>QODF01000023.1:2811327-2945523 GCA_024372805.1 Oostethus manadensis | reverse complement strand
TAGCTCGGCGCGGCATAGCGAGAACCCCGGGGAAGCAGCGAGCAGGACGTCAGGCAGGTAAGGTGCAGAAAAAGAGTCCTTTAATGATAAAGATGCGGGGCAGGAACAAAAACAGGAACAAGAAGCACACACGACATCCGATGGCAAAATGACAAAATTACAATGACCCGACCAACACAAGATGCACACACCTGAACTTAAATAGCAAGAAGGACAAATGAGGAACAGGTGTGTCTAATCAACGGAAAACTAACCAGCAACGAAACAGGAAACCACCACAACCAAGGAAACCCCACATAAAACCTAACCTGTCACGCGCACAACACCCGGATCGTGACAGTAAGTAGGTATAATTTTGTATTTTCAACCCCCATTGGTAGTAATTTCAATCATATCACAGAATAACAGTAAATTTAATTACCTGTTCACTTTGAGACCTGACATCACTTCTTTTGTATGTGTTTCAATAACAAAAACACGCTGGCTCCAATCACCACATTGTTTCAAAGTTCAACAGAATGAACAAATAAAATACATATTCTAAATAAATACTGATTAGGCAGATTGATTAATGATGCATTTTCTTAATTGTAGGTTAACAAAATCTTCTCTGTCTGTTGCAGTGCCCATAATGTGTTTAAGGAGAGTGGGTGTTGCGGCTATCTTGGCATGAAAAAAGAGACAAGACAGGGCAATTTTGATTGTAAAAATTACACTGAAAATCACTCTCTTCAATTTTTGAATTATAACACCACTTCAAGTTAATGAGCGTTAACAAACTTGGTCAAACTCTACCTCTCAAAAGAGTGCTACATGTACAGTATGTCTGCTTGTGCTGTTAAGCACATTATTTTAATGCAAGACCATTACTTAATTCAATGTCAGTAGCAAAACTTTGACAAATCGCTATACACTTAGCGTATGTTCTAGTAAGCAAGTTTTTCATTTAATGTTGAAAATTTACTCACGCTCAAATTTTGCCTCGATTTGGGTACATTTTCTACCACTGTAAACTTTGTTTGTAAAACTGTAGAAACGTGTTTTGCGTTAACAAACTTGGGCTGTCTCGTAAATTGGTTTTATAGTATTTCTAATGGGAAAATTGATTTTGTCATGGTGAGTTTTGGTTAAAGTCGGACCCTGAGGATTAACAATGCTAACTACTGTTCCACTGTAATTAGCTGACAACAAACACAACTAATGCAAATGCCTGTGAAAAGCAGGAAAAGGACATTCCCTTTAAATTTCAAATCTCGGCACAACACAAATGCGGAAGAGGTCATATTTTTGCCTGTACTGTTGAATGGTACAAATATTTATTATTTAGAATATTAACTGGCCGCACGGTGGCTGAGTGGTTAGCACATCGGCCACACAGTCAGGAGATCTGGAAGACCTGGGTTCAAATCTCCGCTGGGCATCTCTGTGTGGAGTTTGCATGTTCTCCCCGTGCGCGTGTGGGTTTTCTCCGGGTACTCCGGTTTCCTCCCACGTTCCAAAAACATGCATGTTAGGTTAATTGGCGACTCTAAATTGTCCATCGGTATGAATGTGAGTGTGAATGTTTGTTTGTCTATATGTGCCCTGCGATTGACTGGCGACCAGTCCAGGGTGTACCCCGCCTCTCGCCCAAAGTCTGCTGGGATAGGCTCCAGCATCCCCGTGACCCTAATGAGGATAAGCGGCATAGAAAATGGATGGGATATTAACTGGAGAGCACTATTAGCTGTAACTGCATAATGCTAATTGTAGGCCAACGTTTCTCTAGTAAATGTGAAACTAGATTGTGCTTGCTCACCACGCGCAAAAAGTCACATTATATATGATAATATGGAATGATGTGCACATTTCGCCAAGAGGAATAACGTAAGGTCACAGTTTGGTCTTGGGCGAGGGGAACACTCGCGGGCTAAACCAAAGTAGCACCCCCACAAAGCGACACCCTTCTCTACCCGCCCTGCGCCTCTCCTCTGCACAGCGAGGACGTCACACTGGTCGGCCCGCTCAAAGTGCTCCCGGACCAGGCGAGAGTCTGGAAACAAAGCGAAATCTACCTGAAGCGGCGGAAGCAAAGGTAAGTCGCACCCCACGAGAAATACACAGCTTTCTTTTATGCAACCACGACCGGTGTATTGACGGCAGCCACAGTTGTATTGTCCTGGTCTGTGTCTGCATCCTCCCAACACAAAGAACGACGCATGCAAACACCAGGCCACGTTCGCATTTGATAATGAACCGAAGAGACGGGACTTTTGAACACCGAAAGAAAACACTGCGGCGTCTTCTTTAGCGTTTTCACGCCGGTTGGTGTAATAAAGTGTTTATGCACAAGCACCGTCTGCTCTAACGCACAGTTGGAGTTGTGTTGCAAGTGCTTTCGCTGACTACAAAGTTGTGAAAGCAAAAAAGTTGCCGGTCGTTTCATGTGTCGTCGGCCGCGAACACTGCAGTATGATCGGTGTACGAATTTAAAACTTAATATACCCGTTGCTTTCGTCAAAGGAAGTGAAAGTTTACCGCCAGACACTCGCGGCTTAAAGACCTCGCGAGACTTCACCAGGGTACCACGTCTCGCGAGAGAAACAGGCGACCGGCGCCATAAAAACAGTACACAATGTGAAACGCATACATACACACGTGGACAGAATTGTTGGTAGCCTTCGGTTAATAATAGAAAAACTCACAATGCTCACAGAAAGAACTTGAATCTGACAAAATTAATAGTAAATACTAATGCTATTAAATTTAACCAATGAAAGTAGACAGGGGCCACACGGTGGTCGAGTGGGTAGCACATTGGCCTCACAGTCAGGAGGTTCTGGGTTCATATCTATGTGTGGAGTTTGCATGTTCTCCCCGTTCTACGGGTACTCCGATTTACTCCCACATTCCAAAAAACATGCATATTAAGTTAATTGGCGACTAAGTTGTCTGTGAGTGTGAAAGGTTGTATGTCTTTGGTTGTCTATATGTGCCCTGCAATTGACTGGTGACCAGTCCAGTGTGTACCCTGCCTCCTGGCCAAAGTCAGCTGGGATAGGCTCCAGCATACCCCCAACCCTAATGAGGATTAGCAGTATAGAAAATGTATGGATGGATGAAAGTCAGACATTGCTTTTCAACCATGCTGCATCAGAATAATTTTTTTTTTAACTCATGAAACAGGCCTGGACAAAAATGATGGTACTCTTAACTTCATATTTTGTTGCAACCCTGTAAGTGTCAAAGAGACTTCTGCACCTTTCAGCAGGTATTTTGACCCTCTCCTCATGAGCAAACTACTCTAGTTACAGTATCTTAAGTTTGAAGGGCGCCTTTTGCAGACGGCATGTTTCAGCTCCTTCCAAAGATGCTCAATGGGATTTAGTTCAGGGCTCATAGAAGTCCACTTTAAAATAATCCAATGTTTTCCTGCTTTTAGCTGTGTTTTGGGTCATTGTCCTGTTGCAAGACCCATGACCTTTGACTGAGACCAAGCTTTCTGACACTGGCCAGCACATTTTTCTCTAGAATCCCTTGATAGTCTTGAGATTTCATTGTAAGACACCCTGTGCCAGATGCAGCAAAGCAGCCCCAGAAAAATAACAGAGCCTCCTCCATGTTTCACTGTAGATACAACGTTCCTTTCTTGATATGCTTCATTTTTCTGTCTGTGAACATAAAGCTGATGTGCCTTGGCAAAAAGTTACATTTTTGTCTCATCTGTCTCATCATAGGACATTCTCCCTGAAGCTTTGTGACTTGTCAAGATGTACTGTAGTTTGGCAAATTCCAATCTTGCTTTTTTATGATTTGTTTTCAACAATGGTGTCCTTCTTGGTCATCTCCCATGAAGTCTACTTTGGCTCAAACAGAGCTTGAAGTTCACCTTGAATCTCTTTAGAAGTTTTTCTGGGCTCTTGTTCCCATTTGTACTATCCGTCTCTTTGATTTGTCATCAATTTTCTTCCTGCGGCCACGTCCAGGGAGGGTGGCTACAGTCCCATGGATCTTAAATGGCATTCTATGACCATTGTGAGTTTTTCTTACATTAACCAAAGGGTACCAACAATTTTGTCCACGTGTGTACATTTATTATTGCATTATTCATATGCAACAGCGAAATTATAATAAACATGGCTAATATTAAAAGTTTGACTAACTTAAAATTCCATTCCATTCCGCTTATCCGGGTCGGGGTCGCGGGGGCAGCAGTTTCAGTAGGGAAGTCCAGACTTTCCAGTCTCCGGCGACCTTTTCGAGCTCCACCGGGAGGACACCAAGGCGTTCCCAGGCCAGATGTGAGACATAGTCCCTCCAGCATGTCCTAGGTCTTCCCCAGGCCATTCTCCCGGCTGGGCATGCCCGAAACACCTCACCGGGGAGGCGCCCAGGAGGCATCCGGACGAGATGCCCGACCCACCTCAACTGGCTCCTCTTGATGTGAAGGAGGAGCGGCTCTACTCTGAGCTCCTCCCGGATGGGTTAGGGTTAGGGTTAGAGCTCCTCACCCTATCTCTTAGGGTGAGTCCAGCCACCTTACAAAGGAAACGCCTTTCCGCCGCTTGTATTCGCGATCTTGTTCTTTCGGTCATAATCCATAACTCATGACCATAAGTGAGGGTGGGAACGTAGATCGATCGGTAAACAGAGAGCTTTGCCTTCCGTCTCAGCTCTCTCTTTACCACGACGGTCTGGTACAGCGACCGCATTACTGCAGATGCTGCACCGATCCGTCTGTGGATCTCACGCTCCAACCTTCCCTCACTTGTGAACAAGACCCCAAGATACTTGAACTCCTTCACCTGAGGCAAGACCTCACTCCCAACCCGGAGGGTACAGTCCACCCGTTTTCGGCTGAGAACCATGGCCTCGTATTTGGAGGTGCTGAGTCTCATTCCAGAAACTTCACACTCAGCTGTAAACCGCTCCAGTAAACGCTGAAGGTCACAGCCTGATGAGGCCTTAAGGACCACATCGTCTGCAATAGCAGAGACGAGATCCTAAGGTCACCAAGCTGGACTCCCTCAACGCCTTGACTGCGCTTAGAAATTCTGTCCATGGAGATTATGAACAGAATTGGTGACAAAGTGCAGTCTTGGCGGAGGCCAACGTTCACCAGAAACAAGCTCGACTTACTGCTGGCAATGCGAACCAGGCTCCTGCTTTGATTGTACAAGGACCGAATGGCACGTAGTAGCGGGACACCAATCCCATACTTCTAGAGCACCCCCCACAGGACACCACGAGGGAGACGGTCAAATGCCTTTTCCAAGTCTACAAAGCACATGTAGACCGGTTGGGCAAACTCCCACATACCCTCCAGTACCCTTGCAAGGGTGTAGAGCTGGTCCAAGGGTTCCGCGACCGGGACGAAAACCAAATTGCAGCTCCTGTAACCAAAACTCGACTAACGGTCGTACCCTTCACTCCAGCACCCTGGAGTAGATTTTCCCAGGGAGGCTGAGGAGTGTGATCCCCCTATAGTTGGAACACACCCTCCGGTCACCCCCTTTAAAAATGGGGACCACCAGTCCAGAGGTACTGTTCCCGACTTCCATGCAATGTTGTAGAGGCGTGTCAACCAACACAGTCCCCAACATCCTGACCCTTGAGGAATTCAGGGCATTGGGGAGTGTTTTAACTCCCCCAATTACTTCAGCCACGGTGAACTCTCCACGTACGTATCCTCAGACTCTGCTTCCTCTACGGAAGGTATGTTAGTGGGATTGAGAAGGGCCTCAAAGTATTCCTTCCACCGACCAACTATATCCACAGTCGAGATCAACAAGACCCCGTCCGCACTGTAAACAGTGTGAACTGGGAGCTGCTTCCCCTTTCTGAGGTGTCGGATGGTTTGCCAGAACCTCTTCAAGGCCGACCGAAAGTCGTGCTCCATAGCCTCACCGAACTCCTCCCACACCCGAGTTTTTGCCTCGACCACCGCCAAAGCCGCGTGCCGCTTTGCCTGCCGGTACCTGTCAGCTGCTTCAGGAGTCCAGCAACCCATCCATGCTTGCTAGGACTCCTTCTTCAGCTTGACAGCAGCCCTAACCCCCGGTGTCCACCATTGGGTTCAGGGCTCGCAACTACGGCTGGCTGCCTCAGCAATGGAGGCACGGAATACGGCCTATTCGGACTCAATATCCTGGTCCTCCCTCGAGATGCAGGCGAAGCTCTGCCAGAGATCAGAGCTTAGGACTCGACGAACGGGAGACTCAGCCAGACGTTCCCAGCACACCCTCACTACGCGTTTGGGTCTACCAGGTCTGTCCGGCATCCTTCCCCCCCATCCAACTCATCACCAGGTGGTGGTCAGTTGACAGCTCAGCCCCTCACTTCACCCGCTGTCCAGAACGTGCGGACGCAGGTCTGATGATACGACCACAAAGTTGATCATAGACCTGCGACCTAGGGTTTCCTGGTGCCAAGTGCACTTGGACATCCTTATGTTCGAACATGATGTTTGTTATGGACAAACTGTGATTCGCACAGAAGTCCAGCAACAACACACCACACGAGTTCAGGTCAGGGAGGCCGTTCTTCCCCACCACGCCCCTCCAAGTCACACTGTCATTGCCCACATGGGCGCTGAAGTCTCCCAGTAGAACTATGGAGTCACCAGCTGGGTGCTCTCCAGAACCCCTCTGATAGACTCCAAGAAGGCTGGGTACTCTGAACTGTTGTTCGGCGCACACGCACAAACCACAGTCAGGACCCTTCCCCCAGCCCTAAGGCGTAGGGAAATAACCCTCTCGTTCACCGGAGATGACTCCAGCACAGAGGCACCAAACCGGGGGGCTAATAATAAGCCCCCACCAGCTCGCCGCCTCTCCCCTGCAGCAACTCCAGAGAAGAACAAGGTCCAGCCCCTCTCAAGGAATTTGGTTCCAGAGCCCAAACTGTGGGTTGAGGTGAGTCCGACTATATCTAGTCGGAATGTCTCCGCCTCTTCCACAAGCTCGGGCTCCTTCCCCACCAGAGAGGGGACATTCCACATCCTAAGAACCATTTATGGCCGCCAAAGACCAGGTCGCCCGGACACCCGTCCTCGACCACTGCCCAAATCGCATTGCACCGGACCCTTATGCTTGCCCCTGCAGATGGTGGGTCTGCGGGGGGGAGTTCTCGTGTGGCTTCATCGGGCTAGGCCCGGCCAGGCCCCACGGGTGAAGGCCTGGCCACCAGGCACTCGCATGCGGGCCCCTCCACCAGGCCTGGCTCCAGGGTGAGGCCTCGGTATCCCACGTCCGGGCGAGGTCCGGTCACTCCTTTTGTCGTTCTTCATTAGGGTCTTCTGAATCACTCCTAGTCTGGGCCGTCACCTAGAACCTTTTTGCCTTGGGAGACCTTACCAGGGGCATAAAGCCACCGACAACATAGCTCCTAGGATCACTCGGCCACTCAAACCCTTCCACCACGATAAGGTGGTGATTCACGGAGGGGTAAATTTAAATTAAATTATTATTATTTAAAGTTTTTGTTAAGAATTTCTGTCTTACATTGTTTGATTATCGTACATTTTTAAACTGTGATTGTTGTACAGGCTACCTATAAGTGACTTTATTGAAGTCATTCATTTGTCTTATTTTGTTTTGGGGCTGTGAAGCCAATGTCACTTAACCTGGTGCACAGACATATTTTTTAAAATCCATTTCTATTTACTATATTTTGTTTTATACACATACAATAAATACATTTTTTCTTATTATTATAAAAATATGCCAGCATGTTCTTGTATGGAAATTTTTACAGTGATGTTGTTTTGTATGGAAGTTATCTGGAGCCAGCATTATTTTTAGGTGAGGGAAAATTCAAAATAGTGATCTCACTGTCAAAGCACAAGGGTACAGCACGGCCTTATGACATTTTTACAATTATAACATAAGCCAAATTGAACTATAATTAGGGCTGTCAAATTTAAAGCATTATAACACACCAACACAATTTTAAACGTTATTGATAACACACTACAAGTGGGGGCAAATACTGAGCATAAATGGACAAAGAAAATGTTATTTTCATTGGTAAATTGATCTCTAAAGCCCTGGCAGATGGCTCTCGCAACAAGAGATCTACTGTTGCTGTGAGTTGTCATGGACTACGTCGCCATTTACGCAGTGGTATCTTAGCATATGAGCGTCACAACCAATGATGCAAACTGTCTCTCGGCTGTTGATTTGCTTTAAACTTCGAGCTAAAATTTGGGTTACGAGCTGCTATTTATTGGCTTGTATAGCAGAGAACAGCAATTTTGAGGCTTGTTTCTTTGTGACCATAGCTGGAGACGAGAATCGATGTAACTAGAATAAGCAATGTACTAGCTAGTCACCGGGAAAGATTTTCAACATATGTATAAAACATATGTACACTATAGTGATCTAAATTATCTTACTTATTATGTATTGTGTAAAACTCTGACAGGAACTACATCAAATTAAAAGCCCAAAATGATCAATCAGTACAAGCATGGAGTTTGTTTTGTCAGAAAGTGCACCATTCAAATATACACATCATTACTCAATAAGGTCATTAAATCTTACCATTATGTATTACCACACAGTATCGGTATTTCAGACCAAATATTGGGTGAAAGAAAAAAAATTGGGAGAACACATATAGTATAGTAATCTGGAAGATGCGTTCAAGGACCGTAAACAAAGTGGGACCAAACACTGTTTTGCATTGAACATGCAAATATTGTGCTATTGCTAATTGTTTAACATTTTTTGAATAAGATATTGGCCTATATTTCCAAAATTGATATCCCTTTACATAAAATATGATGTCTTTTTAGTTTAGTTATCTTTTTAGTTGTGTATTGAATCATTTACCACAGAGATATTTATATCCCTACTTATTATAGATAAAATCTTATTTCTATTTGCAATAAGTGCGATTAATTATAAATTAACTATAGACAAAATGTGATTATTGCAATTAAATATTTTAATTAATTGACAGTCCTAACTATAATATTTACATACTATATTGACTTCTACTAGGTACATTATATAAATAATAACATAATAAGCCAGTATTTTGAAAGGCTCTTTAAGAGGAACAGCAAATGCGCGAGTGTGTTTGGGGCATGTCAGGTTGATTAAGTGGGTGCGGTGACCCGGAAATGGGGGTGTGGAAGAGGAACAACTAACTAAAGTACTAAACTACCTACTACTATGTGTTTATAGCTGAGCTTATAATAAGCGGAACTGGCAACACTGGACTTCATTCATGCGTTCGATACATTGAGAAAGGGGAGAGGCCAAACAGCATGGATTTACAGGATTTAATACACACAAGTCAAGAAACTAACAATATTGTAATCGTTCTTGCACAGTCAAAGCTAGTTTGTTTTTGTGCTTGGCCAGGAGCCAACAGGCAACATCATCCACAAACAGACTATAGAGCAGGGGTGTAAAACCTATGGCCCTTGGGCCGGATAAGGCCCTCAAACGGGTTTAACCCGGCCCGCAAGATGATTGTGTAAAGTATAAAAATTAGGTGCAATTTTTCAATAATAAAAAAAACTCCTGTTCTAATTATCCCCAGTGGATGGCACAATAGCAATTATGCAAACAGTTTATACCGAGCAAGTTGGTCAAGCAAGTGCAGCCAGTCCAGGTGAGCTACTTGTCATTCACGCCATTTATTACAGCTTTTACTTTTAACATTATGTGCTCTGGCACCCTCATAGCCTCCAATATGCCTCTGTCAAGAAAGAGAAAAATGAATGCAGAGTGCAGTGTTCCACGAAAACTGGTGAGGAGGGTCTCACTTTACATACACAAGGTACACAAAAATAGAGTAGCTACTGAGGAACTAATGAAGAATTAATGAGTAGTGGGTAGGGTTAAGTATGGTCGTTCCTCATTAACTACTGTAATATTGTGTGCCTGATTGTAGTGTTAAGGACAGTGGAGAAGACAGAAGGTGAATGAACTGTTGCTGGGTCTGAAGAAACAGTAGTCTGTGTTTACTCACAGCGACACTGCACTGAAAGCTATCTACTTCATTGGTAATGAAATCACAGCGGCTTCCAAACCATTTAGTGAGGTTGAATTTGTAAAAAACATGTATGATCTAGGCGGAGGAGATTGTGTGCCCTGAAAAGTGCGAGGTTTTTGCATCAGCCTGACAAGAAACAGTTGCAGACAGGATTTCAGAGTATTGCACTGTATTTCAGTGTATTTGGAGAGCCAGTTAAAGGACAAAGTCAATGCATTTATTGTGTTTTCAGTTTCAGTTTCGTTGGAGTGGATTGGTCCCGCTCTGTCAACCTGGCTACAGAAGGCGCACCCGCAGTAATTGGGGAAAAAATATATACATATATATATTACGGCCCACTTGGGAATACATTTTTCTTCCTGTGGGCCCTGAGCTGAAATGAGTTTGACACCCCAGCTGTAGAGGATTTTGGATTACAACACACCCAGTTTCACTCACCACTCTTACCCACCTCCCCGGAAGACAGCCATGGGGATGTAAGTAAACTGTGTATCAGTAGTATAAATACTTGGAAGTGCTCACTATGGTTTTCGGCATCCCCCTGAACCTAACGCATAGCTACCACTCACGTGAATACATCAATGTGTTGGGGTTTTATTGATAATGTTTTCCTGTCTTTTTTCCTTTCCGATGATTAGCAAAAAGAGAAGTACTAAAAGAATGATTGTGGTTCCAGAGGATGTTCCCGATGAGACAGACCCATTGAATTCACTGACATGGCTCAACACACTACTTAAGACCAACTTTCAGGATGTACAGCACATTGGTTCAGGTGCTTCTATAAGCAGATAACACAGGGTTTTATTATTCTTGTCATTGTCTTTGTTTATTGCACTTTTTGTTTGTTTTACAGGTGCATGTCACTGCCAGATGATGTCTGACATTATCTCCGGCTCAATTGACTTGACCAGGGTAAAGTTTGATGCACAAGCTGAGGAGGACTGCAAGCACAACTTTAATCTTCTTCAAGATGCCTTCAACAACAACAATATCGCAAAGGTATTTTTTGCAGAATGCGCTGCTTTGTGTTAATTAGCCAGGAACAGCACAACTTAAATACACTTGAACAATTTCCCTCGTGGATCTATGGAACCTTCAGTTAGCGTCCGCCCCAGTTAGGGTGTTTTTTGATTAATGTTGAAAACCTACGTCACCAGGGTTTTGCCATTGGTTAGGGTACAATATGGCACGCCGCCTTGTTGTGTTATTAATACATTGCGTGAGCGCAACTGTGTAGTCAACGTCATTTTTCATCACAGAACGGCCGTCCGTGTTAGCATCCGATTAGCTAGCTAAACAAAATGGCAACTGAAATGGAAGGTTACGTCACGTCTATGATGTCGTCAGCGTTGACTCTCAAAACATGTTTTTATAGTTTTACAATTGCAGTTTTACATGCTTAAACAATTCTAAATGCATGTTAATGATGGATGGAAGGGATAAATGAACATTTAAGGTTACTTTTATCTTCACTGAAGATGTGACTGTTCCCCAAAGACACGACATGGCAGAAAGATCAACCATCACTGCCTTCCTGTTTTCAGTTCACATCATAAATTAACTCTTCAATGACGGTAAAAGTAACCTTCAATGTTCATTTATCATTTCAAGTATTTATATGCATTTCAAATGTGTTCTGCATGTCAAACTATAATTCTAAAACTAGAAAAATGTGTTTTGTGTAAACATTTTTGGCTTTCTGTAAAAGATTTACATGATTTCTAATTGGAAAATTGTATTTGGTTAACATCCATTCTGCTTAGACTTCTGGGATGAATTCATGACACTAACCAAGGTTCCACTGGAGTCTGTTTAAGTCTAACTCCATAAACTATATTGTAGTGTTATCTACAGTATTTGTGATGGTAATGATTTTTCACCTGTATTGATGGTCTTTGTTGTAATTTAGACCATTCCAGTTGCTGAACTCATAAATGGGGATTGTACAACTGGTTTTGAGTTCCTGAAGTGGTTCAAAGCCTTCTACACAGCAAATGTGAAAGATGAAGAGTACGACCCTGTGACGGCTCGGAACAGCCATGCTATTACCCCGTACCTGCCATCACAGCCATCTCAAAAATGTAAACATTCAATTTCATAGTAACAGCATCAGTATAATACAGTGATTATGTTTTGATTACAACATTATTAACTTGAACTGTATTTTGTCTTTATCAGGCGACATTAATCTGAACCCATCCACTGAAGACTGTAGACTCAGCGAGTTTGCTCTCAAATTTATTGAAAAACTCTGTGGTCACCAAAAGGCAAGACAAATAGCACACTGTAAAATGGGGCCTGAGTACAGGAAATACATTACAGCAAATTGCCAGCAAACTCCATACTGTGTTTACTATTATGAAGGGATGCCACTTGAAAAGGATGAGACCGTCTCGGTTGTTCTTGTTGGATTTTTTGATGTGGAAGCCTCTCAGCACTGCATTAAATTTCTGGATGCCCTAAAGTCCCCAGCTGATGATAAAGGGAAGCAAACAGCTTCAGCAGTGATGGAGACGTTGAAAAAATTTGGCTTACCTGTAGATACCTGTGTTGCTCTTTATTTACACCATAAAGGTGCTGCAACTGAGCTCCTCAGCTTGCAGCTCAATGAGCTCAACCCAAACATATTAGCCTTTGGAGGACTTTACAACATTTCTGATGATGCTTGCCATGCAGCCATGAAGAAGCTCTCCAGTCCTGTTCAAGACCTGATTCTGGAAATCCATGCTCACTACATCTCCTCGCCTGTAAAGGACAGTAACCTCAAAATGCTTTTTGACTCCGCTATCACAGAGGACAGTTCATCATCTGTTCTCAACACCAGCTGCCATAATATTTATCAGACAATCAGCAAAATGACGAAAATATGGACAGATATCATCTTTTACTTCAGCTCATATGACATGAAAGATTGCAAAATCAAATTCATCAAGACCCAACTAGAGGATCCTAAAGTCAGAGCAACCTTCATGTTCCTGGAGCAGACCTTAAAGCCTCTGCACAACTTCCAAACACATCTTCAGGCAAACAAAGGAGACACCAGAGCTGACTTAAAGCTCATTCTAGAAGAAGTTAGCAGCCTCCTGCGCACATTCACTGCCTTTTTCCTACACCCTGAAGGGGTAGCTCTCATCTTGAAACAACAAAATACTAAAATTCTTCAGAACAAAAAGTTTCACCTGTTAGGCAGTAATCTCAATGTGGGCGGGGCAGCTGTAGAAGACTTACTGGGAAACTCTTTGGTGCGTGTGCATTTCCAAAAGGAGGTGCTGTCATTCTACATGGCTTTCACTGCAGCCCTTGTACAGGAGCTGCCCGTCAGCGAGGAGACGCTCAGATGCATGGCTCAGCTGCTTGACCCCCAAAGCAAACTGACAGCAACAGCAAAATCAGCGGAGGTGCTGGGAACGCAGTTGGGAATGTGTCACTCCCCCGAGCAGGCCAGCCAGCTTTTCAGTGAATTCCTTCATTATCAGCAGGCTGAGACAGAAGCAGAAAAAGTGGATCATTCTATGGACAATCACTGGGCCAGCGTCCTGAAGCAAACCAAACCGACATCAGTTTTCAGGAAACTTGTGTTAACCCTGTTGTGCCTTCCCTGTCCTCCCCTTGATGCTCAGCTTGTCTTTACACAGGTATTTCAAAAGAAGTTATGTTATATCGTATGTGTTGTTTGTTTCCTTTCTGTGTGTTTTTATTTTAAAGACCTTATTTCTTATTTAAGGCCCTGGAAATTGGAAATATACAATCGCTGTCTGAGAGGGAAGCCTTAACACAGAGCAACTGTCACTCCGTGATTGACAACACTGACAAAGAGGACTTACCAGTCAAAAATATCTCATCAGGTAACACAAGTCAGACACTGTCATTTAATTACCACATGTTATTTGAGTGTGGATCATGATGGCTCTTCACATCTAGAAAATTGCTTGAGTTTAAATGCTTTACTGTGAAAGCAAGACCATGTTGCATTTTAATATTTGATTATACTGTATAATCCAAAGTTTAACTTAGAGCGTGCTTAGTGCAGTAGTTCTCAGTTATTTTCTGTCACGCCCCCACTTGGGGACAGAAATGTTTTCACGCTCCCCGATTTGAAATACTATTGAGAAACTGACAATATATGTTTGTGTATCTGATACTGAAACCAGTGAAATGCAACACAATGGACAGCAGTGAAGCATACAAACGTATTTAGGTGTCAAAATTGCATGCTGAGTAAGACAAATTCATTCTTATGTTGGCAGATCTGCACTAATATTTCATTTCATTTTCATTTTATTTTGTATTCATTTCATATTAAAAGCCCTCCCTGTCTCTCACACCCCTGCTTTTTCTTCAAATACATCTCGCGTCTTAGCATATTGGAGTGATGTTAGCCCTTTTACAACATGAAGCATATTAAAAGGGTCACACACTCACCCAGCTCCAAACCACACTACCACCACCATGTTTTACTGTTGGTGTGATGTTTTTTTGGGGGGCATTATTTTTACTCCAGATGTAATGGGACACAGGCCATCCAAAAAGTTAAATTTTTGGCTTGTCAGACCAGAGTATTTTCCCCAATGGTGTTGGGAATCATCAAGATGTTTTCCTGGAAAAATAGAGTGGTTTGCGTCTTGGAACTCTCCCATGTGGTCATTTTTGCACAGTGTCTTTCTTACTCTAACAGAGGCAAGTGAGGCCTATAGTTTTTTGGATGTTGTTGTGGGGTATTTTGTGACTCTTAGGTAAGTCTTGGGGTAATTTTGGTTGGCCGCCCACTCCAGGTAAGGGTGACCACTGCTCCAGGTTTTTTCCATTTGTGGTTAATGGCTCTCGCTGTGGTTTGCTGGAGTCCCAACGCTTTAGAAATGGCTCTCTATCCTTTTCCAGACTGAGAGATCTCAGTTCATCTCAGTCAATTTATGTTTCAACAGGTGAGGCAATCACGTTTTTACACAGGGCCTTGTAAATTTAGATTTTTTTTCTCCCTAAACAATACAAAGTTTCATTTAATAACTGCATTGTGAATTCAGTTGTGTTGTCATTAACTAATATTTAAATTTGTTTGATGATCTGACCCCACGTCCGGGCGAGGTGCGGTCACTCCTCTTGTTTTTTTTCATACGGGTCTTCTGAATCACTCTTAGTCTGGCTCGTCACCTAGAACCTGTTTGCCTTGGGAGACCCTACCAGGGGCATAAAGCCCCCGACAACATAGCTCCTAGGATCACTCGGGCACTCAAACCCCTCCACCATGGTAAGGTGGTGATTCACGGAAGGGACTCCCGAAGCAGCTGACATATACCGGCAGGCCAAGCGGCACGCGGCTTCAGCGGTGGTCGAGGCAAAAACTCGGGTGTGGGAGGAGTTCGGTGAGGCTATGGAGCACGACTTTCGGTCGGCCTCGAAGAGGTTCTGTCAAACCGTCCGACACCTCAGAAAGGGGAAGCAGCCCCCAGTTCACACTGTTTACAGTGCGGACGGGGGCTTGCTGACCACGACTGTGGATATAGTTGGTCGGTGGAAGGAATACTTCGAGGCCCTTCTCAATCCCACTGACATGCCTTCCATAGAGGAAGCAGAGTCTGAGGATACGTACGTGGACAGTTCTATCACCGTGGCTGAGGTAATTGGGGTAGTCAAATCACTCCCCAGTGGCAAGGCTCCGGGGGTAGACGAGTTCCGCTCAGAATTTCTCAAGGCTCTGGATGTTGGAGGACTGTGTTGGTTGACACGCCTCTACAACATTGCATGGAAGTCAGGAACAGTACCTCTGGACTGGCAGACCGGGGTGGTGGTCCCCATTTTTAAAAAGGGTGACCGGAGGGTGTGTTCCAACTATAGGGGGATCACACTCCTCAGCCTTCCTGGGAAAGTCTACTCCAGGGTGCTGGAGAGAAGGGTACGACCGTTAGTCGAACCTCGGTTAGAGGAGCTGCAATGTGGTTTTCGTCCCGGTCGCGGAACACTGGACCAGCTCTACACCCTTGCAAGGGTACTCGAGGGTATGTGGGAGTTTGCCCAACCAGTCTACATGTGCTTTGTGGACCTGGAAAAGGCATTCGACCGTGTCCCTCGTGGTGTCCTGTGGGGGGTGCTCCGGGAGTACGGGATTGATGGTCCGCTTCTACGTGCCATTCGGTCCTTGTACAATCGAAGCAGGAGCCTGGTTCGCATTGCCAGCAGTAAGTCGAGCTTGTTTCCGGTGAACGTTGGCCTCCGCCAAGGCTGCCCTTTGTCACCGATTCTGTTCATAATCTTCATGGACAGAATTTCTAGGCGCAGTCAAGGTGTTGAGGGAGTCCAGCTTGGTGACCTTAGGATCTCGTCTCTGCTATTTGCAGACGATGTGGTCCTTATGGCCTCATCAGGCTGTGACCTTCAGCGTTTACTGGAGCGGTTTGCAGCTGAGTGTGAAGCTTCTGGGATGAGACTCAGCACCTCCAAATCCGAGGCCATGGTTCTCAGTCGGAAACGGGTGGACTGTACCCTCCGGGTTGGGAGTGAGGTCTTGCCTCAGGTGGAGGAGTTCAAGTATCTCGGGTTCTTGTTCACGAGTGAGGGAAGGTTGGAGCGTGAGATCGACAGACGGATCGGTGCAGCATCTGCAGTAATGCGGTCGCTGTACCGGACCGTCGTGGTGAAGAGAGAGCTGAGCCGGAAGGCAAAGCTCTCTGTTTACCGATCGATCTACGTTCCCACCCTCACCTATGGTCATGAGTTATGGGTCATGACCGAAAGAATGAGATCGCGGATACAAGCGGCGGAAATGAGTTTCCGTCGTAGGGTGGCTGGACTCACCCTAAGAGATAGGGTGAGGAGCTCGGCCATCCGGAAGGAGCTCAGAGTAGAGCCGCTGCTCCTTCACATCGAGAGGAGCCACTGGAGGTGGCTCGGGCATCTAGTCCGGATGCCTCCTGGGCGCCTCCCTGGTTAGGTGTTTCGGGCATGCCCAGTCGGGAGAAGGCCCCCGGGAAGACCTAGGACATGCTGGACGGACTATGTCTCACAGCTGGCCTTAGTGTCCTCCTGATGGAGCTGGAAGAGGTCGCTGGGGACCGGGAAGTCTGGACTTCCCTACTGAAGCTGCTGCCCCCGCGACCCGGACGCGGATAAGCGGTGGAAAATGGATGGATGGATGGAAGATGATCTGACACATTTAAGTCAGGGCAGAAGGGGGAAAACACTTTTTCACAACATCCCATACCTTTTAGCTTGATTCTCTGCTTCAGCAATGCACACCATTTGCAATAAAATTGGATCTTTTTGGTCATGTTGTTTCTGCATTGCATATTAGTATAAAGTAAAAGTACAGCATCATATGCAAGAAGAAGAAATGGGAGTGGGACCGCTGGATGGAACTTCACTTACCCTTTATCCCTAAATGTTTTCATTTGGATTTTGATCAGGGGACCACCCAGGATGGTCCAAAAGAGTGACATTATTCCTCTGGAAGAAGTTTTTTCTCAGACGGGTTTTAGCGTTGTTGAAAAAACCCCTCATTACCACACAGACAAGTCATGAGAGATCTCCACATTGACACCTTTAAACAACATTGAAGGAAAAAGCACCCCAGATCATGATGGCACCTCCTCCACTGTGCTGCGTGGAAAACATCTTAGGTGTCATGCCAGTAATTTTGGAAGCCATCAAGACCATCAAGATTATTATTTTTTTCTCATCAGAGAATAAGACTCTCTTCCACCTTTTAATGTCCAATGTTTGGTGCTCTCTTGCAAAAACTCTTGCAAAACATGCAATTTTGTGGCGTACAAAGAGACAAGGATTTTGTAGATGTTTTTTGTTCTTAAAACCATTCTCTCAGAGATGCCGTCTGATGGTTATTGGCCTGCACTTGGCACCAGTAACCACATTTATTTGCAGAGAGGATCATCCCGTGTCTTGATGGCGACCAATCAGATCCTCTGGCTCAGAGCCGGTGAAGTTCCACAACACTCAGGATCTTTTAAGAAGTTTAAAATGGCTGTTTTACAGAGTTTCGATCTCAGCAGCAATGGTGCACTCCCAGAGGCCTATTTTACGCAGCTCAACAATACGACAGCAGTCAAGGAGAGAAAGATTTTCTTGCCATTAAGAGACCATGACAATGTGAATACCTGACAGACAATGACTTTGAACACATTTTTGCCAAAATTTTGGCTTTTAAAGGCTGTGATGTTAAACTTTTTATCAGCTCATAAACACCCTATTTTAGTTTACTGATGCTTTACAATACTCAGCTATGTTTTTGTCTCACTCCTAATTCTTTTTTTTTTTTCATTTTTAACCTCCTTAAGATCCAAAAGTGCAAAATGTAAATTCTTTCCACATCTCGACTGGTCTTAAAATATGTGTAATGTATAGTGTAATATATACTTGTTTTGTTTTCAGACTTCTATATGAGATGTATAAAGCCATGCCAAGTCCGCCTTAAAAAAATAAAAGGTAAGAAATAAAAATTTTACGTTTAATTCTGCCGCATGGTGGATGAGTGGGTAGCATGTTGGCTTCACAGTCAGGAGGTTCAGGGTTCGAATCTCCGTTGGGCATCTCTGCGTGGAGTTTGCATGTTCTCCCCGTGCATGGATTTTTTCCTGGTAGGTTAATTGGCAACTCTAAATTGTCCACTAGAGTGTGAATGGTTGTATGTCTTCCCTGTGATTGACTGGCGACAAGTCCAGGGTGTACCCCGCCTCCCGCCCAAAATCAGCTTGGATAGGCTCCAGCATACCCGCGTCCCTAATGAGGATAAGCTTTATAGAAAATGGATGGATGGAAGTTTAATTCTCATGTAGCTTAAAAACAGCATCACTATTATGTTATGCTACTACAAAATGATAACTAAGCTTGTGAATACAAAAACCTTCAAACTGTCTGATCTCCAGGCTGTTGTAGGTTTGTGTAGGTTTACATGAATAAAATGATGAAACAACTATCAGTGTGCTTTAAAATGATTGCAGAATAATAATATGTTGTATGTTATGACACTGTATGATATGTTATGACACTGTGCTAAATAGATTGTCTCCTTCCTAAGATCTAAACGGCATAGATGGTGATCTTGGAGTGAAGAACTGCACAAGTAAAAAGGTATGTTTTTGCATTTATTGTAGCCATACATTTATGCGCTTATATTCTATCAGCTTGGATATACAGTGGTATGCAAATGTTTGGGTATCCCTGATCATTTACCAGATTTTCCTTTATAAATCATTAGTTTGTTTTGATCAGCAATTTCAGTTAAATATATAATATAGCAGATGAACAGTGGTATTTGCGAAGTGAAATTACGTTTTTAGGATTTACAGAAAGTGTGCAATAATTATTTAAGCAAAGTTAGGCAGGTGCATACATTTAGGCTAAATCAATTGTTTTATTGATTTAAATACCTTTTGCACTAATTATTGGAACACAAAATTTGTTTGGTAAGCTCATTGACCCTTGACCTACATACACAGGTCATGCCAGTCATGAGAAAGAGTATTTAAAGTGGCCAATTGCAAGTTGTTCTTCTCTATGCATCTTCTCCGAAATGTGGCAACATGTGAGCCTCAAAACAACTGTCAAATTACCTGAAAGCAAAGATTGCTCAACATCATGGTCTGGGGGAAGGATACAAAAAGCTAGCTAAGAAATTCCATCCGTCAGTTTTCACAGAGAGGAACATAGAGAGGTAATGCAAGACCACAATCACAGTTCTGGTTAAGTCCCGGAGTGACAGGCCAAGAAAATTCTCAAACAAGCAAAGGTGAATGATGGTGAGAACAATCAAACTCAACCTACAGTCCAGCTCCAAAGACCTACAACATGATCTTGCTGTAGATGGTGTGACTGTGCATCGGTCAACTATTCAGCGCACTTTGCACAAGGGGATGCTGTATGAAAAAGAAACCGTTTTTGCGCACATCCCACAAACGGAGTCGCTTGAGGTATGCTAAAGCGCATTTCGATAAGCCAACTTTATTTTGGAACAATCTGTTGTGTGATTTAAAGCTGGCTGTCCATGCTCGGAAACCATCAAACCTGACTGTTTTGTAATGAAGAATGGTGAAAGATACTATAAACCAGAATCCGTACCCTCATTGGAACTGTTGAGAGGCTGTTATTTCTGCAAAAGGAGGATCTACTAAATATTGATGAGATTTTTCTGTTGGGGTGTCCAAATTTATGCACCTACCTAATTTTGTTTAAATAATTATTGCACACTTTTTGTGAATCCTAAAAACTTAATTTCACTTCTCAAATATCACTGTATTCATCTGCTACATTATATATTTAACTGAAATTGCTGATCCAAACAACTGATTTATAAAGGAAAATTTTGAAAATTATCAGGAGTGCCCAAACTTTTGCATACCACTGCATTTTAGCAGTCAGTGTCCAGCTTGTATAGCATATAGATCTGCTATGCACTGAAACTCAAGACAGCCATCTTTGTCTAAATAGCTGGCAACAAACCTGATACACCTCACAGTGATGTCCAAATTCTGTCCAAAGTGTCAATATCTAAAATGAGCACCATTATTATCTAGCACTGCCTTAATCCTATTGAGCATGGATATCACCAGAGCTGAGCAGGTTGTTGGGATCCTCTTCCACTCCTCCATGATGATATCACAGCTGGTGCATGTTAGGCACTTTGCATTTCTTCGCTTTCCACTTGAGGATGCCCGACAGACATTCAGTTGGGTTCAGGTCCGGAGACATACTTAATCTTCGGCTTCCTTGGGAAGGCACTTGTCATCTTGAAGGTGTGTTTGAGCTCATTATCATGAAGGACATTTGCCATGTAGCCCAGTTTCCCAAGGGAAGGGATCATGATCTGCTTCAGAATGTTACAGTATATGCTGGACCTCAGTGGACCGCAACTCCCCCGTGGCAGCACTCATGCAGCCCCACACCATGATGCTACCATCACCATGCCTGCCTATAGACAAGTCACAATTATCTTGGTACTCACTTGTGCTGTCAGTTATTTAGACAATGATGGCTGTATGTTGAGTCCTATTCAATGAAGAGTACATTTATATTGCTATACAAGCTATACTGAGCTGACTACTCCAAAGTTTTATTTATACTGTATATTTTTGGCCCTTGAGAAAATATATTCTAATAAAATAATTGCTAAAATGTGAGCAGGTACTTACTTTTGTGAGATACTGTATGGCAACTGAAACTGGAGTTATTTTTTTTGCCCTCTATTATAGAACGAGTATTTGTTTGGGGATCAATTAAGACTGGGTAGTTATTTGTAAATGTACAATACCGTACATACATATTTTGTGGGCAATATTTTTCCCACAAATTTTAAATTGCATTAAAACTACCCCCTTCCAAAAGTACACCTAAAATTGTGTATTTGTGGTCTAACCAATTGGGGCGTAATATAATACGATGTAATTAGTATATCTGGTTTTGCACACCAGTCCATTGTCTTCCACTGTTTTACATGAGTTTGTTGCATTCAATAAAAAATACATGGACAGAAATCATCAATGCAGAGGGTCCATTATTTGGCCACTAGATTCCGGATGCCTTAGGGGCTGTCGTAAACAAACCAGTCACAAATACAACAATTTGTTAGGCTGGTCATCTTGCCCACTAACCAGGTGGGGGAATGCAAACTGAGGGAAAATTTTAGCATACATTTTGGATGTTTACTTTGGAGTTATTGCTTCAAAATTACAAAGTCGCATTTGGAGCATCAATAAACTGCTTGATATTTGTGCACATACCTAGATACCTGCTCATAACTGAGCCAGTTTTTATCATTGACATTGCCAATTAATTTAAATGAACCACAGCAGCTGTACAACTGCAACACTATAATTAATCACTGATGGGAATAGCGAGAGAAAGTAACAGAATGAACATTCCCTTTGCTCACTATGACAGTGTGCCCCTGTTTACTCCACATGTACTTCAGTAGACAACCTCCCAAGGAGCTGCAATTGATTACTGCAGTTTGTTTGTCATCCTTCTCCTAGCAGAGGAAAAATTGAAAGCTCTGAACCTTGCCATCTCTTGATCAGTTGTCATGAATACCATCAATAGGTTCACTACTCATACACAGCAGTAGTGTAGTGTATGTTCTGTAATTAACGTGTTACAGTACAAGACGAGATTTTAACATTCTTTTTAAAAAATTACAATGAAAAAATATTACTGGCCAAACAGAGTTTTTTATTTAACTGAGTCCCAAATCAATGCAGGTGCATTGTGAAATGTCTGTTGTCCCACAATCTATGGCTCAATTATATTATTATCAACATTTTTCTAAATAAACTTTTTTTGTTTTCTGATTTTCAGGAAGATGAGGTCTCGTCAGCTGGGAAATGGACAAGAGGACGCCAAAAAGGAGATTACCAGGTAATGTAACAAGCTCGCAATGCAGTCGGTTGCTGACAAAATCTTATCTACTCATAAAAAAAAATATGTACTTCTTTTCGTCAGGATGGGAAAGGATTTTTGACAGGAGAGCTTGTGTGGGGGAAAGTAAAGGGATTTTCTTGGTGGCCTGGAATGGTGATACCTTGGAAAACCAAGTCTGCACCTCGGGGTTTTCGGAGGGTGGAATGGTTTGGAGACGGAATGTTGTCAGAGGTTTCAATCACACCTCTTATTTTTTCACATTAATGGACTGCAGGAAAAACAATCTGTTGAAATTATATTTATTTTGTACAACTCAACTTTCTGTTACAGACCACCACACAGGGTTTGCTGCCTTTTCGTGTCTTCGCTACATGTTTCTGCAAAAACTCATTTGCCAGCCTACCCATCTACAAGGAGGCCATCTTCCAGGTCATAGAGGTAAATAGAAGACTGGTCTTCTACATAGATATTTGTGTGGAGAAAAAATGTAATTCAATATGAAGTAGCCTTTTCTCTTTTCCTCAATCATTCCATCAAAGCAAGATACAGTACTGCAGTGGTTCCCAAGCTTTTCATAGTTGCGCACCCCTTCAGACATTTGAATTGAAGCCAATACCTCCTACTCCTGCACACTTAATATTACACTAAATATTAAACATGATTTATTGGTTAATTTATTTTAGTAAGTAACTCTGGTTCAAAAAAATTTAGTTTGCCTGAATTATTAGCAGTATCTAAATTACAAAAATACATACAGCGTCATGCTCAGGGGAATCCCCAGGGGAATCTCATTCTGACACACATTGACAGGTTTTCACAATGCGAGGATTAGAACACCAATGTAAATTAACTGATATAACCGTTCTCTGCTATCAGAAAAACTAGCTGGCAATTACAATTTCAATTTTAGTGGTCTCATGAAATTGCATTAATTTATTAACAATAGTCTATTATTGTCTTTTCATTTCCTAGTGCAATCAGTGTGTCAGTGTTAATGTCACCGTAATCTGCCCAGGGCCTTCAGTATCATGAGTGTTGGCTCGTGCCACACTACAAGCAGTATGGCTGGGTTTTTTCAGATTTAAGATTTGCCTCAAAAGACAAGCTAGCTGGCTCACAGTGACATTTGTCTGTCCTCTGATTGTCTGGTGTCTGAAAGCCCATTTCATAACACTTAAAGTTATAGTGCACTTGAACGCCTCATTACATGATCAGCAGCACCTTAATTGAACCTGTTTCGACATGAAAAAAGGAAAGAGACGTGAAGTTCTGTTCTGTTCAGACATAATGTGTTTTGAACAAACAAGTGAGTTCATATTTACAGTACCGGTCAAAAGTTTTAGAACACCCCAATTTTTCCAGTTATATATTGAAATTCAAGTCTTTTCAAGTACAATGAATCTTAAATCTTGAACCTTGAAATGGTACAAAGGTAAGTGGTGAAGTGTCATATGTTAAAAAATAGGTAAGGTTACAAAAAACTGAAAAAATAATGTATTTCTGAATGATAAACAAGGCTTGTTTCAAGGACCACAAAACGTGTCAGCAATTTAAAGCTTAGCATTTTATTGTCAATGCTAAGTCTAATGCTAAGTCTAATCACTATCACCCTTAATACTAACTTCTTCTTTTTTCTTTGAGAGCACATTGTCTGTACTCACCCACAATCCAACTACGTTTTGTTCTGTCTATTTACAGTATTATTATTTATTCTGATAGCTTTATAATTTATTTACCGTGACAAGAACTTTGACTACTATTTTACCACATTGTCACATTACGTCACTTATGTATTTTATACTTGATAAGAGCAGATCTGGAATGCAGGAAGTGTACAAATGAATTGAAATTGGTGCGGAACCAATATGGGGTAGGAATTAACAATGGAAAATAGAATGACAATCTTAACACTTGATAATGTACGTATATTTTTCCTCCAGAGAAATTGGGAGTGTTCTAAATATTTTCTTTTCACTTAGTGTGGGTTAGGGTGTGTGTGTAGGGGGGGGTTGGGGCTGGGTGGGGGATTAATGTAAGTCAACCCGGTAAAGTGCACTTCCAGCATACATTCCGATGTGATGTGATGTGATGTAGTTTATTTAATTTTGTAAAATGTTTTTATCACATCATCGGATAAATATTGATTCTGATTAATGTAGTGTAGAGGTTTGTTTAGAGGCGTTATATTCAAAGATAAATGATTACCTGGGTTTGTTGTTTTAGTAACAGTATAGTAATAATAATAATAGTAACACAGCGGTTCCCAAATTATTTTTGCAGCGCCCCCCTTTGGAGATAAAATTATTTTCACCGCGTCCCCCAGTTTGAAAACCACTGTAGTAAAAAAAAAAATAGACACACAAAAAAAGAAAACCACCGTAGTAACACATTGTTATATTGTGTTTTGGTATATTATTAATGGCTTGTATAATTGTGACATGATAGTGGTGGTATAAGAAGGTGGATAGGGTCACTTAAGTCCCACTGAAAGCGCAGGTACTAAGTGCATTGCTATTATAACCACTGCTGGCATACTAGGACATAATAATGTTGGAACACACACGCTCTGCTACGTCTAGGTGCCACCATTTGCTAAGGCAGCTAGTCCTTCACCTCCAAACCCTCCTGCTAGCCTCCCCTCTGATTTGAGATGAACATTTGCAATAAAAGAGTCATGTAGATAGTAGATTACAACCACAATAACTCTCGCCATCTCTTTAATTGCCATTGTTCACTGTGATGAAGGAAGCTAAAAGGAAAACTGCACTTTTTTGGAATTTTGTCCATAATCCTTATGTGAGACCTAAAGACATCTTTCACTTTTCTGTTCATTCTGAAGATATAAAAACTGATTTAAAAAACATGTAATACTTAAAGTATTTTAGCTGAACTTTGGTCCTTTTAAGTATTATCGGAACTTCCTTTCTCTGTGTCAGTGGTGTCAGCTCAAATATGTAGCCTGACCATTTTGGTAGTGGTCTTAGGCACTGTGAGCAGGGCGGTGACGCACTGCAGGCGAGTGTGTGGTGAAGCTAGTCGCTAGCCAGCTAGTAGATAGCCGGTGTGTTGTAGCATAGTGTCAGTATGCCAGTAAAGTACTGTAGTTTGATCGGCATACTAATGTAAATGATATTAATGCAATGTTGCTGTAGGTTGGTTATTATGCACATCACATTATTTATAAATAGAGCGTTCCTGGCACTTTTTTGAGTCTTTTTTGGAAGGTCTTACAGGCGGAATAACTGTTTCCCATTTCATGCGGTAATGAGCTGTCTTTTTTCATCTGTTTTTTTATCTTAGGAACACACTTAAAAGAGAAAGACATGAGGATTATGATGATGGAGAAAATTTCCAAAAACGGTGCATTTTTTGTTAAGCCCTACAGTATACCTCACACTCTTACTAAAGCATTTTAAATGTATAGACACTCACCACTAATGATAAACTATGATGATAAGGACATGTACGGCACAGTAGGTTGATGTGTTGAACTTTAAAACCCTGTCACAGTGCTTCAGATTTGTTTCTTTATTTATTTTAATATTGTTTGAGATGCGCAGCTTGTGCATCTTGTCCTCCTTTCTTGTAAATAAGGTGTCACCAGCAGGATGTAGAAGGTACACTCGAAAGCGCTCAGCTTTTCAAAACTCACACCAACATGTACTGTATGCTGTATTACATTGTTATTTATTATGCGGACATTTAATCATTTTTTATTTTATAAAGTAATATTGAATCACTTTTCTGCCAAAAAAAACCATTTGCCTATTTCGGTGGTTCCCAAACTTTATTTGCACCCCCCCGAAATAAAAGGATTTTCTGCACCCCCGCCCAAAAATATGGGAAAAATGAAGTGTTCGTGGTGGGTATTCAAGTGTGCATCAGTTGACTTTATTGGGCATGTTCAGCCAGGGGTGGTGCCGAAGCAAGATAAGCAGAACGCAGGCCTTTTGTCTAGAGACTCATGGCCCTCTCCACTGGGTCTCTTGAAGCGCCCCTCCAACCCCCCGCTCTTCCGGCAAGCAGCCTGTACGCGTCTTGGGGCCACTTACCCCTACTTCCGCCGAGTGCTACAGAGAAACACATCCAGTGGGCCGAATACTATCCCAAAATTTGTGGCTCCTATGAGAAGCGCGATCAAAACATCTGGAGACTTTATGGTTGCGTTCAAGTGCTTCGTGGAGCGGATCGCCGTGGCACTTCCACTACGCGCACGCGGACGACAAAGGAGGAAGACAAAGCCATTGAGCGCTGTATTTTTCTATGAAAGTTGAACTGTTCCGCGTCCAGTCAAGTAGGCCAACCGAAATTAGATTAGATGTGTTGTTTAAGCAAGGCTATTTTGTATCGGTAGGACCTTGTTGACTATTGTAGTAGGCGAAGTATGCTGCCAGTGAACGCGATGTAATTCAGTCCATTCCAGGACTGATTGTTTTAGGTTGGGCAGCGGCGCATATTATCAACAAGCCACACCATGAGCAGTCTCCCTCTCAAATTGTCCGTGTTAACAAAGGATTAACAATTCTTCTTAATTTGGCATTCGATTGGTTCGGCAGCTACTCATGCGACAATCGTCCTGAAACTGCAATTTCCCACTGTGCATGAACTAAACAAATTACTGATTGGCAGACAAAAGACATTGGACAATTCTAGTTAATTATTATTATAGTTTCAACACAAAAAATATGCCACAAAAGAATTTAGTGCCCAAAAGAGCATCATACTCTGTCATTTGGAATTGGTTTGGTTTTGACCCATCAGATTATGAGCAGTCCACCGTGATCTGCAAAGTGTGCAGGATGACTGTTAAAACATCTAGGGGCAACACCACAAACTTGTTTAACCATCTAAAAGTACAACATCCCACAGAGCATACCTTGAGTTTATCTATGCGAGCATTAGCTGCACAACAGGCCAGTGGATCCAGACAGCAAAGGTCACCATATGTAGAGCCTGGGAAGAGGACAAAGTCTGGCCAAGTCGGGACAAACGGGGAAGAGGTGACCCTGCATATTTGTTGTGACTATATGAAATTATATAACTATCGCATCAGTGTATTGTGTCTCGCTTTGACACTCATAATAGTTGCACTATAACATATGTCTGAACCATTAATGGGGTACTAAAAATAGATAACTGTTGATAGCCACATGATAAATGCAAAACAATTACTCAAGTGCAATATCTGACTGCAGTGTACTATAGAGCCTGCTTGTTGTCACATTTTGGTCCCTATATGTAAAATACAAAATACTACATCAAGTATGAAAACTAGTTTAATCTGTAGCAACCAAAACAATTTTCTTACACACTTGAGTCATCAAATATCATAAATATAATCAGTCAGAAGAAGCAATGCATCTCTTTTAATATTGACATTGTATTTTGCTGTACTAATTGTCTTTTGCAAAATGCTGGTGATACCAGATCAGATTCTGGAGCAGAAAACTCAGTAAATCACAAAGTATGTAATCTGCAGCTCGCAGGTGAACGCTGTGAGAAGTCCTTTGAAGATGCAAAGGGAGATAAAGAAAAAGAACTGAAGCTGATGCTGGACTGGGCATTTGAGGGATTTTTGCCTTCAGGACCAGAGGGATTCACACCAGCTGGTAAGTGCACCTTCACAAGTGCAACAGAGAAATTCCTCAATTTTTTAACTTAAAGAATGTATCTTTCCTACCAGTGAGGGAAAGGTGAAGTGCCATCTCAAAACACGATTCATAAAAGCATTTTTTAATAGTTGTGTTTTTTCTTCTTCATGCCTGGTCTCCAAGATAATGCACAAGTAGACTCTGACTCCACTCTGTCTGACTGCCAGCCACCAGTCAAAAGGAAATATGCTTTCAAGAATAGATCAAGCAACTCCAACTACATCTACAGCAGAGGTAGGTAGCCGTGTTCTCTATCTGTACTGTATATTAAATATCAGTCATATCTTCTCAAGGAACAATGCTGTCTCATTGATCAAATGTACTGTAGAGTAGTTGGTGTAGAGGTTTTACAGTACTGTATAAGTGAGCTGTCACACATTTCTGCTTTCCCAAAGCAAAACACTCCATATTAAAGCAAGGGTTTATTATTAAAATGTTAGTTCTGTACTCACTTTTGTGAGTAACTGAAAGTCCATCGTCATATCAAGTAGCAAATTACATTCACTCATTACTAGATTTTTGGGTTTAATTGTAATACCAAAAGGTCTAGAACTCTACACAAAGTACACGGAGACATCAAAAAGCAGCTTAGTTTATGGGTACATTATTAGAACAGAAAGTCAGGTTTTTACCACAATACAAAACATGTTTCCCCATTTCAATGATTTGTTTTGACATTTGATTTACAGAATGTATACTCAAGAGGCTGAAAGAAAAAGGCACAAAAATTGAAGGTGACTTCTGCCAGTGAATACTCATGTCTGTATTTGACAGTCTAACTTTGAATGATGAATTCTAAAAAGTAAATACTTGGTGTTTCAGATTTGTGTTTGTCTTGTGGCTCTCCTGAGATCGAAGTGCAGCACCCATTGTTTGAAGGTGGCCTTTGTTCCAGATGCAAGGTAAGTCAGTGCCAAATCTGTTTGTCCATTCTGGTCCACTTTGCAGCCTCTGACCAAAGTGCCAGTCTTTATGGTCCCAAATGCTCCAACAAGTGTGACTGCTTGCAGGAGAACTTCACAGAGACGCTGTATCGCTATGATGAAGATGGCTACCAGTCATATTGCACTGTGTGCTGTGCAGGGTCGGAGGTCATCCTCTGTGGCAACACCAGCTGCTGCAGGTAAACTACTTCATAAGGATGGCAAGCATGATCACTGCCATTGTTAATGCAAACCTAACCTACATTCCAGTAACAAGGACAGTAAATGTGGCAGTCACATAAGAGATTCCCTATCTGTTACCATCGAACCATTGGAAAGATGCCATATTAGCTTCTCACAGGTCACAAATGATAAATTATACATTTGTCTTCGCTGGTGTCCATGGCAGATGTTTCTGTAAGGACTGTGTGGATATCCTGGTCGCACCAGGTACCTTTGACAAACTGAAAGATGTCGACCCCTGGAGCTGTTACATGTGCCAGCCGGCACAGTGTGAGGGAATCCTTAAAGTCAGACCGGACTGGAGTGTTAAGGTTCAAGACTTCTTTGTCAACAACAGTGCCATGGAGTTTGTGAGTACTCTTTCACACTGCAGTACCCATACACGTGCAGTTTGACATTCCCCCATCCCGAGGTAGAGGCACCCATTTTGCTGGAGCCTGCTTGTTTAGAATTCCCCATATTATTTTGCTGTCATGGTTGTACATTTAGTTATTTTTAAATAATTATCCTCAGCAGTAGCCACTTTGAATATCTCATTCTCCAACGAGTGCAGACTGTAGTTCTACTAGTACAGACAGCCATGATTATTCTCACAACTACTACATGTAGGATCTAGTCTCTAAATGTCTCTTGCCACATTTTAGGAAATGACATTTTTTTTAACCGATATTTGTTTCTTCACAGGAGCCCCACAGAGTTTACCCTTCCATCCCAGCTGATAAACGCAGGCCATTGAAGGTTCTCTCACTCTTTGATGGAATTGGAACAGGTCAGTAAAATTATATGGGCTGTATTTATATAGATTTCTACCTTAAATGCATTCATACTGTAGGTGATGTGTCAATGCCTACCACACCCATCCGCCACTCTCCTATTCACACTACCGTACCCCTTTTACTTCCTGTGCATCTGCATCATGATAGGCTACCTGGTGCTCAAAGACCTTGGCTTCAAGATTGAACGCTACATTGCCTCAGAAATATGCGATGATTCCATTGCTGTGGGCATGGTCAAGCATGAGGGAAAGATAGAATATGTAAATGATATACGCACCATCACAAGGAAACATGTAAGTGCACATTTCACGCCACACTAATTGCTGGAGACATCTGATTATTTATATTTATATTTTATATATATATATATATATACACATATATATATAATTTTTATTTTTTTTAAATGAATAAACCTAAACCATATGTTGCAGCTAGCTGAATGGGGCCCATTTGACCTGCTGATCGGAGGAAGTCCATGCAATGACCTCTCCATGGTCAACCCCCTTCGAAAAGGATTGTTTGGTATGCTACTTTAATCTGTTTTATACTGTTGAAGGAAATAAGCTAACACAGGTTTCATCTTGATCCTGCAGAAGGCACTGGAAGGCTATTCTTTGAGTTCTACCGCATTTTGACAATGTTGAAGCCAAGGGAGGAGGACCACCGTCCATTCTTCTGGTTGTTTGAGAATGTGGTGTTCATGTCAGCCAGAGACAAGACTGACATCTGTCGATTCCTTGAGGTAATCATTTGCTGGCATAAGATGTAGGTAAAGTTGTAATGTTCATAATTTACGCTCTCCACTTTTCAGTGCAACCCAATTCTTATTGATGCTGTGAAAGTCAGTCCTGCTCACAGAGCCCGCTACTTCTGGGGAAACCTCCCTGGCATGAACAGGTACCTTTTATACCTGAATATTTTGCATAACTCCCAGTGTTCTTGCTTTTTTTTAAGGTATATTACTATCTTTGTTGTTAACTACATTGTTAACCAGGTTAACTAAGTTGTAATCAGGTTGCACTAACAGTGCTGTATATTGTGTGTTTGCCCTCTATTTTACCACACAGACCAAAAAGTTACAGGTGGCTTATTTCATTTTACTTTTCCCTTCAGACCCCTTGCTATCTCTCTGGATCACAAAGCATCTCTTCAGGATTGTTTGGAAGTTGGACGCGTGGCAAAGGTAAAGAACACTTTGCAAACAAGACGACACTTGTCCTATTTGTAACACGGTGTAAGGGATCAAATAATTAACCGTTGCATTTTTGTGTCTTCTTGCAGTTGGACAAAGTCCGAACCATCACAACAAAATCAAACTCCATCAGGCAGGGGAAGGTAGGGCTTCCTGTCACCATGAATGGCAAGGAGGACTACCTGTGGTGTACCGAAATGGAACAGTAAGCATTTGCTCGACCTGCTGTTTAAAGACAGTCATAGCGGACATATTCATATAAGATGAATTATACGCAGGGTTATTCAAATAGAATGAACCGATTTCATGACGCATTGCTTCAGTTTTCAAGCATCATCATAGACGCTCTATGATGCCAGTGACCATTTCAAAGAGGAGTTTTCTTCGTTTTGAATGGCTGACACATGGGCATTGTAATCTCATCATTCCTCCGGCAACAGTGGTCAAAAGGGGGTCCAAGACCCTCCTCTTTGTGCTTAGCATGCGCAATCCCTAGACCACACTGTGATTTTTGCAGGAATATGCAAAAGATCTTGTTAATGTTCCACCGCTACCCACTAACCTTGGTGACCTTAAACATCAAATAACAAGAACAAATGTTCTTATTGCATTGAAGTTGCCTATGCTGCAGGTGGTGGCCACATTGAACACTTGTAAGACAGTGAATAAAACTTGACTGTGAGTGGAATAATTTTTCTATTGCTTTTCCATAGTAAAATTCTGCCTACTGAAATTGGTTAATTCTTTTTGAATAACACTTTAGATGAGAAGAGTAAACAGTTTATTTTCACATTGATGACTGCAAGTGTGTTTGTAGCTGATTTCCAATGAACTTGATTTGAAACAAAGAAAACATCCAAGGAAAGTTGGTCTGCATACAATGTTGTCGTCTCTCATCTTATGGGGAGATGTGGAGATGAAAATGGTGTAAACAAAACATGTCCTACCAGGGCTGCAAATCTGCCTGTTGCGTGGATACACTTAGCAACATTTTTGATCAACACATATAATGCTTTGCACCAATGCTGTCTCTTAGGGTATTTGGCTTCCCCAAACATTACACGGATGTGAACAACATGGGCCGCATGCAGCGTCAGAAGGTTCTTGGTCGTTCTTGGAGCGTCCCCGTCATCCGGCACCTCTTCGCACCACTCAAGGATTATTTCGAATGTGAACAGCAGCAGTAAAGTCGGTAAACCTGCTGCCACATTCTCCCCTGAACTACTGGATAGTTTCTTAAATAAGGATCAAACACTGTTTACACTGCTTTCAGAAACATTTAGAAGGAAGTTTATTTTCCTTAATGGTGCTGTGATCTATTAATATAGTATATTGTGGCCTGTATCAGCAAGCAAGCCGGTATCTTTGGGCTGAGGACTTTCTAAATAAGCTGCACTGACAGTGAGTGATGATTATAGCTGCCTCATAAATGTTTACACCGCTGTGCACTCCATTTATTACTTCAGTGAATTAGAAGTGCAACGTTTAGGTCAATGGCAGCTATAACCAGTTTTAGATTATTAAATTGCACGTGACCCTACTTTTCACCACAGCACAGCTTCATTGTGCCAACCTGGTCTTACGTTTATTTAAATGGTTTAAAAAGTTAGTCCAGTTATGTTTTACTTTTTGGGAAATTGTCATTCAGTGCCACCTGTGCTCCGGTTCAGTTGTGACCAAACACCTGATATGCTACTTGCTTCTTGACACAGGCCCCAGGGTTCTACCTCAACTGTATTTTCAATTTTTTTAAGTGTGGTTACTCTTGGTCATATTTATTTTACAAATATAAATTATTTTTTTCACCATAACAAAGGAACCCTCGTTAATCACCACGGTTGACCTGGAAATGCAAGCTTCTGGTGCTTTATTTTGTACAAATCAGTTATGATTTTCTGAAGCTTGATCTCTGTGATTTTTTTTATACTACAATTGTTTTGTTTACAGTTTACTGCTGAATTGTTTACAGTTCAGGTGTCTTCAAAAACACACACTGTCTTTGTATCCAATTTACTGAATAATTCTAATGTGAAAAGGTGTTGACAAAACATTGTCTTCTTAATTAATATTGAATCATGTGGCATATTTCTTCTTCCAGTATGCGTCTATCCAACGGTCTTTGTAGTTATGTAGATTCAAGCATTATGAAGTCTCTTATATGGTCAGCATTTTTTTTTTACCTCAGTTGTTTTTGTTTTATCTCCTTTTATTGGTGCTATCTGTAACCATCTGTACACTTTTTTTTCAATTGTAAAATGAATGTTTTAGCTTTTAAACAGTGTATGTATTTTTAGGCTGACATGCATACTTGGATGTGGTGTTAATGGCAACCACAAATGATAAGGAATTCAAGCAGTGTTAACGTAGTTTATTGAAGGAGCTAGTTTCATACGAATTTAGAAAACAATTACTTTCTCATATTAACCAAAAAATACATTGCTTGGTCTGAAACAAATTTTTAACATTTTAAAAACATTTCCTTTTTTATGAATAAGTTCAAATACATAGTGCCCAGTAATTTTGAAATTTGAACTATTAACTATCAGCACCACGATTAAACACTACATGGAGCAAAACACAATGATGATAATCAAATAATAATACTGCTAGGAAGAAACTCATTGTTACAACTGATCTGCCTTTTAATCCTTTATTTGAACCTCTTTAAAGTCAGGTGATTGGGCATGTTTACCATTTTAAATGAGAAATGATTGGTTTTAATAAAATATATCTATATATAGATATATATCTATATATATCATGCCACAGTGAATGAAATCATTTGGACATTAATGCTACCTCCCACGGCTTAAGTATTCTTTCCATTTGTGATGGCGTTTCAGTCTGGTTGCTTGCCTGTATGTCCACCTTGGTCATTCCAGGAACTTCTTTTCCTTCCTGAATCAGTTGCATCACCTCAGCAAAGGAAAGCTGATTTTCATGTGTCTCCTCAGATATCTCAGCTGTTTGTCTTTCAGCATCAGCACAAGCTGAGGGTTCAACACTGCAGCCTGTTTCAGTCAAGTGACTGAAACCAGAGCTAGACCACTGCTTGTACCTGATTGGGTCTATGGGCTCAACAAACCTGTGAAAGCAGAGGAGGAATTAATGGCAGGAGAAAGTAATATTGACAACTTTATACTGACTTTAATAGGTGAGTCCCGTATAGGGACATCAATACAGTGATCATTATTGTGTTTGTAGTTTGCTGTGGTGTAGAACTGAACTCCATCATGCTAAAATGGTTTTCTAATATTTTGTTTTTGCTGGTACTGATGTAAGTCTAGCTCGATAGTTTTTCACCTCAGCAGAGGGCCAAAAAACAGTACAATTGTCCCTTGCAATATCGGGGGTTTGATTATTGCTCCCTCACTATATTGTGTTTTTCAGAAATGAATAAATGATCACTTTCATGTCAGACTACAGCGGCTTGCAAAAATATTCACCCCCTTCTAAGTTTGACCCTTTTTTTTGCTTTCATAAAACACTTAAATCAATAAAGTTTGTTCTTTCTTCACACAACAAATTACTAGAAAAAAACCTTTGTAATGTCAATGTGAAAACATATCTACAAAGTAATGTCAATGACACAAAAACATAAAAAGAAATAATAGTTTGCATAATCATTCACCCACTTTATTGTTTGACCCTTTTTTTGCTTTCATAAATCACTCATGATCAAGTTTGATCTTTCCATCAATCTATTTTCCTCCGCTTATTTGGGTCCGGGTCGCAGGGGCAGCAGCTTCAGTAGGAAAGTCCAGACTTCCCGGTCCCCAGCGACCTCTTCCAGCTCCACCGGGAGGACACCAAGGCGTTCCCAGGCCAGCTGGTCTGGGTCTAGCGGGCCCAGGTCTTCCCGGGGGCCTTCTCCCGACTGGGCATGCCCGAAACACCTCACCAGGGAGGCGCCCGGGAGGCATCCGGACTAGATGCCCGAGCCACCTCAACTGGCTCCTCTCGATGTGAAGGAGCAGTGGCTCTACTCTGAGCTCCTCCCGGATGGCTGAGCTCCTCACCCTATCTCTTAGGGTGAGTCCAGCCACCCTACGGAGGAAACTCATTTCCGCCGCTTGTATCCGCGATCTCGTTCTTTCGGTCATGACCCATAACTCATGACCATAGGTGAGGGTGGGAACGTAGATCGATCGGTAAACAGAGAGCTTTGCCTTCCGGCTCAGCTCTCTCTTCACCACGACGGTCCGGTACAGTGACCGCATTACTGCAGATGCTGCACCGATCCGTCTGTCGATCTCACGCTCCAACCTTCCCTCACTCGTGAACAAGAACCCGAGATACTTGAACTCCTCCACCTGAGGCAAGAACTCACTCCCAACCCGGAGGGTACAGTCCACCCGTTTCCGACTGAGAACCATGGGCTCGGATTTGGAGGTGCTGAGTCTAATCCCAGAAGCTTCACATTCAGCTGCAAACCGCTCCAGTAAACGCTGAAGGTCACAGCCTGATGAGGCCATAAGGACCACATCGTCTGCAAATAGCAGAGACGAAATCCTAAGGTCACCAAGCTGGACTTTCTCAACACCTTGACTGCACCTAGAAATTCTGTCCATGAAGATTATGATTCATGGACAACCGTTTGATCTTTCTTCACACAAAAAATTACTAGAAAAAAAACTTTAATGTCAATGTGAAAACATATCTAGAAAGTAATGTCGATGAAACAAAAATATAAAATGAAATATAACTGTTTGCATAATTATTTACCCCCTTCAAATCAGTATTTTGTAGAAGCAGCACTAAGTCTGTGTGGATCGGTCTTGTACATCTGCACACTACAATTTTGCTCCAGCTTCTTTACAAAATTGTTCAAGTTCTGTCAGGTTGCACAGATACCGGTCATGAACAGCCACTTTCAAGTCCAGCCACACTTTAAAACTGGGCCATTCCAGAACATGTACCTGGTTCTTTTTAAACCTTTCCCATGTAACTTTTGCAATATGCCTTGGATCATTGTCCTGCTGGAAAATAAATCTTCCCCCAACCCGTAGTTCTCTATCAGATTAAAAAATATTGTCCTTTCAGTGTATTTAGCAGCATTCATTCTCATTCCCTCTGTCTTTACAAGCCTTCCGGGACCTGCTGCTGAGAAACATCCCCACAGCATGGGCTGCCACCACTATGCGTTGCAGGGGGGATGGTGTTTTTGATGGTTTGCAGTGTTTGGTTTCCACCAAACATAACATCTTGTCTGATGGCCAAAAAGCTAAATTTTGGTCTCATCGGACGAAAGAATCTTCTTCCACATGATCATGGAGTCTTCATTTTGCCTTTTGGTGAACTCTAGTTGAGTTGTAATATGTATTTTCTTCAACAGTGGCTTTCTTCATTGCCACTCTCCCATAAAGCGTCGACTGGTGAAGAACCAGGGCAGCAGTTGCTACATGTGCAGTCTCCCATCTCAGCAGCTGACGCTTGTGACTCCTTCAAAGTAGTCGTAGATGTCTTGGTGGCTTCTCTCAAAAGTCTCCTACTTGCACATTCACTCAGTTTATGAGGGCGGCCTGATCTAGGCAGATTCCCACATGTGCCATATTCCTTCCATTTCTTGATGATTGATTTCACTGAACTCCAGAGGATGTTCAATGCCCTGGAATTTTTTTTGTATCCATCACCTGACTTATACCTTTCAACAACCCTTTCTCTGAGCTGCTTGCAGTGTTCCTCTGTTTTGAAATAGTGGCCAGGAATATCGCTCAACCAGTGTCTGGACCTGGGATAGGCTCCAGCATACCTGCAACCCTAATGAGGATAAGCGGTATAGAAAATGGATGGATGGATGGACAGCGTCTGGACCCTTCATAGACTGGTGTTTTATACCTCAATCACTTGGGACACACTCAGGTGATCTTCATTTCACTAATTGTGAGACTACTGCCACTATTAGCTGTAGCGGATGGACCGCTATTGAATTAGACCATTCGATTTTAAATGCAAACAATTATATTTCATTTATATTTTGCTTCACTGACATTACTTTGTAGAAATCTGCTTTCACGTTTACATTAATGTTTTTTTTCTAGTCAATTTTTGTGTGAAGACAGACAAACTTTATTGGCCATAAGTGATTCATAAAAGCAAAAAAGGGACAAATATCCAAGGGGGTGAATACTTTTGCAAGGCCCTGTTTAGTCTATTAGTCAAAACATGGGCTCCAGCATACCCGCCACCCTCATGAGGATAAGCGGTATAGAAAAGGAATGAATGACTATTGAAATACAAGTGTAGTATTCTGGTCACTAGGTGGCAGTAATGACACAAATCCTTACCTTACAACCTGCATGAAGTCACCCAGTTCTCTAATTCTGTGTGGACGTTTTTGGCTTCTTAAGTTTAAAAGAAATACATTTTAGACTAACTGGTGAGTTCACTACCTGCCTAGCTAGCGGCAGTCTCACATCCCTGCCACATAAGAGCTGTGCAATGTATTGTGTGCGCAATGGGCTGTCAAAATATTTCATTACGAATAATCACATTTTGGCCATAGTTCATGCACGATTAATCGCAATTAAAAACAATAAAAATAAGGTTATCTGCAATAAGTAGGGATGTAAATCTATGTGGTAAACAATTCGAAACGCAACTACAATAACTACATCAAATTATTGTAAAGGGATCTAAGAAATCTTTAAAGACCCTTCAGCTAGTCCAACATTTTGCCCCAACGAGGGAGAGATCATATCTCACCCGTATTAGCCTCACTGCACTGGTTACCTGTACAATTTAGAATTGAGTATAAAATTCATCTTTGATATACTGTAAAGCACTACACAGCCAAGCACCCTTATATCTCAAAGGGCTCCTAGAACCCTATCGACAAAGTAGAACACCGTGCTCACAGAATTTATTTACAATTACTTCTCACTTGTAGAAATTTGGGGAAAAGAATAGGTGGTTGAGCTTTCAGTTATCAGGCTCCTCTGTTATGGGACCATTTCCCTGACACATTTCTGGGGGGCAGACACCCTCTATTTATTTGAAAGTCAACTCAAAACCCACTCTTTGCTGAAGCATACAGTTAGAATTGACCCTTGACACGCTGATATGTATCAGGCACCTTTCTATGTTCCTTGGTTTCTTCCCAGTTTTTCCTTGCCTCCATCGCCAAGCGCTTGCTCATGTGGGGTTTCAATTGACTCTCTATGACCTTTATGTGTAAAGTGCCATCAGATGACTGCAGTAGTGATTTGGCGCTAAACACATGAATGTAATGGAATTGACTTGACTTATTAACGATACTACTCTGGCATCGATACGCTCAGCAGCCTGGAATTTGTCGCCATGTTGTTATACTTGGCGTTCATTTGTACTTTATTGTCGTGAGTTGTCAGTTAGCTGCCATCATTTGGATCAAATAGTCCAGTGTGCTTGCAACAGAACACCATATTTGGACGAAACGCATGAAACATGCTCACAAAATATGGCAAAAAGAGAAATCCTAAGATTTCTATGTTTGACACGATCTCCTTGTATTCAGTCGCATTTGTGACGCCATTCCCTCCCTACCTGTTAAAAAAGAAGAGTTTTGCTTGGAGTAGTTGACGTCCTTCCCTAGAGCCGCCGTGTAATGTCTGCAGGCCCTTCAAAAACCTTTGATCCGCCTCAAAGTTATACGACCCAAACCTTAAGAAAACAGAATCCATCTCAACACTCCGAATTTGCTTGTTTTGCAAACATAGCCAAGAAGGCAGCACATCCGGGATCACCATATTAGGCATAGACCAATGTCAATTAAAGAGCAACTAAACTTACTAAAAGGGTAGCCCTTCTCTGTGTGCTGCCCCCTCGCAGTCGGAGGCAGTATTGCCACCTTTTGACACTACTCCGGTACTGTTCTTGGCCAGCACATCTCCAACAGATTCCCAAACCTTTTATATATTGAAGGACGATTTCAATATGTAAAACATGAAGAAATTGTTGAATTATGTTAGTGCTGAGATATTGAGTGCGTTGGGTGGTTTCAAGACTGAGGAATTAGTCACATCCCAAGGCGAGGGATTGCTATTCAGTAATGCTGAGCGCTTATGTCTTATTTCATCTGCAACTTAGCACTTATTTTTTCTTTTTTGGCATGTGTCACAACAAGGGTCCTCTGCTGATGAGCGAAGTGACTACAGATGAAAAAAAATTTGCTTTTTATTCAACAGAACATGTTGCTGTTTCACTTAAAAAACATGAGTCACAGTCCTCATAAGTGGCAAACTTTGTGTAAATGTTATGCATTATAAGGTGACCTCCCATGACACTCCTGGTTGAAAGACATCAATTCATAGTATTTTATAAGGTCAGCAGTAACCTGCTTGAGGTAGGAACAGTTACTTACTAAAACAAACCAACCATGTAGATAACAAATGCTATGCATGTGTGTGTGTGTGTGTGTGCGTGTGTTTGATACCAAGAAAATGTGTGCTAATGCTAATTCGTGGCAGGAGATATACAATCCATGAAGAATAATTTCTAGACATTCATCTAGAATAATAACTAGATGGATTGTCAAAGCAATGTGGCATCAAAAACGTCTTCAAATATGAAAATGGAGATGAGACGTCTGGCAGACTAAGAGTAATAACACAATCACCCATCAGATTTTTCAAAGATACATTGTGGGAGCCACACAGCAAATCCAATAAACCCAAGTGTCCCAAATGAACAGATATTAAAGGTCAAGAGAAGATTAAGAGGCCGAATTGCCGCATGATGAAATTGGGAAATTAAAAAAGGACTTGTACATACTAGAAAGGTGTATTAAGACATCTCGGAGATTAATAAAGTATCTATCGATCTATCTATCTATATATCTATTAAATGATGGATGCTAAAATAAAGAGAGAAAAAACAAGGGGTTCTCTACTGTCCTTTAGTAAGTAGAAAACAGACAAAAGACAATAATTGCACCCTACGGAAAAAACACTCTACTATTTTGTCTACTATTTCATCCCCATCTTGTCTGTGAATATATTTCCTTTGTGACCCTGACTGCTCTCGGCTGTGTGGCGAGATCAGCAGCAGAGCGTCCTTCACTCATAGTTGGATTCAGCAGTCATGTTTGCAGCATTCTGGTATCTGTATCGAGGGACTTTGCTCTGGTTGGACGTTTGTCTCGGGGTAGAACGGAATGGACGAGCAAAACAGAAAGTCAGGCTGCTGCTGGAGCTGCAGTCGTAATTTCCATCCTGGTTGGAGACACAAAGAAAAACTGGATAAAACAGAAATGTGTAGATTAGTTCTTTGTAAGACAATTCCAAGTGAAAAGCCAAGAAGCTTGGGAACATGGTATTTGTAATGTGACTTACTGTACCAAAGTCAGTAAAAAAAAATTATTTTAAAGGGACACGTGTCACCTTCTAGACTATGAGCCAGAAGTCTGGAGACTACCAAATACCCCGCATTTTAGATTTACAGTAAGGATGGGCTTTTGACTACATATCTTTAATGATCATTTGATTGATTCATTATTATTTTTTAACTTATAATTTATGAGATAGGAAAATCTTTCTGAATGTTTTAACTCCTTATTCAATGTTATATTGAGCACAATAATGCTGTGAGATATAGTTGAGGTTTTCCACAGACATACTTTCCAGTTTCCATACAACTTTCCATGCAAATTAGTTGAGACTGAATCAACAGTTCCTCTGCTGGTTGCAGACAAGTACTGTGCTCCATTTTTCCTCAGTTGATGGCTAATCAACTATTTCTTCTTAATTCTGGGGCATATTAATCAGATGGAACACACAATCCATCAGGAGACCTCTTGTTCCGTTCCTTCTACTTACGTCTGCAATGAGCGAGCTCAGGCTGTGTGTTACACCATTACTCCCAGTGCTTCTTTTCTCCTCCCGATGGGCTCCACTGACCTCCTCCCTCTGCTTCATGAATCTGTGGTTGACGATCCTTGTTACACTGTCGCTCCTCGATAGTGAGACAGTAGATGGCCTCACGGAAACACACTCCAGGCTGCTTTTCGTCTTCTGACCCGACCCGAGTACCGTTTTTTCTGCCCGGCCGCTAACCCTGCGCAAGAACTCAGTGACCAGACCCCCAGCGGATTTGTTGGGGGGCTTGAGGTTCTGACCTGGAGGCTCACTGACAGGAGGGCTGCACTTCTGTCCTGCTGCAGCTCTGGGACTTGTTTGGCGGGTCAACACGTAGCCAGAGTGTCTCTGATGAGACGCATTTGACATTCGATCCCGCAAGGGAGATGCAGGCGAGGAGCTCAAATTAGAGGATGGCAGTCCTGACGATGGACCAGATACGGACTGACTTCGGTACAATTTAGGGGACGAGGTAGAAAGTTTCGGCCTCTCGGTTCGGTTTGTTAGTCTGTCCAGTGAGGTAGAGATATGACGACAGCGGGGAGACACCAAAGAGGAGTTAACCGCCCGTGAGGGACTGTTTCTCACAGTGGTGGGGCTTAGTCCTTCTGTCTGCAGGCCAACACTCACCATCTGTGGCCTCATGTGAGTCTGCGTACCAGAGCAGGCCACATCCAAGCCATGACCCACAGATCTCGTTCTGTTCGCCTGTGAGGTGCTGTAACCCGCCTGCCTCCAGCCTGCTGCCATGTTTTTCATGTCATCGCTCAGATTCGCTGAAGAGCTGACACAGAGCGGTGAAAAGGAGGTTGGTGGTGTGCACCAGGGAGACTGTGTATCGACAGATTCTCTGTCACTTTCTGGACTTTGCTTCAGTTGAGCCTGCTGGACTCTTCGCTTTGAAGGGGGGCTGTAGTAAATGCGGAGGGCTGATTTCTCTGGAGCAGTGTGGCTCCTCTCTGTGGACATCTGCTCAAAGTCAAGATCAGGGAAGCTAAGCGGCATGATTAGATGGTCCCACGTCTTAACAGAGTTCTCCCAGTCTAGATGGGCAGCCTGCTGGCTCAGATAACACCAGTCTTTCCTCTTGTAGGCGTGTGGAGAAAGCTGGCGCTTAAGTCTTTCCCTGATTGAACTGCAAATTCTGGGAAAACAGTGAAAAACCCATGAACCTCTACCCCACAAACCTCATGGACAAGACGGAAATGTACAAAACACTAACCTGTCAGCATCAGAGGGTCTTTCATCATTGACGACACCACTGACAGCACACTGAGCATGGAGAGAAAAATAAATTCTTGCTGCAATAAATGCAAATAAATTCAAACTGCAATGTGCTTAGCTCCACCAGGTATCTTAAAATTGCAGAAGGGCGCCAAAAAGCGGTGCTTAATAGTTTTCACAACTTCACAACAATTCAAAAGCCAAAAAATTTATAAACTACTAGAAAAATCCGGTCTTTGCACACCTACTCTGTGAAGTTATCCCTCATAAATCATAAAGAAAACTTGTGAATGACAGCATGCTAGATTGTGATGACAAGTTTGTAATAGTTGAACGTTAGCATGATCATCATAGAGGTCTGTAGTAGAGAGAAAGAAGGATTCCAGTCCGGCCAGTACGGGAAAAACATTCAGTGAGGAACTACCAAGCAGATTCTGATAGGTAGGTGCATGAATTTATGCACATTCACACAAGCATGTCTGTAAATCTAAAGATGTGGTTTTGAACATCTGTAGGATGTTTTCTGTGTTTCCGTACAGCGGATTGTCTCTGAACTCCCCCGGACTGTTTGGCCGCAGCCACTACACGAGATTAGCCTCAATACTCTGGCAGGAGTCCCTCAATGGTGTTTGTTGAACTGTCAAAAGGGCTTCCAGCCAGAGAGGCCGCTCATCAGCAGGACTATCCACTGTATTTTACAGTCCAAACAGTGGAGAACATCCTCACCTCAGCTGCTGCCTTGTCAACCAGATTGGCCTTGCTGCCAAATGTTTCCTCCTGAAGCTCAGCACCAAGGCTTTGCAACAAACCCCGCAACACAGATAAGGTTTTGACTTTAGCCTGAATCAACAAAATCCACATAAGGCAGAGCATTAGCTTATAATGTAAACATTTAATAGTGAAAGTCTATGAAACATGCAATTAACCTTCATTTACCTCTTTCCCTTCCTGACACCACAGGTGGAGACTCCACAGAATCTGCAAGAACAATTGCATCTTCTGTTCCCTGCAGCTATGGATGAGGTCAGATTTGGACGATGGCTCATTTGTCCTTTCCTCTGGTCTCTCAATCTCCACAGAATGACGGTCCCGAACACACTCCTGCTCTTTTGCTGACTCTATGAGACTTTGACTGTACAGGTCTTGAATGCAATCCCAAAGGTGACTTTTCTTGTGAGGATATTTTTTGTCAGTTAAAACCACCTCCATCCTTCTAATAAAGGCTTGCAGCATGGCATGTAGTAGTTCTAGTGCCTCGTTAAACGACCCTGGGAAAAATATTGTCTGTGTTTTACCGTTTGAGTTAACAGCTGTTGGCGAGATAAACATACCAGAGTGAAATGAGCAGTGGCCGGTTTGGGATGGAGCTGTCATGAACTGAATTGCTGAACAAAGCACACGAGCATGATCTCTAAGAGCCACAAAAGCTGTTAAATCATTTAGATTCATTCCTTTCAGGTCATTGTCAGTTGTTTGGTTGCTTGTGCTCTCTGATGGATTCCACTCGCCACCTACAGGACCTTCTCTTGTGACGTGACAAGAAGGAGTCTCCCCTTCGGTCTGTGATTGACTACAGAGTAAGGATGTCTCCACTAAACTCTGAGCTGCCTTTTCGCTCTGCTCTTTCTCATGCACAGAACTTCTCAGTCTAAGACATCTTTGCTTTCTGTTCTTCCTCAAAGTGGAAGGAGACACATGTTCCTCTGAAACATTCCGATTCCCCTCCTCATCTGTTCCTCCTTCTTTCTCTCTAAGGTCGTTCATTTCTGCACGGAGCCCACGATTCTCCACCTCCAGCTCTACAATGCGGCGACTCAGGAGCATGGCCTCCTCTTCCACCAGTTTCAAGTGAACTTTGACCTCTGCTTCCCTGGCATAGGCGGACCTTTGTTTGCCCTCAGGTGATTGGGCGTCATCAATGTCACCGTACATTGAATGGTACCTGGCCAGCTGCTCGTGCATGCCCTCGCTCTCCGATACCAACTTGGTGAGTTTCTTGCACATGAGAGCCAATTCTTCTTTGGCAAAGCGCAGTTGGCACTTGAGATCATTGTCATCCTGCGGTGAAGGCACAATTACTTGCAAGTCTGCTGACAAGTTACTGGAATATACTCATACACTCTAATGTCTGCAACCATACTTGAAAAAGACAAGAAGAAAGCAAACCTCAATCTGTTGAGAAAGCCTCCTCTCCGTTTTATTGGCTGCTGATTTGATGCTTCTTTTCTTCAAACAGCTCTGAAAAATGAAAAGAAAAGTATTATTTATCAATCCTTATTTTATATCATTTATTTGCAGCCAAACATTTTACTAAGCGCTCCCCTCCCAGAGTCAAAACTATGAACCAGGAAGTAGCCTGCAAACGTGTAGTTTACATTGTAGTTGAGGTCCCTTTAGTATTGCAAAAACAGCAAATCTTATGATGGACTAAGACTTGTGCACAGTGTATATGTCATAGTTTTGGATTACCACCATGATGTGCATGCCAGCTGTAACTGAATGACTATTTTGGAATCAGAGAATGGGAGGAATATGTTGTCCAATGTCAGACACTTTGGTCTCGTTTGGTTTCTCACTTTGGTCTCCCTACATATTATAGTCAAGGTGTGTTAATATTAGTCATCATCAAGGTCTTTCAGGTCTGAATTATTTTCAGGTCTGTTATTTTCGCGTGACGTTTTGCATTGTTATGATGATTGAATTTTTTCGTTACTTAGGTGCAAAATTGAACTCTGAGCCAAGTTGAAAGTTTACTTCGCAGCTCACTGTGATGTGACATGAACATGGTCTTAGACATTCCAGGTGCAGTGTGAGAGTCGGCAATCCTCCTTCACTGCGTTTTAGGCTCTTAGATGAGGTAACCTAAGTGGATTTTCTCTGCTCGGATCAACCTAGCAGCTGTCTCCAATGACCGGACCAGACTGAGCTCATGGCAGAGCACAGAAACCTGGATTAAACTAGACATGTGCCACCAGGCCGCACTATCACTGCTGACCACAAGGACAAAAGAAAACTGGAAACTGACACTCTGAGGGTGTTGGAGGTACTTTGCAATAAAAACACATTAATTGATGACTGTAGGTCACTATGTCAGCATGCCAAAGACTGCCTTGCTAGATGCCATAATACATGCTGATCCAGATTTAGCCAAGCTTAAATGAAGCAGAAAAGCTAGAGTCTATTTTGGTAATCTCTCACTTGCTTGCACCCTCCGCACCCTTTTTTCGGTCTTCTCAGCGGAGGATGTCAGCTGTGCTCTGAGTTCAAACCTCAGCATACCAGTCGACTGCACCCCATCCAGGCACCAGGCAGCTGCTTCCCCTGCCCACCGCTCATATCACAGTGTCATTTGACATTCTTCTGATAAAGGGGACAGCTGGCTGGGATAGGCACAGCTGTGTGTCATGCATAGACATGGGGCAATTCTTGATGGAAACACTTTAGGTGACATATTTTGATTCAACACACTTATTTAGTTACGTGAAAAGTCGCACTTCTCTGGCTTTCTCGAATTCAGCCTGCAAGACGTGCTTGGCCACCTCCATCTCCTGTGTCTTCTCTCGTAGCATCTTGTTCTCCCAATCCAACTGGCTGTTCTTTTTCTGCACCACCTCCAGCTCAGTGTACAGTCGCAGAGACACATTCTTTGCAACCTGAAAGCAAAGCCAATTACAGAATAACTGGTGCTCTCATTAATATCTGTTCATCCATTTTCTATACAGCTTGTCCTCATTAGGGCCACAGGTAAGCTGGAGCCCATCCCAGCGAACTTTGGGCGAGAGGCGGGGTGGTACACCCAGGCCAACCAATCGCAGGCTCCCATTTATAAACACAATAACAAGTGTGTTTGTTTTTGTAGCAAGGAAGGCAATAAATTCTAGTGAGGCCCACCATGAACATGAATGTTTCAGTAAACACATCAGTCTGATTTGGGACAACTCACCCCTTACTCACACATAAACAAAGAACAAGGTGCGTGATAAAGACTTAAGGGGTTTTATGGAGTGGTTCTACAGCAGGAAGTGCTTCATCACACTCATGGGCAATGTTTACTACTGATTCACTGTTTAAATCTGATGACTAAATGTGCTTACTGACTGGAGTTGACTGTGATTCACCAAAGCCAACAATAACAGAAGGAGTATGTTGGTGAGGAATGCACAGAAGGAGCTGGTTGGTGATACCTGACCTTGATATCATGCTCTAGGGTCCTGACCAGTTCACCGTCCACCTGCCCAGTCTGGGCCACTCGGATACTGCGGCGCTCAGCCTTACGGAGGCGGTACTGTAAAATGCGGCAGGTCTTGTTGGCATGATCCAGCTGTTGCCGCAGATCCTGCAGCTGGCATTTCTCCTCCTCTTGGAACATGTCACGCATTTCCAGCATCTCACAGCGCAACTCCTCTACCTCATCCTGCCATAGACACCAGACAAAGCTCATCAAACAATGCCACTTTTGGTTTGTTTTACAAAAAAGAATGCAATTGTTTCACATAGATCATGCATCCATTTTTTTATACCTATTATTCTGCTCATAGTCACTGGCTAGCTAGAGCATATCCCAGCTGACTTAAGTTGGGAAGTGGGGTACAACCTGGACTAGTCACCAGCTAATCGCAGGACTGACACATTCAAACAACCATGCACAATTACATTGACACCTACAACAATATTCCTCAGTAAGTGTCATATACTAGATTTGCTTTTAGACTATGAGATGAAGTGTTAAAACTCCGGAGCAGAAGTTTGAGCCTCTCTGCCACCACCTTGTCATTATGCTCGGTCAATTATAATGTATTTAATTGATGTACCACTAAATCCTAACATGCCGCACGGTGGCTGTATGGGTAGCATGTTAGCCTCAGAGTCAAGAGGTTCTGGGTTTGAATCTCCGTTGGCCATCACTGTGTGGAGTTTGCATGTTTTCCCCGTGCATGTGTGGGTTTTCTCCGGGTAGTCCGGTTTCCTCCCACATTCCAAAACCATGTATGTTAGGTTAATTGACGACTTTAAATTGTCCATCGGTATGAATGTGAGTGTGAATGGTTGTATGTCTGTGTTTGTCTATATGTGTCCTGCACCCTGGACTGGTGCCCTGGCGACCAGTCCAGGGTGTACCCTGCCTCCCGCCCAAAGTCAGCTGGGATAGGCTCCAGCATACCCGCGACCCTAATAAGGATAAGCGGTATAGAAAATGGATGGATGGATAAATTTTAACATGTGTTACAACTATGCACGCTATAAAAAACCGAACACTACAAGGCATGAACAAGATACATATACAGTTCAATTGATAGTATTTTTAATGACAGATATCCATCCATCCATTTTCTATGCCGCTTATCCCGATTTAGTGTTGCGGGTATGCTGGAGCCTATCCCAGCTGATGGGAGGCAGGGTATGCCCTGGAATGGTCTCCAGTCAATGGCAGGGCAGAAAACAACACTCACATTAAAAACATTAAAACATTCCCATGAAAATAGAATAATTTCTAATAGTCCATTATGCAAATTCTTATTATAAAGTTTCAAAAATACAGCTGAGTCCTGGTTACCAAGGGTAAATAGTAAACAAATAAATAGACAGCAACATTTCTGTAGTGACAACTTCCCTTGTATTTAAAAAAAAAATCTTACCAATACAACAAAGACTGAGATATTTAGATATGTGACGCACTATGTATTTAATCCAGAATAAAATATTTTATTTTCTAATGAAACTTTTAAGGCACTTACTTTCAGATACTCGTTCTCTGACCTCAAATCGTCCACTTCCTTGACAAGGTCCTCTGTCGTTTCTGCCATCATGAGATGCATAAATGCTCCGGAAGAGTTGAACAAAGTCATTGATCCTCCAGGGGAATCCATATGTGGACAGAAAGCGGTCCCGGCTGGTTGGACGCACACTTGACGGTTGTTCTTGCTGTCAGTGGTCGGGCTCTGATAAGCTCTCCCGTCTGTCCAGTTTAATTCGTTGTCGCTGATGGGAGAGTCGCGCTTGTTGCCCTCCGATGTACAGTCGGATATTTCCGAGCTGCTGTCGGAGGACAGTTTCCCCGACAAGCATCCCGAGTCTTTGCTCAGGTCCTCGGAGGCGTTACTGGCATCCGAGAGCTTTCTTTGCGCAGCAGGGCCCCGCGGGCACTCTGTCCCCGCACTTGTTGGCAGGCTCCTCGGACGTTTTGTCTCAATTTTTCTTGCCCGACTGCAGTTGTGGCTGTCCATAGATGTCGGTGCTTTTTTCCCCCTCTTTTGGATAGGTTCCTGCTGGGAGTTGGACACCTTGAATGGCTTCTGGTTCCGAGGCGCAATCTTTACGCACTTTTCTCCTTGCCTGTTCATCACGGCCAGTTGTTCTCTCCTGTTTACAACAAACACATGCACGTTTCTTCACTTCGGAGTGAACATTACATTTAAAGAAACGTGCACGAATAACTCGCTTGGTAGAGTGACACGAACAACCGCTCTTCATCGAGACGGGAACGTCGTCGTATTATTAATACACGCCATAGTGTGAGGGAAAACATTAGTCAAAACTGTTTCCGATTTGAAATTTCAAAGTAAGAGACATCTCACTCAATAATAGCGAGGATGCATGGGGTTTTGAAATCTTAACATCAAACTGAAACTACACCTTTTATATATTTTGCATTGCACTGCCATCACACTATACCGTCAACTAAAACATGATGTGTTCAGCGCAATTACAAAAATAAATTACTATTTTTGAATGATATTTCCGGTTAGCGATACATCCAATACGTTTTATAACTTCCAATGTTTGCGACAGGGAATTCAAAGTGAAATTAATTGAAAGTCATTGCTGGGCCACTCAGTAAAGGTAACGTTCTTTGAGATATTTGGAAAGGCGACTTCTAAGTTTAGTTTAGTCACTTACAAACGACACAATTACCCCCAAAACTCATACTGACCGTTCCATAAGTAGGAAGCAAATGCACACTATTTTTACACTCAACTTGCCTGTAAATATCTAGGGCCACTGCTAGCCACTTATTTATGTAAACAGTTTACATTGCGAAAGGCGCCAATCTTCAACCTGCACTACAATTGGCTGAGCACACGTCAATCATTATGTCCTTGCCACCTACTTCCGCCCATCTCCAAAGATTGAAAGGTCTTCGATTGTTTATGTCTCCGGCCCAGTAACTTGGCGTCTATTCACAGGTATATGTAATTAAACTGTGTATGCCTACGTGTCAGTCTCCAACCTACCGTTTGCTTGCCAGGGAGCGCGCTGCTAAGGTTAGCTAATGTCCAACGGACGTGTTAACGCAGCAATGGTGCTGCCGACTGCTACTTGAGCTAGCTGTCCGCAGCCAGTTTATGCTCAAACATGGCTCGTGACGGGACCGCCGTCGCCGGCCGGCTGTAACAAGCCGTCCGTATGTTTACAGGTTGCGTGTTTGGCTGTTTGCGATGTTCCGAAGGAGAGACGGCGGGAGGGACGGCCGTTACGTGAAACATGACTTGTGAGTGACACGGATACGCTCTACTCAACGATGAACAGCGAGGAGGAGTTTTACGACGCCGAGACAGGTGAGGCGGGATGGCAGCTGTTCAACCATCATCTTAACGACACCCGCAGAGTCTGACGCTCTTTTACAACTTTATTCCGATCTGAGCATATCAACAGCAGCGCAATTCCAACCCCACACACGTATCTCCAACTCGCCAACATTTTCTTTCCACCAAACCAACGCGAGGTGCATTCATGGACACTCAAAACACCACAAAACGTCTTTATTTGGCATTTACGTGTGGCATAAATAAACAGAAGGACGAAGACACGCATTACATGGATATTCTTATCATTCTGTAACGTGACTATAAAGTATAATTTGCTGCATTTACGTATGCTCGGAAATCCCAGGAAATACTCTCAAAACGTGCGTTCAATTTCATTGACTTGTCTTTATATTTTTATATAAGAAGTTATATTTACTCACATCTAATCAATTTCTTACCAAAAATGGATTTAAACAACAAAAAGTCTGAATCTGTCTCGTGAGTCGAAAAAGACTGTTCTCTAGAAAGAGATGATTTTTCACAATTTTTTCACTATTTCTAATGGTATCATCGCAGTAGTTTTTACATAGTCCGCATATACACCAATCATTTTTGACTTTGATCCAGTGCAGTTCTACTGTGGTTAGGGAGTCTTAATTGCTCCTTGTGCAGGAATGAAAAAAGTGTTTCTTCTCCTCCCCTCATCCTCCTCAGGGCTTGAGTCAGATGATTCTTTGGAAGTGAGTTTCAAGGATGCCCTGGTGTTTGACAACAGTAATCAGGTGACCGATGGCTGTGGTGCAGAGCGCAATGCAGTGTGGCAGCGTAGGTGAGGAACCACGCTGGCACCCTAACAATTTTTTGAATAAAAATATTGAAGTCTTCATTTGGAACATGTCTTTGAGAAGTTCCAGTTATAATTACATGCATAGTTACATATAAATACATTTGTTAGTATGATCTAAATTAAGTAATTATTTTTGGTTGAATTGTTTTTACCAGGAAAACCCTGCCTGCTGAAATGATCACCAGAAACAATTTCAGTGTGACAAGCATACTGAAGAAATGTATCGGCATGGTGAGTCTTACGATGTAAACGTAACCTCAGTTTTCACCAAATAGTAAAGCTTTTAGCCGTTCATTTTTTTTGTGTAATGAATGTCTACTGTGCCGTAACATTATCTTTTCCAAGACCACAACCTCCTCCTCTTTCTATTTTGACTTACTTTGTCAAGTGGAGGAGTTTGACTTTTCTATTGTCTTTCTACATCCATTAAATAATAACACTAATAATAATGGATTACATTTACTGGTTTTAAAAGCTACCCGAAGTGCTTCACAGTAAACCCATTATACATTCACTCTTGAGTGTATCTACAGCTGCCCTGGGGTATATTGATGGAAATGTGGCTGCCAATTTGCGCCACCAAACATTTATTCACATTCATATACCAATGTGGGCAGCACTGGAGGCAAGGTGGGTCAAGTGTCACATGGACAAGGACATAATAATAGTGACTGTGATGGAGTAGGGCGATCAAACCACCATTTTTAGATGACCTGCTCTACCTCCTAAACCACTGCCACCCCACAGTTTCCATTATTTCCATTATTGAAATAAACTGTAATTATGGAACTCAACCAAGATTGGTTTCACGCTTGTTGTGCAAAACAACACTTGTTAAGATACAATTGTTAAGCTAGTTATCCACATATCTGTACTGATCACTTGGTGGTTCTATGTGTGTCCATGACCGTTGTTACAATGATGGATTGCTAACTAGGGTGATTCCAGCCAAACAGCTATCAGTGTCAAGCTTAGGTCTCACTCCACGATATCTTAACGACTGTCGTTTTGCGCCACAAACGAGTGAAACCAATCTTTTTAGGGGCTTGCCTCCTACATTAGAGAATACATGCTTGGGTTGTGCACCCACAAATACCCTAAATAATAAATTCTTGGATTGCGCACCGTCCCCTCAGACTACAGCTGTCCTATCAAGTCCAGTTGCTATAGATTCAGTGCCCTCTTGGTATTTAATTTGTTGATGCATTTGAATTCATGGTCCTCAGCTGTATTTGGTTACAATGGCATTTTTGCTGCATCAAGTGGAACCAAAATAGCTTTAAGAAATGGATACAGCTTTACTTTTTGGGGTATTGTAACAAAACATTTTAGTAGTCTTGTGCTGTGAAGTTCGCATTTGTTTGTTAATGTTCCTTTGTTTGATGTTGCGCAGGAGCTGTCAAAAATAGCGATGCCTGTTGTGTTTAATGAGCCACTGAGCTTCCTCCAGAGAATCTCGGAGTACATGGAACACACACACCTCATCCACAAAGCCTGTGGTTTGTCTGACTCTATAGCTCGTATGCAGGTACGATGAAAATACAGCAAATTCTGGACTTTTTTCACATGCTTTGAACCCTGTGGTTTAAACAATGAGATGGCTAATTTTTGTCTTAAAAAATCTAAAGTTCCCATGGTGCTTAGAGGGCAGAGTCGGGAAGTAGTGAATTTCTGAAGTGGACGTTAATGTCACATTTTGCAGTCTTATGCAGTGATCGTGTTTTGAGCCGACAAATATATACTGTATATATATTTTTCGAGATAAAAATTATTAATTTTTTGTCACCGTTACAATTTTATTTTTCAAACATTCTTATGTACTTTAGTGCTGTTACATTTCCAATAACACACCCTCCACACTCATTTCCCCCTTCTGCACCTCTATCCATCTGGGCATCTGGTTAGGATGCCTCCCGAACGCCTCCCTGGGGAGGTTCAGGGCACGTCCAACCGGTAGGAGGCCTCGAGGAAGACCCAGGACACGTTGGAGAGACTATGTCTCTCAGCTGGCCTGGGACCTTTACATAAAATAAATATTGTATGTTCAATAAAGTGAAAGGAAAAAAAACCCCAAAAGAAATAAATGTAAAATAAAAGTAATGACAATACTAGTGATGATGTGGGGGAATTATATTTCTATTCTGTATTAAGGGTGACCACAAATCTTCATATTCTGATAATTTATCATGAAGCTTTGTTGTTACTTTTTCCTTTAACAGTCTTTAACTCTTTCCCACCATTCACATATTCTCGGGGGTTGTGGTTTAAGCCAGCAGATTGTAATTTTCTTTTTGGCAATTGTAATCAATGAATTAATTATTGCGGTCACTGACAAAGTAAGTAGTGTAAAATTACTACAGCTTCTGCTTGGACCCGTGACAAAAAGCGTCTCACATCTCACTCATTGGCGCTAACGAGTGATGCTGGAATCATCGAGTGTAGGTAGGATTGCAAGGTGTTAGTGTGTGCTGAGTAAATATCCCATGTTACACTAAGGACTAGTGTGATTTACAGACAAGTGCATCTTATATACTGCAGGTACAATTATTTTTTCTTTAAATCTGGTGGGTGAGGCTTATATTTGGGTGCACTTAAAAATCTACAATTTTCAGTATGTCTTTCTGTGTTTGGTTCGGTCTGTCTCTCTGTTTGTGAAAATCAAATTGATTACACTACCGTTGTTTACCTGATTTATCTGTAGGAAAACCCTACAAGTGTTAATGTGGTCTGTCTCTCTTCCATTTTTAATTGCCATTTTCTGGACATTTTTGTAGCAACACATTACTTTCTCCAGTACAATACTGTTTAATTGATGCTCACAAGGGTATAACACCACAGTGTGTTCCAAACACTGCATATAGAGGTGGTATTAAGTACTCCAGAAAACCTGGAATCTCTAAAGTAATTTTAACTGTCAAGGCTTGATCAACCTCCATTTCTGCAAACAGCTTTGAATTGTTGACCCATTTTATGGTACCTGTGAAAGGCCTTCTTGTATAATTCTGAAATATACAAAAAGGCCTTACCTTTGGCAGCCCACCACATACCTTTGAACCATTTCACACAATTCATTGGACTTGAATGACTTCAATTGCAATCAATAATAAAATGGACAAATTGGGGTGATCTAAAACTTTTGACTGGTAGTGTACAGTATATTGCAATACGGCTGAGTTAAAGTCAACGTTTCCATTGTTGAGCTAACAAACTGTATGAAATGTATCTTTTAACTTTTTATCTCACCAAAACAGGTTGTTGCTGCCTTTGCTGTTTCTGCTGTAGCATCTCAGTGGGAAAGGACTGGAAAACCATTTAATCCTTTACTGGGGGAGACTTTTGAACTAATAAGGTATTGATACAGGTTTGCGTTTCATATTTTTAAAGCGGCCTCTCATTTACACAATAATTGAGATATATATATTTTTTTTTAAGAGAGGATGATGGCTACAGATTGATCTCAGAGCAGGTGAGCCACCATCCACCTGTTAGTGCCTTCCACACAGAGTCTCTGAAGCAGGAGTTTGCTTTTCATGGATCCATTTACCCAAAACTCAAGTTCTGGGGCAAAAGTGTTGAGGCCGAGCCCAAAGGAACCATGACGCTGGAGTTACTGAAGTGAGACTTTTGTGAATATACACCTCCATGCTCACACACTCTTTTGCTGCTGCCTTTCATTGGTTTTTGAACGTTAGAACTCAGTGCAATGCATGTAAGAATACTTTAAAGCTGACTTTGGTCCCAAAATGAAACAGGCTTGAACTCGTATGTTGTTTGACTTTTAACTTTGTTTTACTTTTAAACCGCTGCAGTGACTTTTCACCATTGTTGCCTCCCCACCAACAGCTTATGCAACAAAATCCATGCATGCTGGAAGACAGAAAAAAACATAAAGCAAATTCTTGTTTGTTCTCAATATTTACCCTTGTTCTTAAAACTGCTATTGGGGCGTTATTATTGTGAGAATTACATACATTAAGTAAATGAAGTGTGCAATTCAATTGTTGACGACACAACGTTTTACTGTATCGCAACCGCATTTTAGCTCTCATGATTAACCAAACTCTATTCAGGACACTGTGAATTGCTTTCAGACATAAAGAAGCATACACATGGACAAACCCAATGTGCTGCGTGCATAACGTCATCTTAGGAAAGCTCTGGATTGAGCAATACGGGACAGTAGAGATTGTAAACCACAGGTATAAATATTTGTTGTAAGATTGAAAGCTTTGTAGATAGCAGACTTCTAACATTGTCATTATAACAATAATTCAGAACAGGAGATAAGTGTGTGTTAAACTTCAAACCGTGTGGCATGTTTGGGAAGGAGCTGCACAAAGTGGAAGGTCACATACAAGACAGCAGGTAAGATGATAACACAGAGTTATCCACAAATCTCTTTCTGCATCTTATTTGTGTATCTCCTGGTGTTGAACCAGTAAGAAGAAACAAAGTGTGATTTATGGAAAGTGGACTGAGTGCATGTACAGTGTGGACCCCAAGGTTTATGAAGCTTACAAAAAGTCAGGAGCAGACACAAAGAAGCTGAAGCAGGTAAGGTAACTTTGCATTTGGCCCCCAGTTTGTTCCATATGGTACAACAGCACTTTAGAGAAGGATTTGAGAACAAAATTGCTAGAAAATGCTTTGCCTTTTTATCAAAACAATAACATGTGCATGTGAAGAGTTGGCTAATGAGTTACGGACTTACTGCTCTGATAAATCGGGTTCTTATGTTTGAGATTTGTCTTATTTGTCTCTGAAAGATTCTGTGAATTCTTCTTTCTTTTCTTTTACAATAACATGCAGTGAGTATTGTAGCAGGTAAGGTAAAATATTGTATTTGATATCTGTAGTGTGCTGCTGCTGTTGTCTAGTAAGAGTTATGTCCAAAGTGTAGTGTATGATTAGTTTGTTGCTAGCACTAACTCATAATGCCTTGCAATGACATGCATCGTTGCTTGAGACGTGTCCAATTTGTGGCAACTCTAGTTTTGCGACACAGCTATTGACGTTATGTACTGTACTTTGGGAACCAGCACGGTTTTCCACATATGACTATGACTGTTACATATTTTTTGTGTATATGTGTGTGCAGGAACATAGTTGTGAAGATGAGAATGTAGTTCTAGACACTGTTACCGTGATACCAGGAAGTGCCTTACTGTGGAGGATATCACCACGACCTTCTCACTCAGCACAGGTTGGCTTGCTCAGTGCATGTAGAGAGTGCACTTACACAGTTGCATCACTTATACACCATTTTATACATTCCTTAGAGTACAATATACTTTCAGTCATTTACTTACGTGCACTCTCGTACAGATGTATAACTTTACCAGCTTTGCCGTGACACTAAACGAGCTGGAGCCCAGCATGGAGCAACTACTTGCACCAACAGACTGCCGGCAGAGGCCTGACATCCGAGCCATGGAGAACGGAGATATAGGTACCGCTCGTCTATATTTTCAGGATGTTTGTGTACCCCTCCCCCCAATTGCTTCTCCAGTCTGATGTCTGTGTGTCCACAGACAAAGCAAGTGCAGAGAAAGAGCGTCTTGAGGAGAAGCAGAGGGTTGCACGTAGAGAGCGATCCAAGGATGAAGAGGAGTGGTCAACCAGGTATATCTGCACTGTCTAACTTTCAAAAGCCTACAAGTTTAACCTCAATCTGTCACATTAAGACCCGGTTCTCCATGATGTGGGGAGAGGAGGTTTTGCAAAGCAGTTTCACCTCTAGTCCAGGGGTCTCAAACATACGGCCGATATTTTGCAGAGACAATATATTGTGGCCCCCATCTTTATATGAAAGTTTAATGTTAGTGCGTCCCTGGAGATATATGAGTCAGCAGGGAAGTGATAACTATTTATTTATGGGCAGAGTTTAAAAAAAAAAAAAAAAAAAAACTTTCACAGTTAACTTATTTATTCCAACGGAATCGCGGGATGTCAATACTTAACATGACAGTCTCGCTCAGGGTGGCATAAATCCGTGCCAAAACATCACACGACTATACAACAGGCAGACAACAGGACACTTTTAATAAGGGGGGCGTGCACAATAAACAACAACAATGTCATCTATCACATGCAACTAGCAGACATTTGTAAGACAATCCCGCAAAGTACACTGGGAACAAGGAAGTGTTCCCAGCAACGCTACAGTATGATTGGCACAGTGTTGTGTGCAGGGCTGATGAACCTTCCAATCACAGTGGGGTATAACGCTTTCAGGGGCGTGACATGACTGGGCTTGATGCAAGCAGAGAATAATTTTTCAATGTGTGAAAGTTAACGCAGCGTTGCCATGGAGATTTTTCTTCTGTGCCTGGCTAGGTAAGCGCGGCCATTCGTCCCAGCTCGTTGTTCACGTCCAAAAAGTGTTTTAAGTTGTTGCCCAGTGTGACATTATACGACGTTTATAGGTTATCTTTCTCTCGTCGAATAAATAAAAGTGATGCGTGCCCAAGGATATAAAAGAAGTGTGGGGAACTCGGTGAGGTCTGCGGCCTGAGTCCAGTTGGATGGGGGCCGTGTGTCATGGCCCCCATCCACTCCCATGTTAAGTGAAAAAAAGAAAAGGCGCTTGGATGGCATGGCAGTAGATGGGGGTTGCGGGGCATGGCGCATTCCTTCTGGTTGCTCGCATGGATCTACTCTGTGAGTGCAGATCGCATTGATGGATTGCTTGCTTCTTTTTTTTTTAACCTTGCAGCGTAGTCTATGTCGGGGGGTGTGGGAGTGGAATTGATGTCAGGGTAAATTGAGTTTGAGACCCCTGCTCTAATTTAAATGTCTATATTAATGAATGCACATCTTTCAAAACACTGTGAGCAAACTAGTCGTTCTTATGCCTTTAGAATGTCTTACGTTCTCTTGGAAAAGTAAAACTAAATACTCAGTACCTTTTAAGTTTGATGCAATGTGCCTGAGTTCAATAGTTGATTGAGCTGCGAAAGCTGTAGAAGTCTGAGGGGTCTTCCAAGGTTACGTAAGGGTTACACAATTTATCTGAAATAAATGCTCTTTGAGCAGATAATTCAGAGGCTCTTACTGTTGCACTGAGAAACCAATCCAACAACATTTTGCTCATTCCCCTTCAGGTGGTTCCAGCTGGGAACAAACCCTCACACAGGAGCAGAGGACTGGCTGTACAAGGGCGGATACTTCGACAGGAACTACGCAGACTGTCCCAACATTTACTGACATAGGAAGATATTTTCACTTTATTTCTTTTGGCATTTCTTGCTGGTAGCATTTGAAACTCAAGAGAAGATGAGCATGTCAGCGACTGTGAATACCGTCCGAAGATTTGAGTAAGTTTACTTACTATAGATGTTTACCATACACCCACTGCCCTCACCTTTTATATGCTCTACTTGTGTTGCTAATGATAACAATAGTCCACATAGAGAAAATGTTACATGTCTTTAAAGGGATTGAACCACACAAAGCCCCTACTTTTGTTTTAGTTCAGGTACTAACCTATAATGTTACTTGTCGACACACCATGTACGTCTGTTGAGTTGCGTTGAAATATCAGGGGTTTTGTAAACACGTGCGCTACTTTTCTATAAACTCAGAGCATTAAAAGGTATTTTAGACCACTCTAAACGCATCAAATGTTCTCTATCAGTTGTATAAAAAAAAAAAAAAAGCTTCTCAAAAAAAGCTCAAGTGTACTTGCACAAGAAAATTATGTTGTTGGTGCATTTTATTGTTTTGCTCAGTATCTCAGATAAGGTGTAGAATATTTGGTGCAGGTATAGTCATCAAGCTGGTCTTTTACACCTGTTAAAGCCATACAATGTGTTCTGCACTGAGGTATAAAATGCTGTAAAAATACTTCAAAGCAAAGGAAATCTAGGCATGTCAAGTTCAACAGAAAGCTGTGAAACTGTTAATTTCAACATGGGAGAGAAGATTTGTGTCCACAACCAACCAAAGCCCTGTGTTCAAAACAGGGTCCAGACCTATGCAAAGTCATCCATCCAGTTTATACTTGTGAAATGTGAAAAATGTAATCTCACTTAATTCCTGTTGCGCTTGCAGTCAAAGTGTGATTGCGGACTCCAGTTGCCACTGACTGAGCATTTATGTAATGTGATGCATTATGTGTTCCTTTTGTTGCTGAGCACTAACAGTTCATAAAACTGCACGGTAGAAACCTCACTGTCCTATGCACTTATATATTGAAACATCCTACATGCTCCCAGATGCTTACTTGAGTGCCAAGCACTTTCAACCCTGCAGACACTAAAGGTGCAGGATTAATATGTTGATGATGTCTATTTCAAAATGTTTATATTGTCTGCTCATGCTTATCCCTCTTTGGAGAGGTGCATCCATATATAAAGAAGGTATACTTAAAAATACAATAAAATGTAAACAAAACTTGTCTTGTTTGATTTGTCTGTATTTGTCTTTTTGTCTGTATTATCAAATAAGATTGTAAAAAGGATAAATATTACATACAGCTGCTGCTCAATAAATTTGAATATGACCAAAAAGTTAATTTATAGCAGTAATTTCGTTCAAAAAGTAAAACTTGTATATTGGGTGCACACAGATTGATAAATTTCAAATGTTTTTTTTTATTTGGGACAGTAACTAAAAACTAATGGAAATCTCAAATTCAATATCTCAGAAAATTAAAATATTACTTATGACTAGGGACGACCGCACGGTGGTGGAGTGGTTAGCATGTTGGCCACACAGTCAGGACATCTGGGTTTGAATCTCCGTTAATCATTTCTTTGTGGAGTTTGTATGTTCTCCTCTTGCGTGTGTTTTTTTTCCAGGCACTCCAGTTTCCTCCTATGTTCCAAAAACATGCATATTAGGTTAATTGAGAGCTCTAATTTGTCCATGGGTATGAATGAGAGTGTGAATGCTGTCCTGACCAGTCCAGGGTGCCCCGCCTCCCTCCTAAAGTCTACAGGGATAGGCTCCAGCATACCCGCTACCCTAATGAGGATAAGCGGTATAGAAAATGGATGGATGGATGACTAGGGACTAGGGATGTACTAAATTGTTTATTTTGCCGATATGCAATATGCAGATATTGTCCAACTTTCAATTTCCGATACCGATATCAACCGATACCAATATGTGTAACATCACATATCTCCTTTGGTGGAATTAATGCATATCTTTTGTCACACATACAACATCAGCATTTAGCTTCTTGAAATGGCTGTAAACAACATCTGAGAAATACTTGCAATTGGGCATGGCAAAGCATGGTTCCAGGAACTCCACATTTGGGTGAAGTCGGTGTCTTGCACAATAGAAAAGGACTGGTTATCCAGTGCTATACACTCCGTGATTTTACGATTGATGGCTTTTGCCCTGGGAATTGGAAGTACTGAAGTAAGAAGTCTTGGTTCCGCCTCGCATAACCAACGCAATTGCAGTCATTACAAATCGCAAGTTTATTATAGGAAGGCGACACCACAGACATAACTTTAGTCAGAAGTATAATTGAATTGACCATGGTAGTGGTAGGTGTGAAATCATGTTGTAAAATGAAATCTGCATCTCACAAAGTTGGTTAGCAGCAGGAAACATGAAGTCTTTTAACACTTGCTGGTTGACAGCTGTACTGACCTTGGACTTCAGAAAACAGTGGACCAACACCAGGAGATGACATGGCAACCCAAACCCTCACTGACTGGAACTTACACTGGACCTCAAGCAACATGGATTCTGTGCCTATCCTTTCTTCCTTCAGACTCTGGGATCTTGACTTCCAAAGGAAATGCAAAATTCACTTACATCACAACTGGACCATTCAGCAAAAGTCCGGTCCTAGTTCTTAGCCACAGAAAGGAATACAACATGGAATGCCATGTATTGAATAAGTCTGTGAGTGGTGGCTCTTGAAGCACAGACTCCAGTTGCAGTCCACTCTTTTTGAATCTCATCCACATATTTGAAATCCCCTCCAGGGTGCAGTTGTCCCATTGCTTCTACACTTTTTTGCCACATCTTTTCCTTCCGTGCGACTTTCTGCTTGGACACACTCCTCTGTGAACAGGCTGCTTCTTTAGCAATGACCTTTTGTGTCTTGACCTTCTTCTGCAAGGTATCAATGACTGTCCTTTGGGCAACTGTCAAGTCAGCAGTCTTGCCCATTACTGTGTTGCCTTCAGGTCTAGACTGAAATACCATTGAAAGACCTTTGTGGGTCAACTAAAATGGGACACTGAGTGTCTTCAATACAAGCTTGTCACAATATTCAAATTTTCTGAGATACTAAATGGCAGGTTTTCATTAGCTGTGAGTTATAATCATTGAAAGTAAAATAAATTAACACTTGGACTAAATCAGTGTAGGCCAGGGGTGTCAAACTTGTGCCATGGAGGGCAGAGATACAGCAGGTTTTCTTTCTAGACAATCACTAAAGCAGGAGCTTTAATTGATGAGCTCCTTCCCTCAAATTGAAGGAGGTGTGACTGTGACGCCACACCCAGTCAAAACACACATTCAAGTATCGATACAGTATCCAGTCCGGCGTGAGGAATATAACAGCGCTTAGAGCCAAGTGTGTAAAATCTACGAGTCACAGCACATTGATTTACAGCACAACGTGCACATGAGTGTACACTAAGGATCGTATGGATATTGGAGCAAAACAAAACTTCAATCTTTAATTGATGGGAGAGTTGTGGAGTGCTTCTGCTGCAGAGACCTTACTCAAAAGCAAACAAAAGGTGGAGGTGTGTGACAAATTCAGGGAAATCCCAATGTCAGCTACAACAGTAACAAAAAATGTGAACCTTTAAGAGAATGTACTTTTGCAGCTTTTCTGGGAATTGTTATAATTCATTGATTTATTCCATATTTTTCAGAGAAACGAGTGCAGTTGTATTCAAATTTAAAATGTTCATTCATCGTTTGTACAGTCAAACATTTTATTATTTATGTGAAATTTGGTTCTGTTACTTTTAAATAATTGTGTCGTAGGCTTTCATTACATTTATTATTCAAATGAGATTGACGCAATTTAAGGCCAAATTAGGTTCGGACTGCGCTGTGAAAAAACTGCATGAAGGGACCTTACGCTAGTTGAATTGAGGACCCCTAATCTTGGCAAAACGAAATATTCGTATTTTAGCACCAAAAAAGTGGTTGGAATGTAATTGTTTAATTTTAACCCGATATAAATTATTATGCGTCTTACGAATTAAATAGTTGAAAAAAGTGCGGTAAAGTGGAACTAAAAATGGACCTCACTTGTGTTTGCGGTACGGGAAAGTGCGATCTCTACCGAACTTGATCTTAGTTAAAACAGCAATTATATGACAAATGTTTCGACCAATCACAGTGAAGCACGTGATCGTGCAATCCAATCACCGTCATCCACCATATCAACTGCTCTTCTGCGTGATACGCGGTGAACCGTAAGTATAAATGTTATAGTTTATATTAAATATTTGTTCAGGTTTTAATGAAGTAATGTGGTGTTTGTGCATGTTTACACTGTGTTAGTAATACACATTTCCAGTGAACGCTGTCAATCGTGAAAACAGGCGTCTGGCGACAAGATGCAGAGTCATCCAGTAGCTGTAAAAGCAGAAGGAAAACAACCAGAATATTAGAAAACAAGCAAGGCTATCAAATACAATACATGACAGACCAGCCGAGTTCAGAGCTTTTTGTACAGAAATCACGTACGACGACACACAGCAATCGGTACAAACTGTTTCAGTCCGACATTTAGCATCCCTCTGCTTCATCTGGTGTCCCCTGCAGTCGCCCCTCTCATCATGGCTTCTGGAGCTTTGTTCCCCAGCTTGGTGTCTGGGTCCCGTGGTTCCTCCAGCAAGTACCTGGTGGAGTTCAGAGCTGGTAAAATGAGCATGAAGGGCAGCACCGTGACCCCTGACAAGCGCAAAGGTCAGGTGTACATCCAGCAGACTGATGACTCCCTCATCCACTTCTGCTGGAAGGATCGCACCACAGGGAATGTGGACGATGTAAGTGTAGCATGTTGGCATATCTGTGTGTAATCTGTTTAGTCTTGATTGTCGCCATGTCCTCATGCAGGACCTGATCATCTTCCCTGATGACTGTGAGTTTAAACGGGTCAACCAGTGCACAACCGGACGTGTCTATGTTCTGAAATTCAAAGCTGGCTCCAAAAGACTTTTCTTCTGGATGCAAGTATGTGGCTCAGTCAGCATCATATATAACCACAGGTGGTGGTTGGTTAAAGGCAAAGAAATGCTCAAGAGCGCCTCTCCGTTTTCAGCAAGGCACCCTCTTCACAAACTGTTGACAACAAAATGTTCTTTCCCACTGATTCCAGGAGCCAAAGACTGACAAGGATGAGGAATATTGTCGTAAAGTGAATGAATATCTCAATAACCCACCCATTCCTGGTGCTCTCGGTAGCGGCGGCAGTGGAGGACATGATCTGTCTGCTCTGGGAGGTACCAGATATGAATTGGACTATTGTGGAACAATATTAAAAGGAAATATTATTCAAAGTGCAGTCAGCTTTTACAACCCTGTTCACCTTCACTCTCAGACCTCAAAACAGGCAAGATTTGGGATCACTCCGTTCTTTGGTTTCACCCCCTTGGCGCAATTGTTTCATAGAACAACTGCATGAACGTAGTGAGCTTGTCTGTCAGTCATACAGTCTCTTTGTCTAGTCGGTGAAGGAGGGGCCGGTAGCATGCACACAGTGTGTAAGATAGTAGAAGTTAGATTAGTATCAGCTGGGATAGGCTCCAGCATACCCGTTACCCTAATGAGGATAAGCAGCATAAAAATGGATGGATATTGCAATATATTGTCATATTTAGTCATTGTACTTTACTTAAAAGTTAAAATTTTGTCTCGTGGCGCTCTTGTAGATATTATCTTGTGCATTGTCTCATCTCCTGGTAATGCTACATGCTACATCTTTGCTCTCATGTGAAGGTGAGGGTGGTCTACAGAGCCTTCTGGGTAATATGAGCCACAACCAGCTTATGCAGCTGATTGGACCAACTGGACTTGGTGGCATTGGTAAGTATGATCTTAAGTGCTGCCGGTCAGTGACAGGAAATTATGTCATAGTTTTAAGATGATTAATGTAGATGTTCCTCACACTCCTAGGCGGTCTTGGAGCACTAGCTGGGCCAGGTTTAGCCAACCTCTTGGGCAGCAGCAGCAGTGTTCCTACCGCTAGCAACTCCTCTACAAGGTAACGTACCATCACTTGTTTTTGGTATTTGAGATGTCATCTTTTTTCACATTTGGAGATGTTTTCCTTTTTTTCTCAGCCCGTCTACACTCGTCACCCCCACCTCTACCTCTGCTACCAGTCGAATTGGCTCCTCCCAGGCTTCCACCACACCCATCAATCCCTCTACTACCTCTACCGCCTCCCCGCCTGCTAGCACCCTACCTACTCCTGCTGTCCCTGCTGTAGCAGCAGCAGCAGCGGCGGCGGCAGTAGGAAGCCCTACACAGCCCATTCAGCTGCGAGATCTGCAGAGCATCCTGGCAACCATGAACGTGCCTGCCGGGAGCACAGGAGGTGAGGTTGCGACTGCTAGGTCTAAAACAGGAAGAAAACAGTTGCCATTCATGTGACAACGTATTTAAACATGGTCTACACAAATTGCAATAGTTCATATTGAGCATCAGAATGATGAAGTTCCTCGTGTGAAGCAGGAACAGGAAGGTGACAAATCCACCCCTAAGTATTAATTGAGCATTGTGGTGTTTTCTGCTCGCTATCGATTTAGTTTACTAAAGTGTTAGCTTGACAGGTTTTAAAATGTGTTTTTTTTCCTTTCTTTTTTAAAATTTATTGTTTTATTATATTCATTTTGTGTTTTTTTTCTGTTTTTCTTACACTGGTGTCCAACACGGCCGCATAGCTGAGTGGTTAGCATGTTGCCCTCACATCTCTAGGTGGAGTTCTTCCCGTGCGTGGGTTTTCTCCACCTTAAAAAAACTTGCATGTCAGGTTGATTGGCAACTCTAAATTGTCCTTGGGTATGAATGTGAATGTGATTGGTTGTTATGCCCTGCCATTGACTGGCGACCAGTCCTGGGTCTACCCCGCCTCTCGCCCAAAGTCAGCTGGCATAGGCTCGAGCAATCCCCGCGACGCTAATGAGGATAAGCAGCATAGAAGATGGATGGATGGATGGTGTTCAGAGCTTTGGTTCAGCTACAGCTGATGTAAGGGGCTATATAAATAGTGTGATTATTTTTCTCAAGAAGCTGCACTTCCCCTGATGTCCTCTGGGAGGCCTGCCTCACGTTGTAAAAAACGCAGTATAATATTAACCCAGTGATTACTGTTGTATGATAACTCCCCTGTGTCAAAGCTTAACGCATTGAATATGTTCAAGTGGTGCTGTTTGTTTCCCCACAGTGGACCTGGCCAGTGTCCTGACCCCAGAGGTAATGGGTCCCATCCTGGCCAACCCTGAGGTGCAGCAGAGGCTGACCCCCTTCCTGCCCACGGGAGAGTCTCTGCTTCAGAGCACAGAGGAACTCCACAACACGCTCAGCTCACCACAGTTTCAGCAGGCAAAGTGTTATTTGTATATTCTATACTATATATACTATAATGGGCCGTACGGTGGTCAAGTGGGTAGCACATTGGTCTCACAGTCAGGAGGTTGAAGGTTCGAATCTCCGTTGGGCATCTCTGTGTGGAGTTTGCATGTTCTCCCCGTGCGTGTGTGGGTTTTCTCCGGGTACTCTGGTTTTCTCCCACATTCCAAAAACATGCATGTTAGGTTAATTGGTGACTCTAAATTGTCCATCGGTGTGAATGGTTGTATGTCTTTGTATGTGCCCTGCGATTGACTGGCGACCAGTCCAGGGTGTACCCCGCCTCTCGCCCAAAGTCAGCTGGGATAGGCTCCAGCATACCCGCGACCCTAATGAGGATAAGCGGTATAGAAAATGAATAAATGAATATACTATAATGGTCTTTTAGAGGGTACCTGTGCAGCCAGCCTTTGTTATTAGTGTTGCATTCGCTCTCAATGTTTGTATTCATGTGCTGCCTGCAGGCTATGAGCATGTTCAGCAGTGCTCTGGCATCAGGGCAGTTGGGGCCTCTAATGAACCAGTTTGGTTTGCCGGCAGAGGCTGTCGATGCTGCAAACAATGGAGGTCAGTGTTTTACACAGTTTTATTGCGCCAAAACTAAAATCTGTGAGAATGTATGCACAACCACACGAATGGAATTAGTGGTAGAATACAACCAAGGCACGTAATCAAGAGCTTACTTGGTGTTTATGATCACAACTGAGCTGTATGTAATTTTTGGTTACCTTATATAGTAGAAATGATGCAGTGGACATTATAACCTCAGTAATCAACAGTCACAGTGTATAAGAATGCAGGTGTTACAGTTCATTGTCCCCAAAAAACTAAATCATGAACATTTCCGACATTTCTACACAGATGTGGAGGCTTTTGCAAAAGCAATGGAGACTGAGACAACGTCTGAGGACGGTGGAGATTCCAAAGACAAAAAGGATGATGATGAGGACATGAGCTTGGACTAATAACCCTTTTGGAAAATATTATGTATTTATGTAGCTGTCACAGCTTCTTCAACACATTTGAATAATAAATATATTACACTGACTGAACACAGTGTTGCATGTCTGCAAAGGAGCAGTAAAAGGAAGAAACCACCAGACATCTTCATGAAGTTTACATTAAGTCATAACTCTACAATCTGCATTTAGTTTTAGTTTTATTTCACTCAAGAATACAAAATTATGCCCTTAACCTTTTTACACCAACATTCAGAAACATTTTCAGTAGTTTTACACATTTAGATGTTTACAGAAACACCACAACACACTGACAATATTTCTTTAGTCTCCACTCAATCTGCACGACTGAAACAACAACAAGGTCATTGCCACGGGAGATATAGGCACTTTTCCACATCTGACAATGAGTTACAACACCATATCCTCTATGGAACACAGATGACGGTTCTTTGGGTTTGACAGCTAAAGATGTCACAAAACAAAATTCCTGAGGAATTAAATATGTGCAAATGAGCCACACGGTAAATCCCAGTGCATTGCATCAAACACTCAATTCATAGTAATCGTTAAGGTGAACTCATCAGCCAAAGTGGAGATGAACATTTTTAAACATCTGAGCACAAAGCTGCCATGAGATACATGTAAGAATGTGACACACTTGTCACTATATACAGTACAATATTTATTCAAAGAGCTATAACTGCTTCAGTCTCACAGTGGGTTTAAATAATCAACAGTATGAAACCTCGATTAAAAAAATCTAGAAATGGCAAAAGGTGCAAAATCCCAAAACAGCACAGTTCAGAGCTAACAAACCAAAGTTGAGCCACAAAACATCAAAATGAAGCACATCAATGTGCTTGTGGTTTGTCTCTAACGTAGAGCTCAGGACTGGAACAACATGATAACACGTACAAACTCTTAAGTGGATGGCACATACAGTGAACTCCACACACCACAGGAATACAGACATAACACCCAACCACAACATTTACGGTGTGCTCCAATCTAGCCTTGTTGCACCAGTCGTCGGTAGTGTGGCATGACCTTGCACTCAGGCAGGTAGAGTCCCATTTCCAAGGCAACCAGCACCAGGAACTCCAGAGGAACCAACTCTCGTCGGTTTACACGGAAACGCTCCTCAAGCTTCTGCTCAGGATAGCAAGACGGGAGAGGAGTGCAAGGAAGGCATGTGATAGTGAGGTTAAAGTTGTTGCTATATGAATAACGTTTCTCTGATTAGGAAATATTGTCCTATTACGTTCAGGTTCTCTTCAGTTGTGTCTCCAATGGATCATCTCCATTAATAATAAAAAATGTGTTTACGGTGGTCCACAAGTTACGTAGGAGTTCTGTTCCTAGACTGAGATGTAAGTCGAGTTGTGGTGTAAGTTGAATCTTAAAAAATTAATCTCAATTATACCTAAATTAACTCCTAAGACATCAGTGAATGTCCCGTGACATGACTGTGTGTGTGCGTGTGTGTGTCTGTGTGCAGATAAGACAGCTGGGTTCTCTGATGTTGTTTTGGTGTGGTTCAGCTCACAGTAGCTGTTTTGTTTTTGCAATACAGAGATTGTCAATCGACCACCTCCTCGTCATCCTTACAAAGTCTGGGTAGACCTTACAATACAATCATTATCCTTAATCATTGTCCTGCACATAGTGTGTACTCTTCTGTGGCGCACAGCACTGTAACTGTTCAGCAAGTCTCATGTTTGCTAACCAAAATTAAAGTTTTATTTAATTTATGGGAGGGCGTACATAACAGAGAACCACCTTTATTTGACAACAAAGAGAATAAGGTGCATGATGCACATATGTGAGGAATGAAAACTATATTGTATATACTGTACTGCACAGCATATTGTTAAAAACTAATGCAACATTGGAAACTTGGCTTGAGAACCATGAGCAAAAAGTCCTCCCAAAATGTATTACATGATGGATAAAATATGAAAAATCAATGTTTATGTACTGGAGGGATGTTTTCCTCAGTGTTTAACTCATTTGTCTGCGTGAGCTGTGAAAAGGATCGGGTCCTGTTTTGTGTCACACGACTTACATCAATGAGTTGTTTGACTTCAGGTTTCTTCAGATCACTGCTGATCTTAGCTGCCAGAAGCACGCATGCCGCAGCCACCAGCTTCCTGTTCTGCTTGTTGAGGCGACCCTGCAGCACCAGTTTCTCAAAGTAAACGAAAGCCATTGCTACGGTGACCGGCTGAAGAGCGCACTCCTCACTTACGGCCCGCATCTCCCTCTTCAGGCTGACACAGAGAAAAGATAGCGTTTACTCGATCAGAAGTGTGATACGTTTTTGTTTTTTAAGCAAGAGGAGGATGATGTATACCTTCTTATTTTGCTCAGAGTCAGCAGGATATGTGGGAACTTCTCCTTAAAAGTCTCATTCATGTCCTTTTTCAGGTCTGATGGTTTTACGTACTCGATAACAGTTGTCTGCAGAGACAAAACAAACGAAGATGTTGATCAGGAGTCTGATGAAAACACAGATTGATCTAAATACAGTGCCGGTTCTGGCTTGAATGATGCCCTGGGCGGACTGACGCAGTCTTACTTTAGTAGTGAAATATCATGTTTGAGACTCTTGATGTGCAATATAATAAATATAATATAATTTTAGGAATTAAATGTTTATTTTTGACCAAGTACTGTTGTAATTTACTTGTTTTACCGTATAATTACTGTAACTTGAGAGCTGAAGCTCATCTGTGAACTGAGCTCCCCCATACTGTGTTTGGTTTGGTCACATGGTGGACATTTGATGACATCTGAGCAGCATTGGGACGCGAGTATCCCGCATGTAGAGTGCGCCTATTTGCCACACACCCTGACTTGGGGCACGCTAAACACAAATAAATGGTATTTTTTCCCCCTTGCAGCACCCCCCAAGAGAATGCCACCATGGGCAATTGCCCATATTTCCCAGAGCTAGAACTGCCACTGTCTGAATGTGGACGTGTGACGGGTGTGCGCTGGACTACCATGAACACGCTTAATTATTACCGTATTGTTTGGACTACAAGTTGCTAAATTTTTTTCTCCCTTAGAATTCACTGACTTTTAATAACGAAGCGCCTCGTTTATGGATTTTTTTCCCCACTTTGGGTCTCTACTGACTTAGCGAGACTGTTCCAAAAACACTCTTAAGTTTTCATGTGTATCCGCGCGCGGTCGGAGTATGTTGTTCAACGCCTTCATCACCGGGCACCGACCTGGGACGGGAGTTCAGGGCCATGGTCTGGAAGCACAATTTCTCCTTCCCCTGGGCAGCCGCGGCGGCGTTCACGAAGTGATTTCTAAAGGTTGAGATGTGTTGCTGCCGTGTTACAGAGACTGTTTGGAAACAACATTTAAAAAGTCTTTCTGTGTAAATCTTCTATTTGAGTTATATCCACGGCCTATGGTCACGCAGGGGTTGGGGGGGGTCCTTGGAGTTGGTTAGAGGGGAGGGGGGGGCTGAAAATAATTTTACCTCCAGAAGGGGGGCGCGGCAAAAAATGTTTGTGCACCACTGGTCTAATCCAACGTGTACCCAGAGTCAGCTGGGATAGACTCCAGCTTCAGAATAAGTGGTGTACAAAATGAATAGACGCATGTCCACACTCACCACATATGATGCAAATATGAGAACCCTCTTGTGTCTCCCACAGGGCCACTGTGGGTCACTCAGCAGGTTGGGGTCATAATCTAACACCTCCTCAACATCTGAAAAGATAAACAGTAAAATAAACTGTGACATTTCTGAAGTCAGTCCAGTATTTTTGTTTTTCAACACCTGTTGAAGTTCTACATACACGGTTCTTGTGCCACAGCATTATTGAGGCGTGCAGGGATAAAGTGCCTCAGACCTTTGCCACGAAAACGCATGGGCGGGGTCTGAGCCGTGCAGGTTTCTGTCATGCTGCTGCTCTTCTGTCTCATCAAGGCATTAGTTGGATAGAGGAACTGAGCATATGAAACACTCTGACCAGGAAGAAGGAGACAGCACATTAATTAAGTACTTTTTGTCTTTCACTGTTTATTTACACACATACTTTGCCACATGTGTCCACCTCCACGCCTTCCAGGGAGGGAAGCAGTTCAGCTGCCACCACAGAGGACTGCCTTCTCTGTGCCTCCAGTTTGGTATCACTGTTCACAGAGAGTCAAAAGTGTGTTATACTCTCCCCTATACGCTGCCTTTTCCCCTGAGCACTTTGTGGGTCAACACAGCAGTATGATAAAACAGAAAAGAGGTGGTGAATACAAGGATGCGCAGTGGCATGAGGGTGAGCATGCTTTGCTATCTGTACCTGTAGTGAGATATCTCTCCATAGGGAAGCACTGAAAAAGCAGCATATAGCGACCGCTTGGCACAAATCAGCATGATCCTGCAGGACACAGCAAGTACAGGCACACACCACAGATGGCCACATCAGTTGATGAGCTATCACTTTGTCACGGCGACAGCTAAGTCGCCCACACAGTCTACACTAAACAAAGATCAGTAGCTTTAACAAATGTGCGACAATACGTACAGCAACCTCACCAATTCTTTATCAACAAGCGGTAGTTTATGTCTTTTTAAACCAATGAAGGCACAATGGAATTCACTGGTGGTCAAACACCAGCAGAGGCTGCAGAAGAAACGTACACAGGAAGCACAAACATGTTCCTAGCACATACAGCAACATGTATTGCTCACCTAATATTTGTGAACACCTAATATAGTGTCCTAATATTTTTTGGATTGTGCCGCTTACGTACAGTCTTTTTCCGACAATTGGGACAACATAATTTCTTACTACCACTACACATGTGAAAACCTACAGTAAATTGTACACATAGTAACATTTCTACTCAACTGGAATCAAAACAAAAATCTAATCCTGGAAAAGCCTGCTTGCTTATGAAACCTTGACAACTTTACATCAACACAAAGGCCAATGTCATCTGAGCGACAACACGGAAGAAGAAGAAAGAGTGACCTGAGGGTCAACATGGCATTGCTATGCCCTCTAAAGCAAATGTCAGCACAAAGCAGTGAAATGGTGACAAATGCAGATGGTTAGACAGGTAGATAAGGTTGAATAAATACAATATTAGGTGGTGTTCGCCAGTGGCTACAGCGTAATCATTTCCTAATCAAGCACTCCTGTGGCATGAAACCATGGGATATTTCAGGCAAGTCAAATAGCTGCAGGGGCTTAGATTACTGTTGTAAACAGGGTGTAACATGTGCTCACTCAACCTTTTTGGGCTCTTGCAAGGCACCCAATGGTGATTAAATGCACTGAAGTAATCCCCATGCAGCATATGCAATCATATTCCTCTGCAGGATGAATTGAGTTGCTTCTCTCTGATAAGCAGCTTATTAGAACCTTGATGTTGCATGGGGGTGCCAAAAAAGAGCAGTTTGTTTGACTTTCTGCTTGTCTGATGGTTAACCCTTTAATGAAGTCATTCTGCTGTGTACTGTATGTGTTCACCTCACCTACATCCTCTGGTGTCATACTGCCTCATATTCTTGATGAAGTGGACCTTCTTTGGCACCTTGGGTCCAGGAGAACCAGACACATTGCTCAACCTGTGAGATAATTAAGATTGGTAAAACATCCACCAACCAACCAACCAACAATACTGTTCCTCAGCGCCATTACATCACATATGTGGGCATATGGCCAAACACATGACTTGTTATGAGAAAGGAACGTTTATGCAAAAGCAGTGTTAAAAGCAAAGACACGCAGTCTCACAATAGAGGTAATCGGACGATGCTGGGGTAGGCACCTACCTGGGTCGAGAATCCAGAGAAGAGACAACCGGCAGAGGGCTCAGTGCGGGGGTTGACCGGCCTCGGGAGAAGGTCTGACCGCCGGTAAAGGGGGACAGAGTCGTGTCTGGGCTCTCAGCTGTACCGCCACCCTCTAAAAACACCTCGTTGGCACCGATGACAGCTGCTTCGGCAGACCTGACCGAAGGACTGAAGACTCCTGGGAAACTGGAGAAAGAGCTCCCAGCCGACGCGGCGGTGTCTGTCACCTGCAACACCGACCCTTGGCTATCTGGAGGCGGGGCCGTACGAGCTGCGACGGCGTCCCCGAGTAGCTGCTCCTCTGTGCTTTGTCGACCAGTATTTTCATCGTTGGAGCGACACTGAGGTCGTCCGTCGAGTGAGATATTGTTGAGAAACAACAAAGCCGCCTGTCTCCTTTTGGAGTCTTTGGTTCTCCTTCGCTGCTCTCGGTTTGCTTTGGTTGGTTTACTGCTGCTGCCAATCGACTGAAGACCACATAGAGCTGTCGCCATTCTACTTTGAAGTGTGGCTGCTGGCAGAAGAGGAACGAACCCCGTACGACAAAAATAGCCCCGCCTCTCTGCCTCATGATTGGGTTTACCACACCATATGCAAATTAAGTCAAGTTTTCGTAGCTGATTGGCTAATACATGTGTCAAACAATTGCCATTGTAGTTGTTGGTTGGTTGTGTGGCTTTGTTGCGCGCATATGGAATCACAGGAGTGCCAAAATTAAAATGGACCAAATGTGGAAATACTGTGTAAAGTACGTCAACATTAAAAAAATATATATATATACAAATATAGTCGTATTGCTGTTCCATTTTGTCTTTGGTTTTTCTGTACGGATTTTGATTATTGCATTTTGTCGTTGCTTTTCCTCTTTCGTCTTTGTCATTTCCATTTGTGTCATACAAGCCAGCGAGTAAACGCAAAGGCAAAACAATGACCCGCCCACAGTCATTTTGCCAGCGTTACACCTGATCACACGATTCCTGCTTGCAGTGGCTATATAGTAGTTAACTTTAAATGTAGCTCTTAGCACCATGAGCATACTTTGCGCCAAAGTCTTACAAGATGGAGACCATATCAAAACTGCTGAGAGCAGCTGCTAACAGGCTGGATGGGACAAATACAAAAACCAAAGACAAAATGAAAAATAAATATGACTACATTTATATATTTTTCTAATTCTTGATTTTTTTGCAATTTCCCAAAGTATTTCCTTTTAATTTTGGCACTCTCGTGACTCCACATGCGCAATCCTGAAAACAAACCATTAAATGCACTAGTTTTAGTAGTGCAGTAGTATAAAGATAAGATAAGGTTTACAGCAGCAAAAATACAAGAGCACACATGATCAGTGTACAAAAGTACACAAGAACAGTGTAGGTGTAGAACAAGATAATATTAATTATATACAAGTTACAGACAGCATTCATAGCTGTGTACATGTTGAACAAGACATATCATTTGAAGGATAAACACTATAATGTACTATATCTTAGATTCCCAAAGTGGGGTATGCGTACTTCCAGTTGCAATAGGTGGTATGTGAATAAAAATGAAAAACAATTAGCGCCTAACAATCAATTACGGGTGTCCCTGAATGCCTCACGGCACCAGGAGAACCAAGCAGAAAGGAGACAGCACATGGTGTTGCTCTTTGTGCATTGTATGAAAAAATAAGTACATTTGATAATTATTTTGTGTATTAAGTATGTTTAATCTTGAACATTTCATTTATATTGCTGTTCCAATCACCGCACAGTGCAGAGATGAAAACTTAACACAATGGGATTCCTCCGGAAATTAGACTTAGTTGTCAGTTTTATGTATTTTTGTACTTCCAATGCTGCTTTATCCTGATTGTTAAGCTTTCCCCTTCAATTTGGCAATAAATTAATATGCAGATTTAAACCATAACCATTGTGAGTGGAGAAAAAAAGTTATTAAAATGTCACCATGCAAAATATGAACTTTTGACACAAAATTACAATAAGATTGATTAAGCAATTAATTATGTTCAATATTTCAAGTTAATAAATATAAAAAGGGTTATGGTTTTTTAAGTGTGCAGGAGTAGGGGGTACACCGCTGTAAAAAGTTTGGGAATATTGTACTATACTATCTATATGTACACACACCTACATATATATTCCCGATTTCTTATTTTTTGCATGTTAACTGGACTTAAATGTTTCAGATTATCAAACAAATGTTAGTAATATTAGTAAATACCAGTAACATCCATCCATCCAGTAACAGATATTAGTCAATGACAACACAACTGAACACAAAATGCAGTTTTTGAATGAAACTTTTTATTATCAAGGGAGAAAAAAACAAATCCAAAATCCCGTGTGAAAAAGTGATTGCATATGTATATACTGTATATGTGTGTGTGTTATTCGGGGTCACACAGTCAGGAGATGTGGAATTGACTCTCAGTTAAGCATCTCCATCCATCCATTTTCTATACCGCTTATCCTCATTAGGGTCGCGGGTATGCTGGAGCCTATCCCGGCTGGCTTTGGGCGAGAGGCGGGGTACACCCTGGACTGGTCGCCAGTCAATCACAGGGCACATATAGACAAACAAATATTAACACTCACATTAATACTCTAATAGTCAATTTACAGTCGCCAATTAACCTAACATGCATGTTTTTGGAATGTGGGAGGAAACCGGAGTACCCGGAGAAAACCAACGCACGTACGGGGAGAACATGCAAACTCCACACAGAGATGCCCAACGGAAATTCGAACACTGAACCTCCTGACTGTGAGGCCAACATGCTACCCAGTCAGCCACCATGCGGCCGTTAAGCATGTCTGTGTGTAGTTTGCCTGTTCTCCCTGAGCATCCCCCCAAATTCCAAAAATATGTGCATTAGGTTCATGCAGACTGCAAGTTGTGCATAGGTATGAATATGAGTGTGAATGATTGTTTGTCTATATGTGCCTTGCAATTGACTGGCGACCAGTCCAGGGTGTACCCCGGCTCTCGCCCATAGCCAGCTAGGATAGGCTCCAGCATACCCGCGACCCTAATGAGGATAAGCGGTATAGAAAATGAATGAAATTTTACTGATAAAACATAACCCTTTTTTTATTCATTAACTTGCAATATTGAACATAATTAATTGCTTAATCAATTTTATTGTAATTTTGTGTCAAAAGTTCATATTTTGCATGGTGACATTTTAATAACTTTTTTCTCCACTCACAATGGCTATGGTTTAAATCTGCATATTAATATATTGCCAAATTGAAGGGGAAAGTTTAACAATCAGGATAAAGCAGCATTGGAAGTACAAAAATACATACAACTGACAACTAAGTCTAATTTTCGGAGGAATCCCATTGTGTTAAGTTTTCATCTCTGCACTGTGCGGTGATTGGAACACCAATATAAATTAAATGTTCAAGATTAAACCTTCTTAATACACAGCATGCACTCTATCAAGATCCAATACACCTAGTCCAGGGTGTAACCCGCCTCTAGCCTAAAGTCAGCGGGGATAGGTTCCAGCACACCCTTCTAGACCATAGTGAAGATAAGCGGCATAGAAGATGGATGGATAGATATATGTGATTGATTTTACGACTAAAATGGCAATATAATGCCACAAAAAATGGTAAGAAATGTATATATTGTCCTTTCTGTATCTGGATTAAGACAACATGTAGAAAATATACCAATTGCTGTACGCTAAATAGTTGACAAACATTATTTACCTGAAGCACTAAAATGACGGCTTACAAGGAATACGTTTGCATTATAATGAGTTAGTTTGGTTTCATTTCAAGCCCCATTATGCTAATAAATCATGAATAAAGTACATTAGTAATGATCAAATGGTGTATTCTTTTAAACTATAAATAAGAAACAGTGCTGCTAACTCTATTTGTCATGTTATGTGTAACTACATGACTGACTACAAAGGCATGTGACAGTAAATTAGCTGTGTTGTCTACAAGAAGACAATTATTTGTATTTTTTACACACATTCACACGCTGTACAGACTTATACAAGCACTGCTCTAAATTGATATACTGGTGACCAGTGTGAGGTGTACCAAGTCAGCTGGCCCAGCTCACCCATGACCATAACGAGGACAGACGGTATAGAAAATGAATGGATGGATACATTTTTTCTTGTCATATAATTGAAAATAGCTGCTCAGTGGATCTATAATACTATATGTATGTGTGATTTGTCTCAATGTCAAAAAGTGCAGCAACAGCAGCAGTGTCAGGTAAACACATTGCGCTTTATTCAAGCAACAGTGACTTTATGACATTGTCTTCACCTTCTCGTTTTGCTTTTGTCTGGCAACAGTCTGGTGCGACCAGTTTAAGGCTTTTTGATTCTTGCGTTGCATTTGAGGTACAAATCCTTCCAAGCTTTTTCGACGTGACACTGTGTGGTTGATACATGACGGCTTGAGACAGTTAGCACCATAACCATCATTAGACGTCTCCTTTAGGGTTGTTAAAGATCCTGAACGGGCAGTTAGGGATCTATGTCTGTGTCTGAACAGTGTTTGTCTGTCCCCCCGCCCCAGTAACACCACAATAAACTTCAATGTAACTTTCTTTCACACACGCAAATACACACATTTTCCACTTGTGACTAATCCATAGAAAAAGAACCCTGATGAAAGATACATGCCATTACCATCATTAAAGTCAAAGCTAGTCTCTGCAGAAGTCTCATATCTGGAGCTAAAACTTTTCTTTACATTACTCACGCAACAAAATATGGATACAGAACAAGTAGATACAGCTATAAGATCCTCCTCATTGTTTCATTTACATGGCAAATCTTTTGTCTTTGTTACATAGCTCTTGTTTAGTGGACACATTCTTCAAGAATGTGCTTCTTTTTAAGACGAACTATTTTTCTAGCTCACCTCAAACAATGACACGGAAATGTTTTCTATGCTCAAGCCTTGTCGCCAAGACACACCTTTTCTACTGTTTGTACATTCAACTCTGATGTTGCTTTTTTACTGTCCTCCACATTTGAAAGCAGCATTTTTTAGAGACTCTCTCAAAATGAGTGAGCAGCATTTGACAAAGATGACGATCACTACTTGTGCGGTATTTAAAAGTGCACTGTGAGTGTCTCAGCCCACTCAGTCACTAATTCTTTTGCACTGTTTTCAGTGATGCTTCAGTTCTAGCTGCCATTTATTGTCAGACATGTTGAAGGCGTGTCCTTACTGAGGAGGAGTCGATGCCTCTGATTGAAGTTCTGACACTGTGCTTCTCTCTTCAACATGCTTACTGGCTCCCTAACCTGAGAAATGATCCCACAAATACATTAAATGCACCACCATTTGACATTGTATTGAGTATTGGAGAACTTTGCATTTGCAAAAGCACTCCCATTCTTTGTCTCACCGCTTGGAAGTTCCGAGCAATCAACTCATCATGGAGATGAAGAGTCATCTGTCTCAATAGTTTCATTGTCACATTACACGGTGGTCTCGTACTCCATCACTTCTTTGGGTGTGCCCAGGCAGCGATATTGAATTCTCGGCGCAACCGGAGCAGCGCTTTCCAGCACAAGGATTGTTTTCCGTAGCCTGCGGTCGATGTAGTGAGCATCCCAGGCGGGGTAACTCTTCCTGGGAAGGTCTATTCGGATGACGGGCCCCTCTGTCCTGGGTGTAGGGTGGGTGATTGGAGCCCTTTTTCCTCGAAGTGTTCGCACCAGGAACACATCTCCGTCCATCCCAGGTCCCTGCTCTCTGTCTTTAGTTCTCTGCAGGGTCCTAGGGGGGCTATTTACCAGGTCAGGGGGGAGGCTGGAAGTTGGCGACACCAGCGCCTCTGCTGCCACCTCCTTCTCTGACACGTAGCCCCAGCCTGAGACAGGGCCATTAGGGTGCAACAGACAGTAATAAACAAACATGAAGAAGGTGCCCAGAGCATAGCTGCTGGCCACCACACACACCATGACAACAGCATAAAAGTCTGAGGTACGAGGGCTGCGGTACAAATACCAGGTGGTGGTGAGCGCCACGTTCTCCACAAACACAGTCAGGCTGTAGGTGAGCATCCTGCAGCGAGTACGGCCCTCCCTCACACTGAACCAGCAGAACACGTACACGATGCCCACCATCATGTTATAGATTATCTCCTCCCACTTGGACATGCAGAAGTCAGTCTCGCCTTGTATGATCCAAAAGGTCATGATGCACCAGTGGGCCACAATAAAGATGCCGAAGTAAAGCTGGAACACGGAGGCAAAGAGGGCAAAGGCAAGTGTGCGAGCCCCGATGGTGAAGAGATGCCACAGGATCTGAACAAACACCGCCTTGTAGGTCATGGGGAGCTTATCATCTCTGGAGTCCCTCAATACTTTCTGATATGAGGCGATCATCCAGGCCAGGGACATGAGCGAGGCAGATGCTGAAAGTCCTGTGGGAAAGGAGTCAGCATAGATCACGATGTGAAATGTGTGGTGATTTAGTAGGATGTTGCTCAAAATGATGCTCATTGGGGATGTAAACACAATGAATTGGATTAAAACATGAGCACAGGTTATTACGTGATTACTGATTAACGTGACATGCATGTATTGTAAACTGGAGTATCCTGAAAAAGCCACCCAAGCACAGGGATAACAAGCAATCTCCAAACATATTGTTTGGAGATTTTCATAGTATAGTATATTTTCATAGTATTCATTATAGACCGAAAGGACAAGATTGCGGGTACAAGCGGCCGAAATGAGTTTCCTCCGCAGGGTGGCTGGGCTCTCGTCATCGGGGAGAGCCTCGGAGTAGAACCGCTGAGAGGAGTCAAATGAAGTGGTTCAGGCATCTGGTTAGGGTACCTCCCCGGGGAGGTGTTCAGGACACGCCGACCGGTAGGAGGCCTCTGGGAAGACCCATGATACGTTGTAGAGACTATTTCTCTCAACTGGCTTGGGAACACCTCGTGATCCGCCGGGAAGAGCTGGACGAAGTGGCCGGGGAGAGGGAAGTCTGGGCTTCCTCGCTTAGGCTGCAGCCCCCGCGAAGCGGAAGAAAATGGATGGACGGATGGTATTTGTTGTATTACAAAAAGTAACCACAAAAACTACAACCGGAGTAAATGTAGACAGATGGTCATGTGAGAACACTCACCCTGAAGAGGCAGCACCTGACCGGCTAGTATCATGATGGAGAGCTGCAACACCAGCTGGGGGGCGCTCTTCAGGAAGGATTCGAGCAAACGCAGGATACTGATGTCAGCGCTCTCAAACATCATGCGCCAGTAGTAGTGCCGTCGCTCCGGCTCCCGGTGCCAGCGACTCTGCACACCCAAATACAAGGCTCGCACATACCTGTACATCAAACGAGGTGAGAAATTTACAGGATGTCATTTGTTTGCCTAAAGTGATGCTTAATATACTATATTTCCTTTGGGGGTGAAGGTATGAATTGTGTGCACTGTCAGTAGATTTGATCAAAATGCTGCTGCTAGCTCCTGCAGGATTTGGACCGACCGAAAGCAAACCAAGCAGCAGTGAGGTTTTAATTTTAGCTCCGACATCAGAGGGCAACATGTAGAGCTTTTCTGCCTTTCAAATAAACTCAGTCAGATGGTGGAAAAACAGCAGGAAACAAATAAAAGCACTCAATCCAGATTGGAGATTGAATGTTAGGCAAACACAGAGCTCAGTGTAAATCCCTTGTTGACATAGAGCCCCACCCCCCACCGCTGCTTCTATGGTGACCTTCCATCGCTAACATCATGTGGGAGAGACACATTTGCAAACATAATTCAGCACAAATGTGTCTTCTCTTCAGATATGAAGGTCACACGTGACATCTAATTGTGTGATCCAACCACATCACCATCACACCCCTGTGTGTGTGTGATATAAATGTCTTATCACCTCAGGGAAAAGCATCACAAGGGCCTGATGTCAACAAGCTCAGTGAACCAAGAGGATGTTTGTGTAACCTTTGGTTGTACTTCCTGCCACACAAAGGGTGCCTCGGGATGAAATACATACAAAGTCAGGGTCAAACACACCCCACATTGCCTACACATGCAAAACAAGCCAACTGATTGGATCCCAGACACCAAGCTGCAAGTGTATGAATGACTGATCCTTCCTGAGTTAACAGCTAAAAGTGAAGCAGGAAAGTAATCCTCTTAATGAGCACACACACCAGGCCGCAACAAACGGAACCCACACAGCAGCTTTAATGGCATTACCGGTAATTCAGCTTTTTAATGTGCTGCTGGACACACACACACACCAGGAGGAAGTCAGAAATCAATACTTGTTGTCCCCAGAGACAGCGAGAGAGAGCACAGAGAGACTCCTATGTAATGATCAATTGATTTGCATGTGATTTCGTCATGCTAGACATCATCTGAAGAACATCCAGGTGGTCCGGGCTGTTGAATGGTCTCCTCCCACCACAGCTCACATGACCACCTCCTTCAGCCTGGCAGCAACTCAAGGCTGTCAAAAACGATCAGGACACCCGGCGCCTGAGCACTAGCCTCCCCATCTGACTGCGTTGTTGACCCACAGACCTACTAGACGTCTTGTGGGATGAGGTGGATTGTTTTAGTCTGGCTGGATGCCTGGAGACTGAGCGAGACCCACGAACGGACTCTAGAAAGCGGCTCATATGAAAGCGTGGATTGTGCAGACATCACAGCAGACAGCAGAGCTTTAACGCAGCATGTTCTCCACAACACACAGAGAGCAAATTGTGGTGGATGAGTTGATGGGATCTCCTGGGTGATGACTGACCTAGAAGCCGGTCAGGGTGGTGGGGGTGGCGTTCAAGGCCGTCACCTCCGAAGGATTTTGTCATGGTGATGCAGAACTTGGCATCATTATGTTCAAAACACAAATCGACTGTATAGTTACCTCCACACTTGCGCAAGCTGAAAGATGTGAATGGTGGTCTGGAAAATCCAAATGAACATTCTACAGCAGCCCCGGGCTCCTCCCCCGGTGGCCGGCCCGGGCAATACGACGGCTGCGGAGGTGCGGCCAGCGCCCCGCTCCTCGCCGTCCTTGCCACCGAAGTCGCTCACTTCCGCCCCCGACGCCGCCGCCACCACAGCTGCAGCAGCCGTGCCGCTCTCGGGGGTGTCGGAGAAATCGTAGGCGAACCATCGGAAGCTCAACACTTGCACCACTAAGGAGGGGATGACCACAAAGACGAGCGTCACCGCAAAGCACCAGTACTCCCGCCGAAGGTAGTAGTCGGCTGCCAGCCACAGGTCTGTGGCCCCGTCCGAGAAGAAGACCAAAAGGGCGAAGAGGGTCCAACAGCAGTCCGAGAGGGAGTATCGCTGCGAAGGCCGAGGATCCAACCTGGAGGGACAGTCGGTTGGGATTTGGTTTCGGGGAGAGACGGCTGCACCGTCCGATTTCGCAGCCATGTTTGTTGGAGGGGAGAGTGAGTAGGAGATGGGAAAATGATGGAAGGGGGAGGGGGTCGCGCAGTCCGTCGTTCTAGATGCGTGGAGGCGAGGGAGGAGGGAGGGCCGGGAAGGTAAGGAAGATGTGGAGTACCCGTCGCTCATCCAGCATAAGCATCAAACAATACTGCACATTATAGTCACATTTCATAGCCCCTACGTGCACAATCAGGTTTCTAAGATTACACAGTCAGAAAATATCCTAGCAGAAGTGGACAAAATATTGTTTTGCTGGCACACAAACATTTAAATGACCTCCCTTAACTGTACAGCATATGCATTGTTGGAAATAGTGTGCAGTGTAATGTTGCAGTTCACATTGATTTATTCAAAATACTATAGATGTGATGCCAAGTTTCATAGAATTTGTGCTGTCTTGTATAAGCAAAAACTGTAACTACCAAATGTAACAGCTTTAAAATAGATCATATGACACTTACATTTGCAGTAGCACTGTTTTGCTGTATCCGTGTACATGCAACATCTATAGTCCAAGGTTTAAATAGATTCATTTGCTCAGTAAAAAAAAAACACAAAGAAAATAGTTAAAATGTACTAAAATTTAATGATTCATAAAAGCTGTAAAATCTGACAAACAGGAAGCAATAATTGAGTTGTTTAGTACAATATATTTTTCATCCCCATGACACAAATCAGACAAACCCCTGCAAATAAAACGCGAATGTCCTCAGCATTATTATGCAAAAACAGAAGTTGAAGATATTTCAAGAAACAGGCTTGCAGGGTCTCAAAACCAAGTCACTTAGGAAATGTTATATCAAAACACATCCCATCCATGTAAGTAGGAGAGTAACTCATGAACAATGACGCATTAGTACAGAAATGTAAAAAGGTCATTTCCATTTACCATGGTTTCTGCAGCAATATCACATAATGCCAGAGGATGTCTAACTTTTAACATAATTAAAATCCCAAACATGGCATTTCATATACAGTGATATCTCCCATTAAAAGACACCACATATAAGCAGTAAATATGCTGATAAAATAACTCAAGTTCACTGCCATTTAAAAAAAAGAATTTTTGAAAAAATGTGGGGACTCCTGCCATCTTTCAAGTAGTAAAGTATTTTTCAGCGGCTGTCAAATGTTGGCATGGTCCAATGGGGGACATTTATTCATTTAATGTTTCTGCATAAAAGAAATATAATATTGCATTAATCCTAAGGATTTATTCAGCTATTTGTGAGTCACACAGAAAAAAATTGTCTATATACAAATAAGATTAGATACCAATCAAAGACACTCAAATGAATCCTATAGCATTTATTCTTTAGGGGAGTTTTAGAACGTGATGGAAAGGCAATGTGATAATGTACTCTTTGATCGAGGTTGATGAAATGCAGCTCAGTTACAAAGCATGACCAGCAAATGGAGTCATTGCGCCCAGTGGAGAATCAGTAATCAAAATGTAATGTTGAATTAACAAGGTATGCTGTCTCAAAGCGCATTGTGACGTAGGCTCTGAATACCACCTGTCCTTTCACACTCAAAGAGCCACTTTCTGACTGAACTATTGAATGTCCAAGTACAGAACTGAACATTAAACTTAAAATATGAAGCTATAATACAATACAGTACTCAGTGGGCAGTGGAGCCCTGCGCTTGGCTGGAATCAATGTTATTTCGCCCATCCACCTGGCCTAGAGCTAACGATGTGGGTGTGTTTTGAGGGGGATGGGGGGGGGTTTAGAGCAGTGTGCAACCGTTCTTCTTTTTTGGCTTCTTTTCCATTGGTGTTTTTCTGTTGATTTGTCTCACCAGATCATAGAAAATCTAGAGCAAAGACAGAGATGCAAGCAGGAAGTAAACACATTTATTCAATACTATAATGCATGTATACCATACACAAAACTTACTTCATTCACATTAATCTTTGATTTAGCTGACGTCTCTAAAAAGGCACAGTTGCTCCACTGACGGGCCAAGTTCTGTCCCTGCTCCTTGCCGACCACGCGCTCGTCCTCCAGGTCACACTTGTTCCCCACCAGGATCATGGGAACCTGCTCAACCAATAGCCATAGTCAAAAACCCACCCACCAAGTAAGAAACTTGCTATGAACTAGTAAAACAATCCCAGCATGCTGCAAATCCTTTCACTCTATCCAGAGATAAAGACACACAATGAGGCAGAAGGCACCCTCTCCCCTATGATTATTTTTCTTTCATGTAAAAGGCAGTAAGCATTTAGTGCAACTTGATGCATCACACTCACGTCCTCTGTGTCCTTCACTCGCAGGATCTGCTCTCGGAGGTCCTGCAGATCATTAAATGTTGACTGTGCTGTGATCGAGTAGACCAGCGCAAAACCTTGGCCGTTCTTCATGTAAAGGTCTCTCATGGCTGTGAATTGCTCCTGTGGAGTAAAGATACCCGACTCAGCACATCAGCAGACTGTTGGAGTTCACATTGTGAGCGTGTGTCTGTCTCTACTTACCGTTCCGGCGGTGTCCAAGATCTCTAGCATGCATTGCTGCCCATCAACTTCCACTTGCTGCCCAAGAAAAACAAACAATATTGTGCACAAGACTTAAACCCCCACATCTAGTGTTGGCTTATCAATAACAAAATATAACTGGCATATGAATCAGTGGAGAGCAAACTAGCGAATTAGGGCCAAAATATTAAAAAGGTCCCATATTATACTATACTAAGTCCCAGAGTACAATAGTGCATTGTAAGTGTGTTGACCAAAATCTAATCTTGAAAAAAACAAACTATCAAAACTATTTATTCAATCCAAATTCTGTTGTATTTTTATCTAAATTCTATTTTAATTTTTGAAATTCTGTTTATTTTTTACACTTACTTAATCACCTTAGATTGTGTGTTAAATAAATGCAAAAATCCTTACATTTATTGATGCAGTACACCAATGGACAGTTTTCCCCGAATATTTAAGAAATGGATGCCGCTTTGCTAACTTTTCTAACATTTCATTACTACAAAATCTTTAAACAATCATTTCCATGCTTGTGGTTAAAGAAGACGTAGTTGGTCATGGATATAATTACATTGGAATACATCACCTAATACAATTGACAGTTGCACATGTTCAAAAGGAGTAGGAAGAAGCAAAACTCATTTAATTCTAGCCCCGTATAATTTCGCCTATTTCAATACTGTACATTTGTAGACTTCCTGCAGTTAGTTTAAAATTCATAAGTCCTGTAATGTGACAGTGTGTTAAATAGTAGTCAATGTCTTTATGATAGTAAATAATTACATAGCAAATATATATAAAATATATTTAACCTGTAGTTGCAGAAGCAACTGCAATCACTTTATTACTGTAAGCAATTTTTTTTCATGAAAACCTTATTTTATGTGCGTCGTTTTTATTTTGACAGCCGGAAATATGGTGTGTGTTGAAAATGTATGTTCATAATTGCTAAGTGCATTGTGTTCTCTCCGGGTACTCGGGTTTTCTCCCACATTCCAAAAACATGCATGTTAGGTTAATTGGCAACTCTAAATTTAATAAATTTGGAGGTATAATTGTGAGTGTTAATGATTGTTTGTCTATATGTGCCTTGCAATTGGGGGGCAACCAGTCCAAGGTGAACCCCACTTCCCGGCCAAAGTCAGGGGGGACAGGCTCCAGCAACTAAAACACAACTCCTGAGTGGCACAGACAGCCACACTAGCATGCTCTGCTAAACTAAGCTAACACAGGTAGCTTACACTGGCCACTGCTGTATGTGAGCTCAAGCTCAGTGACAGGTAAGAGTTTCAAGGTTTTTACTTCCAAATTCGCCGGTGTTTCTGGTTGGTGCCTCCACATGTTTAGTTCAGGAGGGGGCTGGTTAGTACATGTCGCTGAGTAGTCTGCTGGGAAAATAGTTCCTCATAGTAAATTAAAAAATTTGCATAGTTATGAGCATAGAAAACCAGTTTACAACTTTCTAAATACATATTTTACTTTATTAGAGCAGTCCAGACATGAAATAACACTTAACAATACCCAATGTAGTAGACAAAATAAGAATAACTAAGCCATTTAAAAACACTAGTGGTCATGTATGTTAATATAAATGTCTTCCCTATGGAACCTGAAAGAGATGAAAATGAAGTGATGTCAGAATTGAGTTTCAGCTTTGCGTGTATAATGGCCGCAGACGTAGCGTGTGTTTTTATTAGGGCGTATTTATTAGGGGATGTTGTGCATGTTGTGAGATAATTCAAACGTACAATAAAAGCCTGTCTGATCCTTATGTTTGCAGTTATTTATATGCTTGAAAATGCTTATTTTCGGCAAAAAAACCCTTAACATTTGCTTAAATATGTATGTTTTGACTAATGATAGACCGTATTAAACCACAAAACAGCATGATTTACACACACCTTTCCATTTATACCACATTGCGTTTCAGATTTCGCAGCTTTCATTTATTTCAGTACAGGCCAAAAGTTTGGACACGTTTTCACATTCAAGGCATTTTTTTTGTGGGTTTTTTAAATCACTATTTACATTGCAGATTTTCAATGAAGGCATCAAAACGTGGAATTATGTACATAACAAAAACATGTGAAATAATTAATGTATGTCTTATATTTTAGATTGATCAAGGTACCCACCCTTTGCTTTTTTGATGTCACTGCAAACCCTTTGTGTTCTTCGAGTGAGCTTCATGAGTGAAATGGTTTTCACTTCACAGGTGTGCCCTGTCTGGTTTATTATAGTGGAATTTCTTGCTATATTAATGATGTTGGGACAATGAGTTGTGTTGTGCAGAAGTCAGATTAATACACAGAACACAGCCCTATTGAATATCTGTTAGAATACATAAGCCAAGTCAAGAAAAACAAAATGAAGGTCAGTCAGTTCATAAAATTACAAAAACTTTGATAGTGTCCCCAAGTGAATGACAAAGTGTGTCCAAACTTTTGGCCTGTACTGTATATTAATAAATCATAATCTTTCGTGGTCGAATACAGCTTATAAGTAAAAATTAAAATTAAAAAAAGCATATTTCAGCCAATTTTTTGTTGTTGCCTAAATAAAACATTTTAAGCATAAAAATGGCTAAATGAACGAAAATACGGAGTGTTGGAACCCCCTTTAGCATCCGCCTTAGTTAGCGTCAAAGTTTATGAAGTCAAAAGTCTTGACACAGAACACGTTTTTAGAGTTTTATAATTATAGTTTCAGGGGCAGTATCATGTCCATGAAGTTGGCAAATTTTTCTTTATGATATCATGAAAACCCAGACCTCCAAAAGTGACTATTGGAGGACCTCTGCCTTCAATAGTGGTGCAAACAAGAAGACAAAACATGTTTGGTGTTCATAAGCAGACGTCAAGGACAGAAGTTACAGCTAGAACAATAGTAGGGGATCTTTAAGAAAGGTTTGTTAGCTGACTGCCTCCTGGTCCACAGAGGATGAGGAACAGATATGTGGTGACATGCTTCTGCAGAAACTCAAATGGTCAAAATACATTTCTTGGCCCATGCATCACCACTTTACAAAGTTGAACTGAAAATAGTTTTGTAATATTTTGCATAATCATGACAACTGGCCTTATTTACTGTGACAACTTAAAACAAGAAAGATAGTAGTGGCCTTTGTAAAGCACTGAAAAGTAGTCTGCCTTAAAAGCGGTTTCAGACATATTGTGAATTACCTTTCTGTAGGAGTCTTCTATTGTAGGGTCATATTTCTCCACAAAAATACCTTGCACAAACTGAACTGTCTGGGGAAGACAAATAGAGGCAGAAACATCAGGATGCCACAGTAAAGTAAAAAAAATAAAAAACCTGGAACTAGTCAAAGTCAGTTCTCCATTAATTATGCAAGATGTATGCCATAAGATTCATTTGTCTCTGCTTGTCATGCACAAGAGTAATTTTCCACCTGTAGTTAAAGAGCAATGCCTTACCAGTGCAGATTTCCCCACGCCGCCTGAACCCAGTACCACTAGCTTGTACTCACGCATGGTGGGCAACTTCAGTGGACACCACAAGGGTCTGTGAAAGAACAAAGTTGGTCAGATGGGTGGATGTCAGGTTCAGCTGCAGAGAACAAACTTCACACACACGCAAAACAAAGTGGTCTTGTCCAAATAAAGATAACACTGTTTCAATGATACATTATCAAAAATTGGGACCTAAATAGAATTGTTTAGGCCTTTTAAGCCCTCCTCACATTGTAACCTGATAATGATCGTGTTCTTTGCAGCTGCAGAACACATTTCTTTAAAAGCACTGACAGTACAGAGCCATGTAATAAAGCAGTTGGTCTTGTCAGTGGACCATCTGCAACAATGAACAGCTTACATAACTGCTTAAAATCTCATTTTTGGCAGAAAACATCTCTTTCCCACCCACTTCCATGGGACTCATGTTGTCAACGGTCACAGGGCGTTTTCTTTACAGAAAATGTTAAATAGAAGCTGAAGGAAACTTAAGACTACCGTAGGTTATTAACATGAACAAATGCTGGTTGAAATATGTAACAGACAGCTAAGTAGCACTAACTGGCAAGGGATCCTCAAAATTGCAACACAACAGTAAGTAGGAGCCAAAAATAACTCCATGTCATTACGATATATTCGGGAGAGGTCATGGAGAACAACCCAACCCTTATCAGCTTTCCCCGCAAACCAGGAACCTGTTTTGCAAACTTTAGTCAATGTTTTTGAAAATAGTGACATTATGTTCCATCATAAAAGACATGGTGAAAAACACTGAGTAACACATACCTTAGAGCAGTGTTTTTTACCTACTATGCCGTGGCGTAGTGTCTGTGGGACATCCACTTTCACCTAATTGATGTATAAATATTTTTTTTTAATGAGTCCGCCAATAATGTGCCACTGCTGAGTGTCTGTGCTGTCCAATGATCGGCAGAGTATTTATGTAATAAGCTAAATAGCAGTAGGTGGCAACACTTTATATTGACTTTATATTGTTTTTATAGGCTACGGAGATTCATGTTTACATTTTCTGCTGGTGGTGTGCCTTGGGATTTTTGGCATGAAAACAGTGTGCCTTGGCTCAAAAAAAGTTGAAAAACACTGCCATAGACAAATTGTATTTGGCCACACTGATTGCAACTAGAAGAACAGAGAACACTGAACAATATCACAGCTTCCACTCTTCTACAATATGTTCTCGTCCACCTGCATGTCAATTCAGATTTTTTTGCTCATATGCGACATGTATCAGATTTTTTCATGTCATTGTGAACACATTTCCGATTTTTTTCAAATCCGACAGATCTCATTCGTGTGTGGATATAAATTGGAAAGGTATGCAATGCGACTGCAGTGTGAATACTCAGGTGGCAGATATCTGACATATACATCATGGAAAGGCGTGTATTGCCATGCTTACCGAGACTTTAAAGGTTGGCAGTCAAACAAAGGCGTATTTTATTGTGCAAGACTTGGATAAATGTACTCACCGATTTAGGCAAAAGTTCTTCTCATCCGAAAATGATTTTTATAAGTGCTTAGTGAAGTAGTCCTCGACAGTGTCTTGCCACTGCACCCACACACTCCTTGGAACAGACATGGCAACAAGTTGTCTACAAACTTCCATACAAAAATTATTGCCATCTTTTTTATTCATGTTTTACACTGAATCATTTGGTGAGAAAATATTAACTCCCGTTGCACAAAATCCCTGAAACTGCCATAAACGCAAGAAGAATATGCTAGTAATGTAATGTGTGGACCAATACTGAAATATTGATATCTCCAATACCAGCTCTTCATTATCTAAAGTCGATTCTAAACTAAAAATGGTGATACTTTTGATACTTAAGGTATATGATTTTGTCCTTTGTTTATTCTGATGTTGTATATTAGCTTGGCTATATTGTAAATCATCCCACTACCAATATACTTCACGGTTTAAAATAAAATCTGTGAATGACTGATGTCTTGTATTCTTTATGCTATGATTTGAAATATTGTACACTACGTTTTAAATTTTACAAGACACAGATGAATTTAAACATAGTACTAATTGGTATCAGCGATACAGCCTGAATATTACCCAGTATCAAATCAGAAATAAAAAAATGGTATCCCACATCACTGGAGCGTACGCCGCAGCAGTCTTTACTTACGTAATCACACGGAAATGTGCGTGATGTCATGCTTCTGCGCATACACGTCACTTTCCAGGTGCAATGCGTTCACATTTGTTGGTAATGTGAACAGCCACATTAAAAAAATCAGATTTTAAACAAAGAAATCCCAATTAGGAATCCTACCCTGCAGTGTGAACGTAGCCTTCATCACACTCAGTCCTGGAGACGGGACTGATTGTGTTTGATGGGCTTCAGGTTAGTGGTCTGTGCAAGTTCTTTCACACCAAACTCATCCAACCATGTACCTTTCTTTGTGCTTTGTGGAATACCCACGAAGAGGAAAGCATACAATTGTTCAAAAGATTATGTATGATGAAGAATTAGGATTCAAGGCAAAATAAATCAAAATAAGTCTTGTCAACTCCTGATTGACTGATTATTTATTAAGAACTGTGTTTAACTTTTAATTAGCCAGGTAAGGCCACTAAGAACAAATTCTTATTTTGCCATGCTGATCTCGATCTCGTTGCACAAAACCAGGATAAGGAAGTGTACTGTTGAAGCTACAAGCAAGTAATATGTTAATAAAGCAATAAAGAGTTGATGTATATTAATGTACACCGCTGTTCCTGATTTTTTTTAATTTTAATTATAATGGTTTCCACAGAGCAATGAGTGTGTATTTGTTTACTACTTATGCACAAGTATTTCAGACCGCTTCTGCAGTATTTTGCCACGCTTTCTCTCTTTGTTTTATGACTGTGTCGGTGTTGCCTTCCCCTTCCCTTTTACTTCTTTGTAAGATTACATGACAATTTCCACTTCTGTTGGCGAAAAGTACGCCGCTCCTGCCTTGGGTTTTCTGCAACCGAATTAAGCCTAGATGCTCTTGTTTTGGGTTGGTTGAGCTCAGCTCAATCCTTTATCCTGGACGTCTGAATCCTACTTTTATGCTGTGGCCCCTCACCAAGACATAGCAGACAACAACAAACAAACTTTACACTGTGATTTAGCTACATCACAGCACATGATGAACGAAAGAATAAAAAACAGCTAAAAACAGGTGCAGCGGTCATGAACAATTTCAATTTCCCTCACTCATGTTTTAAATGACATGAGGATGAATGAGGTGAGTTTTACTGTGTGTTGAAGAGTGTTTCATTCGTTTGGAGCATAAAATAAATAAAAATAAATTACCAAAAGTGGTCCAGACTTTGGGATTGAAGAGGTTAATGAAATCTTGGAATACTTTTGTAAATATATTATATATTTGTACCACAAATTGGGATTTCTGTAGTAGATACTGTAACCTCAAACATGTAATTATTAGCAATTTGAAGAAAACAAAATCCTAAAAAAAAATTAAAGTCAGCACGGTTTTCCCCAAAGTTTTTTTGAAACTGTGGTGGTGGGCTGCATAGAAGTGCGGATTGCTAATGCTGTTGCATCTGCAAATAAATTATAAATTAAAAATAAAAAATTGTGACAAATACCTATTTTGATGACTTTTTTATTTTACTAACTTATTGATTTAACTTTTTTCAAGAACCAGCAGAACATGATCCGAGAGCATTGCAAAACTCTAAAAGCCTTTTTTTTGTTACCTTGACCTTTAGTCCAATAGTACTGTGTGACTAGTACAACATTTTGCACTATTTGACACAAACCTAAATGTAATGTAATGCCTGTTTTAGAATAAAATGCATAGATGGGTTATAAATTGTTCAACAGTATATTATAGTTCAAAATAATTAAAATAAAATATTTTTGTTACAAATTTCTGTATGAAGAAGAATCAGAGGAGTGACCGCACCTCTCCCGGACGTGGGATACCGGGGCCTCACCCTGGAGCCAGGCCTGTGGGAGGGGCCCGCAGGCGATCGCCTGGTGGGCCGGCCTTCACCCGTGGGACCTGTCCGGGCCTAGCCCGAAGAAGCCCCACGGGAACTCCCCCTCGCAGACCCACCACCTGCAGGGGCAAGCATAAGGGTCCGGTGCATTGTGATTTGGGCAGTGGTCAAGGGAGGGTGTCCGGGCGACCTGGTCCTCGGCGGCCAAATCTGGTTCTTGGGACATGGAATGTCACTTCTCTGGTGGGGAAGGAGCCCGAGCTTGTGGAGAAGGCGGAGATATTCCGACTAGATATAGTCGGACTCACCTCAACCCACAATTTGGGCTCTGGCACCAAATTCCTTGAGAGGGGCTGGACCTTGTTCTTCACTGGAGTTGTTGCAGGGGAGAGGCGGCGAGCTGGTGTTGGCTTATTATTATCCCCCCGGCTTGGTGCCTTGTGTTGGAGTCATCCCCAGTGAACGAGAGGGTTATTTCCCTACGCCTTAGGGCTGGGAAAAGGGTCTTGACTGTGGTTTGTGCATACGCGCCAAACGGCAGTTCAGAGTACCCAGCCTTTTTGGAGTCTATCAGAGGGGTTCTGGAGAGCACCCCAGCTGGTGACTCCATAGTTCTACTGGGAGACTTTAACGCCCATGGGGATCACACTCCTCAGCCTCCCTGGGAAAGTCTACTCCAGGGTGCTGGAGAGAAGGGTACGCCCGTTAGTCGAACCTCGGCTACAGGAGCTGCAATGTGGATTTTATCCCGGTCGCGGAACACTGGACCAGCTCTACACCCTTGGAAGGGTACTGGAGGGTATGTGGGAGTTTGCCCAACCGGTCTACATGTGCTTTGTGGACTTGGAAAAAGCATTCGACCGTGTCCCTCGCGGTGTCCTGTGGGGAGTGCTCCGGGAGTACGGGATTGGTGGGCCGCTACTACGTGCCATTCGGTCCTTGTACAATCGAAGCAGGAGTCTGGGAAGGTTGGAGCGTGAGATCGACAGACGGATTGTTGCAGCGTCCGCAGTAATGCGATCGCTGTACCGGACCGTTGTGGTGAAGAGAGAGCTGAGCCGGAAGGCGAAGCTCTCTGTCTCACCTATGGTCATGAGTTATGGGTCATGACCGAAAGAACGAGATCGCGGATACAAGCGGCGGAAATGAGTTTCCTTCGTAGGGTGGCTAGACTCACCCTAAGAGATAGGGTGAGGAGCTTGGCCATCCGGGAGGAGCTCAGAGTAGAGCCGCTGCTCCTTCACATCGAGAGGAGCCACTGGAGGTGGCTCAGGGCATCTAGTCCGAATGCCTCCCGGGCGCCTCCCTGGTGAGGTGTTTCGGGCATGCCCAGCCGAGAGAAGGCCCCGGGAAAGACCTAGGACTCGCTGGAAGGACTATGTCTCACAGCTAGCCTGGGAACGCCTTGGTGTCCTCCCGGTGGAGCTGGAAGAGGTCCCAGGGGACCGAGAAGTCTGGACTTCCCTGCTGAAATTGCTGCCCTCGCGACACGGACCCGGATAAGCGGAAGAAAATGGAATGGAACAAATTTCTGTACTGTACAGTATAAACAGTATAAATTTGGAGTCCAGGGTTATGATAGCACAGAAATATCACAATTCCAGTACTATTAAAGCTACCTTTAAAAGAAAAAAAAGGAGAAGTGAGCTGTTTTGTTGACCCTAATGAGGATAAGCGGTATGGAAAATGAATGAATGACAGCCAACATTTAAATTGTATTTTATTTACAAAGTACATCTCCACTCAATGTTTTCATTACCTACGTGGACGTAATTGTTGGTACCTCTCAGTTAATGAAAGAAAAACCTGCTATGTTCACAGAATCTAACTAAGGTAATAATAAATAAACAATCGGTGAAAATTAACCAATGACGGGTGGAGGCCCATCTTTTCCTATCTTCAAAATACAGCGGCTAGGCCCCCGGTCCCAATCCTGACAATCGGACTGGAACATTTGTAGAATAAAAGTAAGATTTGATGATGTTATTGACTGCTGAAGTGCATATTTTGGTCCACGGCCTCTCTGAAAAAACAAATCCCAGGCTGGCACTCTTGGAAACTGGGTCTGTATTCATTTAATGTTATTCATTTGATATGGTTCCTGTCATAGCTTTACACAATACATAAATTAGATTGCTATGATCTACATGTGTTGATGTGCTGAAAATCTTTCAGTGACTAGCTAACACGCAGCTACTATTTACCTTCAATCTCCTTTTCAGTAATTGTGAGCTACGGCGCATGGGTGACAATTGTTTTGCCAGCAGTCCAGGCTCTTACGTTGTTTAATAGACGCACTGTCAACCTGTTGCTAGTCTGGCGATACCCGGAGCATGTCTCTACAATCGATTCATGGATTATGGAATAATTTATAGAAGGTCTGACGAAAAACAGCCAGCGGTTAGAGTGGCACTTCCCGTGCAAGCTTGCCGCACCATGAGAGAGTAGTCCGGGGTCGGTGATAGAGGACTACCGTTGTAGCTACAGAGCCGAATATCCAACGTCCTACTTTATCACGCCAGCGGTCCTGCGATGTTATACCCATGCCCCGTCAGTGTATTTGCAGACATAAAAGTGAAAGCACATATTGTTTCGAGCTGTGAGTGTGCAGTCAACCAGCTACTGCTGCACATAACCTGCCTCTCCTAGAGTCTCCACCTCGGTGATTATTGTGTCACGGGCTGCGAGCACAAAGCTACAGCGCACTTCTCGTTATAAAACATATTGCTATGCTTCCATTAATTACATTGTTTTATTTTACTGTGCAGTAAATTGTTTCAAACTCAACTCAAAACTCCTTCACCTTTTTTTTTTTTTCCTCTGACGCAGTGAGACTCACTGCATACACTAGCCTGCCTCCCCCTTCATTGCTCATCCAAACAGCAATCACAAGACAGTCTAGATGCATTTACGGACTTGGCGGCGAGTCAAGATATTTTATATTCTTTTTGAAAATGCACGTCGGAAAAATGACCGCACTTATAGCGAAGGGAGCCGCAACAAGGAGGCTGAAGAGCCGCGTGTTGCCGACCTCTGGTCTAGATGCATTCACAGACTTGGCGGCGAGTCAAATATTTTATATACTTTTTTAAAAATGCACATTTCCCCTTCTTCGATGTTAAAAAAAAACACTGCGCTTAGCAAAAGGAGCGACAACAAGGTGCCTGAACAGCCGCATCGGCTCCAGTGCCACGGGTTGCCAACCCCTGACCTAGAGCTAGTTAGATGTAGACACAGTCACATACTGATGGACTCAGAAAAGAGTACAGGGCCTGCACGGGCAGGGTTCAAGAACAGCATAGGAAGGTAGGCACCCACTAGTTTGGGACCTTGTGCTTTACTTTGAGACATCTTTCGGACAATTTCTTAACAAAAAATTGAAAATACAAAAAAGTCTGTCCGACTGATCTCTTCTCGGGACAAACAAAACTTTTCAAAAGTATGGCTGAGTCCTGCTTTTCCAACATTACACTGAAAAAATACACTGAAAAGTATGCATGATTTGTGTTCATATCAGAGCAATACCGGTATTTGCGGATATTCAGTGCTGTAATACTGGTATCGTATCAGAAGTGGAAAAAATGAAAAAAGAACACACTTAGTGGCCATAAGTGGTAGAATGACCAAATATTATTAGTTTTCACTGTTGGTGGCTCACCTGTCATGTCTTTAGATCAAGGAGCAATAAAATATCTAACATCTCATCTAGCAGTCCCTTTAAATGTATTCATACTGTCTCATTGGGACCTTTGTCAAACTTGGCGAGAAACAATACAAAAACACTGTCAGACTAAAGCAGCATTTGCAATTCCAAGTGTGACACATGAGGCACCACCAGAAAACCCACACGGAAAGAGAAGTGCACACGCAAACCTACAAAGAGTCATTGTAATGATGCCACTTGAGTATACATACAAACAGAAAACAGATCAGAGGGTCCATGCATCACCCCAAACATTACCCGAGAGAAGTGTACCTCTAGTCAAAAAAAGGCAATGTGTTTAAAAATACCTCACATTAAATTAAAACATGCTCTCATAATAATCAGATAACCAGGGCCTTGCAACCACCAATGGTTCCAACATCCACACAAGTATTTTTGATAGCACTGCATATTTATCAATGGCTCCAATGTGTAAACAGCAATCTAACCCCACTGACAAAGAGAGCTGTTTGCACAAAATTGTGTGGTAAGACAAAGCGCGTACACATGCTATGAACAGATTAACCTACTGTGTAGACAGCAGCTGCAGATGCCAACTCCCTCTACATCTGGGGAGGGGTGTCAGGAATTCCTTGGGTGCACTGATGTCAGTGGGCAGGTGCTGAGGGTGCTTGAGATCAGCAGACACTTTTTTTTTTTGAAAAAGGAAAATTTTATTTAAACGCAGCAGTTTGCCTTTCTCACAAGATTGGAGGAAGTAATACATTTGTTGCTGATGCTGAAGTACAGCTAATGCACTTGGTGACCTACTTTTGAAAGCCAGTTCAAGAGCTGCCACATGTTGCGTTACATTCAAATTGGTTAGTCTAAATCTTTTCTAATTTAGTGAGGTGTTTTTACAGTACACAAATCTACACAATATACATTGTGGGGGGTACAGTAAATGGAGCAAAGTTCAGCAACCTGGCACTATAACATTGTCTCGGCCAATGTTCCAAAAGTGTCTTATGGGTAGTTAAAATCATAAACGAATTAAGTATCTTTATAAATCAAAATAAATAGTACAGTTATGACACGATAAAGTTTTCCTATCCCTGCCAATTTACAGCAAAGCAGTTTTCGAAAAGGAAGGGTGTGGCTATTACTTTCAAATTTGCCCACAAGATCCCCAGCAAAAGTTAACATGACAGCAAAAATAATGAGTTAAGCGTCATTGATACATTTGGTAAGGGTGGGGAACATATTTGATTGCTGCTAAAGCAAGCATTATGCAAGCAATGTAGGAGGATACTACCTAGACAGGATGTTACCGTGGAGAGAAGGAAACAGGGTGTAGACTAAAAAGTGATTCACACAACAAGCAAGCTTTCCTCACCGTTTAGAATTAGAGTTACAGCACTTCTCCATTTACAGTTTTAAGTGAGCATTCAGGCGATGTGGTCACTAATCAACAGTTTAGCAACGCCGGGCGCTTAAACGTAGCTCTGCAGTTAGCAACGAGTTGAACTCCCCCATTCCGAGATCAGAAAAGTTAGTTGGCAGCCATAATCGCTGTTAACGTGAATGATAATAAATGTTTACAATACAGCGACTGACACAACACGACTGACTTTAACAGCAAACGCACCGACAAGTAAGTTAATCATTAGCTTTAAGTTAGCAACCCTTTTAGCCTGTATGCTAATGCACTTTACCAACAAGGGTGGCTCCAGTACAATGGAGGCAGGGTCCTTTTTGAATTCCTGCGGAGACTCGCAAGTGTTTGGTTAAATTAATATCGTGGCAAACTATATAGCCTGTTTGTATCAAACCCCAAATTCTCCACCGAAGCCTCGCAAAGCACCCACCGTGTTCCGCTGCGCTTGCCCGAAATCACACTGTGAATGAGCGGAAGGCACTGCTGCCAATTTGTCAGTAAGAAAGGAAGCTATTGGCTGTCCTAGAAGTCGCTAAATGACGCCATAGTCTAATTTGCATATCAGTTGCATATGATGTTGTAAAATTATTCATAAAAAGTTAGTAGAAACAGCTTGATTATGTTTAGAACTACAAATAAACTCGATTTTTGGTTTGCTAATTTTAAATTGACTATCATCTCATCAAAATAAAATAGCTTTAATATTTTATCTCATTTCCTCCTCTCATTTCTCCCATCACACGTTGGCTAATGAGAACTTGAAAATGTGTACAATTGAACAGCCAGTTTATTCTGTGGCACGCATCACATGACATTTGTGCGTCGTTTGTGGGTAGCACACTCTTCTGGTGAATATAGCAACTTCACAATAAATATAGGCAATCCATTTCCATTCCTCCAAATTTTAATATGTAATCAGAGGGTTTGTTCTGAACTGGGTTAAAAGCTACTTAGCAAACAGGAAGCAATATGTGAAGCTAGAAAAATATACATCTACAAGTTCAAAAATATTATGTGGCATACCACAAGGGTTAATACTGGGACCAAAATTATTTGACCTATACATTAATAACATCAGCTAAGTGACAAAATACCTAAAGATAGTACTATTTGTAGATGATACCACTGCTTTTTGCTCTGGAGAAAACACACAAGAGCTGTTAAGAAGAGTTTCAGATAAAATGATTATAGATGGTATAGATTATCTCTGAACCTAAGTAAAACTAAAATTCTGCTATTTGTTAATAGCAGAAGAGATACTTGCGAGAAAATACATATTGATGTTGATGAAATTGAAAGGACGAATGTACATACATTTTTGGCAGTCATTATTGATGACAGAATAAGTTGAAAGCCCCACATCAAAACATACAACATAAAGTAGCAAGAAATACTTAAATGCTGAATAAAACAAAGTTTACACTGGATCAAGATCACTTCATACTCTATTGTTCTCTGGTGTTACCATATCTTAACTTACTGTGTGGAGATATGGGGAAATTACTACAAAGGTACACTTCCCTCGCTGAATGTGCTGCAAAAAAGATCAGTCAGGATAATCCAAAATGCGACATATAGAGAACACCCAAATCCACTATTTCAAAAATCACAACTATTAAAAAAATCTCATACAGTTTTTCTCAACAAGAGAAGAGAAATATGATCTCAGGGACAAATTAAACTTAAAACATGGAATCATTTTATGGAACGAATTGAGTAGGGAACTAAAAAAATGCTCTAAAATGAGTTATTTCAAGAAACATTACAAGTAGATGATGTTAACCAAATACAAAGAGGAAGAGTCCTGAACTACTGTGTACATACAATGCTATGTCTAATCCCTACTGCACTTCATAACTCATTCCTTTGAGATTATATTGTTTTACTGTCAATGCTATGTCTAATCACTATCACCATCACTAACTCTTTATTTGTATGTGAGCACATTGTCTGTATTCACCCACAATCCAACTATGTTCTACATATTTATACAGTGTTCTATTTATTATCTATGATTATCATTCATAATGATTGCTTTATAATACAAAGACATTGACTACTACTTTACCACACTGGCACTTTACCTTACTAAATGCAGGAAGTGCACAAATGTATTGAAATCGGGGGAACAGGCAGAACGGTCCAAAAAAGGGAGGTTATTTTGTCAGGCAGAAATTGTGAACTGCAGCATTGTTCTGTTGAAAAAACAGTCATTATTCAGTCAAAATTTTGGCTTATAAAGGCTGCGGTCTTGGACTTTTTATCAGTCTTTGTTTTCAATAAATTGCATACTTAAAATTGTCTTCCTCACCTTCATTTCTTCTTTATGTATTTTGAATCTATACATAGAACTTTCTTAATGTCCAACAATGCAAAACGTAAATTCTTGTAAAATGGTCTTAAAGTTTTAATCAGTAACGTATTTATGTAACTAAACATTTTTTATTTTTGTATGGACTGCCCTGAAAGCTTTGTTTTGCACCTAAATTCCAAAATCGTATCCAGTCCGGGTGCTTGTTAATTCCTGCTAAAGAAATATCTTGTAAAACACTGGCCACTATTAGTTGAGTGTGCATAGTTTAGCAGGTGGATGACAGTGGATGACTGGATTAATAATGCTGTTCCTAAACCTGGACAATATGAGGGCAAGCCAATTAGTTTATTTGGATGTTTGCTTTGTTCTGCCACATGCTGCACTTCATCTCCTTCGTTTTTTTTGTTAAAATCGTTTAGTATTTACAACTATTCAGTTTTTGTTTATTTTACATCAAACTTACATTTTCACATTGTGGTCTGAGAGTTAAAACAGACTCCTCCATAGAACAAAATGAATTTATTCCACAATATAAACTATGCCATGTCCACACTGAGAATCCTACACCAAGTTACACGCTGCCATGTGAGCATTCTTTCCCTTCAACGTGCTACATAAGCTCTCTGTAGCTGCCACCCATCCACTTGTGTAGCTTTCCGTACATCACACCATTGCTATGACACTAACAATTCCATGGAGACCCATTTATGTCAAATTATTGCTCAGATAAATAAATCTATTCTACAAAAATGGGAATAATTATTTTAAGATGCATGTACTAAACATTGAATTAAAAAAACAAACGGTGCGATAGAGAGGAAAAACCTTGAGTCCATTCATATTAAATTTTGCTAAGCATGCAACGAGGCTTCAGAGAAGAAGATAATAACCCTTGATCAACCATTTACCTTTACTATACTGGGTTTGTTTTAAGTAAGACTCCTGGCATCCCATGCAGTACATATCAAATCCTGCATTATTTTTTTCCATTTTAACAGCCACAAACAATCCATAATAAGAAGAAGTAAATATATATAATATGTATGTAAAAAATACAAAAATAACTAAACAATATAGTTCTGGACAAGAAGTGAAAGAGAAGATAGCACCATTGTTACAAAAACGTTGGACATATGTGGCAGGGTGTGACTAGTGGCACCTCAACAACTGTTCTTTGGGAAAAATCTCTTCATTTATTCATGTGTGTGTTGCTCAGTGTACATCGCGCACAAATGTAGTCCTCCTTCTCAGCCATCTCAGCTGTGACACCAACACAGATTTGGTGAAACCACTGGTTGCAGCTACCGTCACACTGGACCCAGTCCACCTGCGGAAAAGACAAGGAAAACTGTCCATATATATGTACATATACATAAATTTTTTCTTCATACATTAATTTGCATTGCAAATAGGTATTATTCCCACCTCATCCCCTTCTGGAAGCTGACACATCTCTGCGGGACACACAACCAAGTCTTCATCAGAGTCGTCCGACTGAGAGATATCAGACCGTGGTGAGGACAGGTTTGAGGCTAGTCTGCGGTGTAACTGCTTTTTATTAATCTTCTGTCTTTTGTAAGAGTGCTTTTTGTCCCTCCCCTTGGTATTTACAGCTTCCCTCTCTAAATGCCTCTTTGCTTTCTTCTGTGGAACAAACACGGGTTCCCTCTTGTTACTGTCCTAAAAAAAAACAAACAGCCATTTAGCAAACACACAAACAGATATTCTTCTTTAAAACAGCTCTAACAGGAGTCTGACATTTCATTTGATAGCTGAATGTGGTACCTGGTGGAGGTTTTTTCCCTGAGAATTTAACTGTATGTGTTGATCGCAGTCTGTGAGGTCATCCTGCGGTGGAGACATGCAGGTGTTTGTGCACTGGCTTGTGGCTCTGTCCAATAAAACTTGGTGGAGAGTCTGGACCTCTGGTAATGACACTTGGAGGAGGAGGCCTTCCACCATCAGCTCCTCCAAGTCCTGACTCAAGCCTGTCAGACAAATACATATAGTGTACACAATGTAAGCATGAGACACATAGAAACGGTAAGGAAAAAGTTAAAGGCTTTCTCAGTAAATACAAAACATGACTGACCCTGAAGTGGGATGCATCTCTGCTCGGTATAGAAGACAGTCTGAGCAGGATTTGTCTTGTTCCACTCTGGAGTCAAACAAGGAGCCTGTAAGAAAACAACATAGTAACAAACTAATCACTCAAAATGACAACATAAGACAAAAAAGAGCACAAGGAGATGATGAGCAACCTGAGTGTTCTTGTAAGTGTCAGTGGAGCCAGATGCACAACGCGTCAAAGTGGGGGGTGATTCAGCTTCATTTTCCAGTTCAGTCAAATTACAAGACTGTAGAATTTCTTGAGCTTGATGCTGCCAGTTAGCTGTCCTCTCAACCAGGTAGTGCAGTGCGTCACCCTCTGGCAGGCGAACCTTCAAACTCCTCAGGGAAGAGACTAAAGGAAGAACCTCATCCAAGGAGGGTTTTCTGGATCGCTGACACTGAGGACACAGCCATGGCAGTGTTTCACTGAGGTCTAATTGGTTCCTGACACACACACTGTGGAAGGCATCCCTGCACAGTTCGCACTGCAACATTGCTCCCATGAGTACCTTCTGACAGACACACACTTTCAAGTCCATGCAGTCTGCAGTAGGGAGGAGTTTTGACTCATTTGCCCCTCTTAAATTAGAGATGGCCTCCATCTCCCTGACCCGCAGCTCCTCCAAAGTTGTATACTGAAATTGAAGAGGAAAGTTGATTATTTTAAGAAGATCTTGTTTTAAGAAATAGGCACGTCAATAGTATTTTTACACAACAGTATGTGCAATGTATTTTTTGTGTGGCTCAAAATTTATTAAGAATTTTTTGCTCAACTGCAGAAAGTACCAGCATTATTTGAAGTAAGGCGTCTATTTGAGACCATGATATTTGTACAAATGCTTTCTTATGGCTGAGTAAATTGTCTGTTTTGTCATGGGAATGTGTAACTGCCTCCCATGAGCAGTTGCTATGTGTGTGTCCTTTCATTCTTAATGTCCATCAATAATGCAGTACAGCTGGAGGATGACTAAGTCTCTACTTAATTTTCTCTACCTACACGAACAGAGTGGACAACTTAGTCAAGAGTGAGCGCTCTGGCATTTACATAAATTCAAGTTCCCCTGTTGTAAGGTTGTGATTTTGCTGCATGTTTTATAAGTGATATCTTTCTTTTTAATGTGCTTGCAGTGGCTTTGTATGAGAAAGATTACAGCTCAATTATTTTAACCATGTCCTCTAGGTTTGTCTGCTACTTGGGTACATGACAGATTGTGAGGAAAATAAGTGTTTTAAGTGACGATGGAGAGAGGATTTACCCGTTGACAGTTTTTTACGTGATGGGGAAAAAAGGAGGCGTCTATTTGAGGTGATTAAGTTGACGATGCACTTGACAATTACTTGCGTGTGCAATTCGAAGGGGAGGCAACTAAAAGAGTATATACTTTATTGTTTTTGACATGTTTCCTATGTCTTTCCACCCATGCATGTTTACTACAACTTACTGCAGAGGCTGAATCCTTGGCGTCTGAAAGAGCTTTCTCTATGTCACTGACAGTGTTGAGTCTCAGAGGTTTCTTCTTATTACTTTTGGGTGATTCCTTCCCTTTCTTGGCCTTCCTCTTGGATGAACCTTCCTTTCCAACCTCGCATCTTGGACAGAGAACCTGTGTTGAAGAATGTCAGAGTAAGGCATCCTGTTTTTTTCATGCCTACAAAAACCATTTTTGAGTAATTTACCTCAAGCAGGGAATGGCCCATGTCTTTCTGAAGGAAAACTAAAGCAGCAGATTCTTTCCAGTCTTGTACCTCTGCCACTAAAGACTCCAGTCTATCCAAGGGCTCAAGGTGGATTTGAATGGCTTGTCCTCGTAACACCATGTTAGATAGGCTGTCCATCATTAGTATGCAGTCATTAGCCTGAAAAACAGCAAATTCTGATGGGTTACGCATGCAACAAAATATAAAAATATAAGTCAGGTGTGTCCTAACCTGAAGTTGCTCAGCTTCTTGAAGCCATTCTTGAGCTTTTCTGATGGTGTCTTTCAGGAGAAGGCAATTTGGGAGGTGAGCTGAGATTCTAGACACCTCCTCAGCAGCAGCACTAAGGGTCTCAATAGAGTGAGGTGGTCTGTTGGGCAGCAAAATATTACATAATGAAACACTGCAGGTAAAAAAAAAGTGGACAAAATGGTTTCCAAAATCATATTCATCAGGAGAACTGTCGCTGCATTGTCTTCATTCCAGACAGGCAATGTAAAGACAAAACACGTTGAAAAGATTTTGGATATAAAATTGTTATTTCCAAAATTAAGACGTAAGTGTATGAAATTTTCCCCATGAAAATAAATTTGTTTGAAATTTGTAACAGAATGAAACTCAAAATTCAAAGCTAAGCATGGCAACTATGCATGGCAAAGAACATCACTTTTGTGAATGTAAAGTTTAAGCTCTAAGTTAGATGGACAGAGGCATATTCTTAACAGCCATGCCATTAAAAGCGAACTGTGACAGTAAATGCTGAACAGCACGAGTGAAATGAGGGGCGGAACTAAACGTAATGCTCACTTTTTGTTGATCTGGTTGAATATTCTAGCCACAGCTTTTTGCACTAGCTGGAATTACAATGAAGCACAATCAGGAGCACTGATGCGATATTAAATCATTCAGATACAATCGGTGCAAAGACCCAGACAGAAAGTGAGACATGACTAGTAAAAACAAACAAGGATATCAAGATTTTGAATAAAGGAGTTTGGCTGTTTTTGCATCTTTGGGAATAGATATAAACACCACGATGAATCCTTTAGTCATTAGACTTCACCTGCATTTCAGAAGACTGCTCGCCTTGTCCTCCCAATGCTCTGACACCGTCAAAAGCTCCTGAAGATGTGCCATGGCCTTTTCCACGGATGAGTGCGGTGCCAGGCCCACGCCTTGGTCTATGAGCCGTCGCATGGTTTCCAAAGACAGTGTTGCAGGATGGATACTGGCTTGCTCCACCCCCTCTAGCCAACGGGCCTGCTCAAGCCTCTCCCTTAAGCGAGGCAGCTCAGGCAGGTCCACGTCAAAGTCAAAGCTGACATCTAATAGGTTCTGGATCTCGGCAACACTGGGCATCTCATCTGCAAGGACCTTCTCGCTGTCTTGCTGGAAGTCTTCAATGCGATTCAAGAGTACCTACAAAACACACATAAAAACATAGTGAGCACTACTCTGAGGACTGTTGTAGTTGAGTATGACAAGCCTCTGTGAACCTAAGCCTACCTTCAACAAGGGGGCTTGAGGAAGGCTGCAGGAGAGGTTATACAGTTGCCTTACAAAAGAACTCAGCTCCTCTACAGTCAGCTGACTGCGAGATTTCCCACTGCCACATTGATACCTTGGGAATAGTTTCCAATCAACCTTTTTTACCATATTTGATATAACATATCCAAATGTCCATTGTACGAGCAGCATCTTTTAAATAGTGTTACCTGGTCTGCCTCTTTCCGTTCAACAGCTGCTGTGCCACCGAGGAGCACTTTTCTGCATCCTGGGTGACCAGACGCAGCCGACGCAGCAGATCGTTGTCGGGGAACACCTTGGACTCTGATTCAGCGAGAAGAGAGCAAAAGACTGGCAGGCCTGAGGAAAGTAGACCTTGGTAATCACAGTCCAACACATTCACACATAAATGATCCATGTTCTTGTTGTTCAGAACTTTTAGGGGTTGTGATATGGACTGGCCAAATGCGTTTTTGTTTTTTTTGGTGTACCTTTTTTCTTTTCCAGTTTAGCCTCTATAGTCTCTGACACACGAGACGCCCATTCATCATACTGTTCAGCTCTTTGTTGCACAGCATTCATCATGGGTAAGAGGTCCTCCAGTGTGTATCTGTAACTACAGGAGGAACATTTTATATTCACACATTATTTAGAAGTCAAGCTACTAATTATTTTCATTTTAGCTTGGCTCTGAGCTTGCTGTGGCTCCAGTGGGACTTACTTCAGTGTGTAGTTGATGACTGGGCACGAGCAGAGGTCGCTAATGTGATGCAGACAGACCAGCACTCCTGGGCTACATGTACAAGTGATAGCAGACAGGTAACAGGTAGTCCGGCATTTGATGCACTGTCGTTCGTCATCCTGGAGATTATCGTATTTAGCCTCCTGCCACTGGATTACTCCCTGAAAATGTGAGAGTCATATCAGTGGTAATTGATTATTATTGAAAGGCCAGTTTGATCAGCAGTTAACAGGGGTGTCACATCTTCAAGATGAAATTGTCACACATGATTTCTTGTTAAGAAAAGAAAGTCTCATGGGTACTACGCTGGGTATGCAACAAAAAAAAGACAAATGCTGCAATTGACTGAAGACCAGTCCAGGGTGCCTCTCGCCCAAAGTCAGCGGGGATAGGTTCCAGCATACCCCCGTGACACTAGTGAGTATAAGCGGCATAAAAAATGGATGAATGGACACAATAAATGAAACTGAACCGGATAATTTGGTCAGGCTCCAAATATTGCCATGTGCATGTGTGTCTGTTTTCTTCATCTCTCGCCTCCAAACAGGCAGGAAGAGGAATCACTTTGTGCATTGGTTTCAGCACCGTGGCACAATTGGTCCATACACCAACAGGATGAATTAAGCCCTTTTGTCATACAGTCTCTTTGTCCCAGTGGGTTGAAAGAAGGCTGATAGCATACACACAGTGCAGAAGAGTGTAACATTGCAGAAATTAAATGAGTAGATTTCAATTTACTAATTAATTTTTTATTAATTAATTTATATTTGTCATTGTACTTTTTGTAAAAGGTAATGTTAAACTCTCTTCTCATTTAGTGTGTCAATTGAGTGTGTTGTGACACCCCTAGCAGTTAACTATTTCTACATTACCATTTTTGTCACTTTTTGCCTCAGTTCTTTCTCTTCCAGGATCATAATGTCCATGTCCTTGTGGACAGCAGATGCCAGGACCACATCAAGGGTGTCTGATTTTGCTGCCATGTTGCACACCATCTCATCATGGGAGAAAACATTGTACCGGTGTAATGTGCGATAGTGGTCAACACACTGTCTTCCGAGAGGCATCTGGAGTTACAGAAAGAGAAGAAATGGTTTTCCTAGTTAATGACTTTCCATTTTATTGAACTTACAGGTTACATTGGTAGCCTTTAAAAAACAAAAAGCAGTAATGTGCTGTCAGGGGAGGCAGAGTCTTTTAACATTTTCTTAAACAGTAAAAATTGCTGAGTGTGTACTTTTCCCTAACAAATACAGGGAAGAAACCCGAGATGAGGCGCCAGAAAGAATTATTATACACCATGATGTTCTACAGCTGTGTTATGTCTTTAATGTGAGTATGTGATATAATTATTTTTGCTGATCGGACAATAAACTTCAGAGAGAAGTCATAATGTGAGCCACATAGTAAGTCCAAAAAAGTCAGTACCTCACAATCTAGGAACCTCACCGCACAAGCCCATATACAGCAGTGTTCAAAATAATAGAAGTGCAATGTGACTAACCAGATTAGTCATTGTAATTAGTATATTTTTATCGTTACATGGCAAACAAGTTACCAGTATGTGCAGTAAAATCTCAGAAAACAAACAAGACCCAGCATTCATGATATGCACGGTCTTAAGGCTGTGCAAATGAGCAATTAGTTGAAAGGGGTATGTTACAAAAAATAGCACTGGGGCATTCAACCAGTGATCAGTGATCAATTTGGTGAAAAAACAGGTGTGAGTTAGATTACCCTTATCTAAGGATGAAATCAGCTAAAATGATCTCCAATGCCTTAAATTAGACAGAAAAACAGAGGAAGACGGAAACAGAAGACAACTATCAAAATGGATCGAAGAATAACCAGGATGGCAAAGGCTCTGCCAGGATGATTAAAGACAGTATGGAGTTACCTATAAGTACTGTGACAGTTAGAAGACGTCTGTGTGAAGCTAATCTATTTGCAAGAATCCCCTGCAAAGTCCCTCTGTTAAAAAAAGGCATGTGCAGAAGAGGTCACAATTTGCCAAAGAACACATTAACTGTCCTAGGGAAATGGAGAAACATTTCCTGGACTGATGAGCGCAAAGTTGTTCCTTTTGGGTTCGAGGACCGCAGAGAGTTTGTGAGACGACCCCCAATCTCTGAATTCAAGCCAGAGTACACAGTGAAGCATAGTGGTGCAAGCATCATTATATGGGCATGTTTCTCCTACTATGGTGTTGGACATATTTATCAGATACCAAGGATCATGGATCAGTTTACATATGTCAAAATACTTGTAAGAGGTCATGTTGGCTTATGCTGAAGAGGACATGCCCTTGAAATAGGTGTTTCAACAAGATAATGACCCCAAACACACTAGTAAACCAACAAAATATTGGTTCGAAACCAACAAAACTTATGTTACGGAGTGGCCAGCCCAATCCCCAGACCTTATTCCATAACTTGTGGGGTGAAGCAAAACCAAGAAATGTTAATGAATTGTGGAATGTTGTTAAATAATCTTGGAGTGGAATAACAGCTGAAAGGTGCCACAGGTTAGTTGACTCCCTGCCACACAGATGTGAAGCAGTTAAAATACTTGTCATACAGCTAAATATTAGTTTAGTGATTCACAGTATTGCCAAATCCTAGAAACATAAACTGAGATTGCTCCTACTGGTAACTTGTTTGCCATGCAGCAATAAAAATATACTAATAACAATGATTAATCTAGTTAGTCGCATTGCACTGCTATTATTTTAAACACTATTGTATGTTCAAAGATCTTACCCAGTCAACAGTACAGAAGTTAACTGCCTCTGCAAAGTTAAAGCCTTGGTTGAATCCACTGTGGTAGGCCCTGGGAAACGTGACAACAAATTCACCAGCACACTGGTTTGTTCTGTAAATCTGAAAGACAAACATAAAAGTTAGGATAATTTTTAAAAGGGTATATCTCCAAAGCCATTTTACAACCCTACAAAGCACATACTGGGACACCGTGAGCCATCAGGGTGTTGGGGTTCATGATGGTAACAAGCTGGTGCAATAGGTCAGGCTGAGACTCGAACAGCTCTGGAGCCAGTTTCCTCATCACCCCCTCAAGCCGCTCTGCAGCAAAACCGGGAGCTCCATACCATGTTTTGGGTTCCCCCCTTGCAGTAAATAAAATAAACATGAATCATAAATAAAGGATGTAAAGGTCATTTTCACATCACTCTACAGATTTTTTTGTACCAGTGCAAGTAGTTGATGGAGTAACTCCAGTGGTCCTCGATGTGCCAACAAAAAGAGGAGAAACACATGCCAACATAAAGCCAGGGCAATGTCATTCCGCAGATGTCTGCTGTGACATGTGTGAGTACGGATGGATTCATCATTGCCAAGTTGTTGAGATTCCACCCACAATAGAGGTATTTCTGTATGGGACAACAGACAAAGATCAATAATCAAATACCAATCATATATGATCCAATGTATGACCTTGTTTTCAATCCGTTCATTTGGATGATTTGTTTGACGTGAACTACATAATGAGCAGTTTACCTCATCAGCAGGAGAAACCTTAAACTTTCCGTTGGGAATGGGGAATCCACTCCCAAACTCTTTTGACGCTATATCTGCTCCATATTCAACAGTAACATCCTCCTCAATGGCTCCCACTAAACGCCAAAACTCTTTTTCCACCAGCTCTGTAGGAACCATCTGCAAGATACATTAACAGAAAGAATTACTTTGGGGATATATATATTTTTTTGTTATAAAGAAAGTTCTACTTACATGAACTGGCATATTAAAATAATCTGATTTGAATGCATCTGCCATTTGCCCAAAAGCACGCAGGGAATAGTCTCTGTAAGCCTGCTCAAAGCCAAATGCTTCATGAGGTTTGTTGCATTCCTGAAAGACAGAAAAGTGTGTAAAAATAAATAACTAAAAAAATTACGCACGCACGCACACACCTCGGTTTTTATACTTCCATGTTTTCAAAGAAATGTATCGACAATGTATCAGTTTCCATTTGCCCATTCCATGAAATTGACTGGCCAAACAAAGCATCCGAAGTCCCGGTGACTCAGTCTTGTTATTAATACACTGTGTAAGTCCGTCTAGGCTCGTAATGTGTCTTTTATTACAAAATGGGCCTGTTAGGCTAGCAACCACTCTCAACCAAAAGTCCCAAATCTCCGTTGCCCTCTCTGGTGTCAAAACTGTTTGACTCTGTAGTTCTTTGACAACTTATCCAGTTACCCTACAAGTCTTCAAAGGTTGCAAAATAACCCACCATAGTGCCAAAGAACGTTGCAAATGCCAGTACTTTGATAAAGAAGATGGCAAACACTATCAAATTCAAGAAAGAAGTCAGAGCAAAACACAAAGGTGTCTCCCTTTTCTTTCCCGCTCATCGCCATCTTTGACAACAAGAGTATTCAATAAAAGGTGATAGCAATATTAGATGTTCACTTAACCATGTAATTTGTTATTTATATGTATTTAGCATTGTTTTCTGCATGTAAAACTAAATATTTTCCACAAAACATGTTTTGTGTTAATATTATAGGGTGTCTGGACTGATTCATTGGATTTACATTATTAAAAGTGGATTCTGTTTTTGACACACCCCTAAGAATGGATCAATGAAGAAAACTACTGTATAGTGTTAGTCGTCCCTCGCCCCAATGCAGTTCGAAACTTGTGGCTTCAATCGTGGTTTTTCAAACATTTACAATTGTACCTTGACTTACGAGTTTAATTCGTCCCCAGACCTAGCTCGTAACTCGATTAATTCGTATGTCAGAACAATTTTCGACATAAGAAGTAACATAAATGCCATTAATTGGTTCCAGTGCCCTCAAAAACCACACCAATTTTTATTGTTTATACGTTTCTGAATAAGAATGATGTGTCTCCACGCTCAACAATGTATACAAAACATATATTAAAACATAATAAAAGAAAGTGTAAAGAAATAAACATGTTTTCTTAAATGTACTTTACTTTGAAGAGCAGCAACGGAGATGTTGGCGTAGGTGTAGGAGAGTGGTGGAGGTGGTCAGAGTCAGATTTGGTATTTGTACTAATGTACAGTGCACTACATAATTCTATCCATCCATCCATTTTGTATGCTGCTTATCCTCATCAGGTTCGTTAACAAAAACAACGCTGTACGGCGCCATTGTTGTTTCTGTGTTTGCAATTTTAGCTCAGGCGTGTCTGTAATGGGGTGGAGCTATGACGTAACTGCAGAGCTATGGAGAGGCTAACCTAACGAAGTCTTCAGATTTCCCTTTTACTCTGGGACTGGGTTTCAAAAGTGTTTGTTTACAGACCCTGAAAAAGGAGGCTTCGAATGGATGATGTGCGGGTTTGATAAAGTAATTGTGCGTTTAAGCCTCGGATCGTCTTCATCTGGATGAGGCTTTAATAGATGTTTGTATGCTCGTAAGTCACATCAAAGTTTGTATTCCAAAGCAAAATTTTGTTCGCGTAACAGCGTGTATGTCAGATAACTCATAAGTTAATGCGCTCGTAAGTCAATGTACAACTGTATTAATAAAACATACTGTTTTGTGGTTGAATACCAGCTATTACTAACGAAAATAGCATATTTAGGCAAAAGTCACATATTCTTTCCTAAATTAAGCATTTTCAATTTTAAAAATGGCTAAACAAACTCACGAAATCAGGGGTGTCCAAAGTGCGGCCCGGGTGCCATATCCACCCCCCATCTTGTGTTTTATTGGCCCACAGCACATTGTAGAAATAACCATCTTGTGTTTTATTGGCCCACAGCACATTGTAGAAATAAAACCCAGCAAAATGCGAAAAATACAACAACCACATTTTGAAAAATATATAGTAATAAATTTTACTGAGGCCGCACGGTGGCTGAGTGGGTAGGTTTGAATCTCCGTTGGGCATCTCTGTGTGGAGCTTGCATGTTCGCCCCGTGCGTGCGTGGGTTTTCTCCGGGCACTCCGGTTTCCTCCCACATTCCATAAAACATGCATGTTAGGTTAATTGGCGACTGTAAATTGTGCCTAGGTATGAATGTGAGTGTGATTGTTTGTTTGTCTATATGTGCCCTGTGATTGACTGGCGACCAGTCCAGGGTGTACCCCGCCTTTAGTCCAAAGCCAGCTGGGATAGGCTCCAGCATACCCGCGACATGAGCGGCATAGAAAATGAATGAATGAAATTTTACTAATAACTAATAAAAGCTTTGTTTATAAATATACATTAAGTGTTTCTTTAGCGGTTTGACAACATTAAAAAATACATATAATATTAAATTGGTCCTCTGCATCTTTTGCTTTTGAGTATGCGGCCCTCAGTGGAAAAACTTTGGACACCCCTGAACTAAATGAATTAATAACCAAATACAAGGCAGAAGAGGCATTTTTATTAATTGTAAATGTAGTATTCTACATTGGTCACCCAGTGTCAGTAATGTTTTGATGATTATCTTAAAATATCAGGCACAATAATAACATAATAATAATAACAACAACAACTACAGCACAAGCTATTGTTGCTGCCATTACCTATGATAAGCTAAAACTATGCGGACGCATTTACTGCGACACACACAGGCACAAGTTTATTTATGGTATGTGTTTAACGGCTTATTTTCTCTGATCATATCTTTATTTGGTAACACAGCTCTAATAATGTTAAAAACTGTACTTGAAGATCATTAACAGGTTTTTTTTTATGCCATGTTAGGTTAATTGGCGCCTTTAAATTGTCCATATGTATGAATGTGAGGTTGACTGGTTGTTTGTCTTTCTTTTGTCTATATGTGCCCTGTGATTGACTGGCGACCAGTCCATGGTGTACCCCACCTCCCACCCAAAGTCAGCTGGGATAGGCTCCAGCATACCCGCCACCCTAATGAGGACAGGCGGTATAGAAAATGAATGAATGAATAACTATGAAAGTATTCAATTTATAATAAAGGAATCCTACTTAGATCAGTCACTTATCACATTCAGGTCTGGAACCAAATAACTGCAATTATCAAGAAATTATTACCCTTCTATGTATACCCTTTTATGAGTATATATTCTATGTAATTGTTTACTTAGATTGCTAATTAAAACGAAACACAATTTGCATCTGACATCAATTATCTTCACCTGAGCCAGGCACTTGGGGCACCGCCAGTCTCCTTTGGGGACATCATGTAGAGGGGGGATGAGGCAGAAAGTGTGGTAGCTGTCGTCACAGCCATCACATAGCAACAGGCGGTCTTCGTCTCCCCCACTGCCACACACCAGACATACAACCAGATCCACCTGGAGAAAGCAGTAAAGGCTCCTAATGAATCTGCTGCAGCAGTATTGGTGATTCACACATTAGAAATAGTAATCCCTAAGAAGCGTTTGGAACGTTATTCATTTTAATTTATTATAGTTTTAATGTGAGAAAAATTTTCTTTCAGATGGTACATTTGTCCAATTTGAACGCCGCTGAAGTTTACATAATATAATTCACTTCTGCTAGTTTGTATATTATTTCTAGACATTTTGTTCTTCTTTAAAATATTACAAATTGGTAATGATTGATGAATAGAGCTCTGAAAATTTCGACAGAAATGCACTTCTGTTGCTGGGCTGTAATTATAGATTAAACTGAAACAAATACAAAGAGTAGAGAGTGGGGGTTTGTACTGACTGGGCTTGGAGGAACAGTGGAGATGTATTTCTTGTAGCGTTGCTTGAATTTATCTGCTTCTTCGATTATTTGCTCCTCGCTTTCAACTGGCTCCTGTTTCACTAGAATGGGAATCTCTCTCTCTGCAAGACAGCCAGACACACCAGCCAGCCATAAGCCAGTGCCTGTCAAAGTAACCACTGCAGTACATGCACTTATTGAGTTGTTTTCGCTTGTGTGTTCTGGAGCTTTACCTGGTTCGGGCTTGGCAACAAAAGAGCCCATTCTCCTCCTCAAGTTCGGCCGACTGTCACCTGGCTCGCCTGGTTCAATCTTCACACAGATCGACTACAAAAATGGTGAAGACGCAGGCAATTTAAAACAACAAAATCTGTGTGGAGACTCAGCAAAGTTGCACATTTCTTTGAACAATCCCCACCTCAGACTTCATGCGCTTTCCTCTGCGAGCACTGGGGCAAGACGCAGGCATTTGAATGGGCTGCCTGAAGGAGGGATCCTGCAGCATCAGCTCCCTGCTGTCGACATGCTCCAAACCTTCTATTTTCTCTTGTGCTCTCTCTGCTGGCTGGACTGGCTTTTGAACACACTGAAGCAAACAATGCAGATGGTTGAACTATAGTTCAGTGGTTACTAAAATGGCAACAATATTAGAGGGCAACAATAAGCAGCTCGTCTTGCAGTTATTGTGAGGTCAAAATGGCTAAAACTGATCTGCTTATATTATCCTATGTCAGAGGTGTCCAAAATTAGCCCATGGCATATTTTAAACATATAATTTAACAAGAAAAATGGAAAAAACAGTAACAGTAGTCAAAATGGAAAAATCTGCATTAATCAAGTCAAACTATTACGACAAAAAACACAGTATTTTAGTTGCATACAGTTGAAATATTAAAGAAAAAATATGTCATTTTATTTAGTTTATTTAGTTAAAACAGTAGGAAATTTGAAAATTGAAATAAAGCAGAAACGGAAAACACAGCTATAATTTTACAATAATAAAGTCAAAGTAGTAAGAGAAAACAGTCATATTACAATGTGAAAAAAGACCCAATTTTACAAAATGAAATTCATAATACTATAAGGAAAAATTATGTAAGACAAAATATTTTGTATAAGTTGTAATATTATGAATGATAAAATAAGGTTGGACTTTTTGAAGAATTGGGTTTGGAAAAAACATCATATTATAGGATCATAAAGTCAAACTTCTGTGGGAATAATAATAGTAATACTAACAATACTAACAGTTTTTAACTATACACTATATACCTTCTTAGCATATCTACATGTATTTGTGTGTTAGTTTACAAACTATCAAAGTGGCCCTTGCATCCTTTCATTTTTCAGTATATGGTCTATAGTGGAAATAGTTTGGACACCCTTTAGTGGAAAAGGTTTGGACACGCCTGTCCATTAGCATCAGGTTTCCTTTGGCATACAAAGGTACCTGAATTATTGTGGGACTCTCTGCAACAATGTAAATTAAATATAACTTCAATTCAGCAGTCAAAAGTCAGAAAGGTCAAAAGTAGGATGTGGTTATGGTGCAACTTGATCAGAGAGCACAGAAACAAAAGAAGCAACATGCCAACCTAGAAGAGGTTACAATTGAGCTCAGGCAGGAAAAAATGCAGAGAAATTTATTTGAGTCTCAAATAAATATAAGAGTCTTATATTTTGACTGTTTTATCTTTTACAACATATATAGTCTACTTGCCACAGAAACATTTGTATCCTGATAAATGCTATGAAGTAGACTCACGTAAGGAGGTGAAACAAGTTCTATGAAGTCATTTAAATACCAGGCATTAAAATAACATTCATAGTATTTTAGCAAGCAGTACTTGCCATACAGTATACTGTATAACCCAGCCACAAATAAACATGCATCTTGTTAATTGTAAAGCATCTTTATAATATGACACAAACATACCTTTTCAAGCTCAGGATCAGCCTCCAAACGCATCAGTTTGGAAGCTGCCTCTGGTGCCTGAGGCAAGAGAGAGCTTATGTAATTAAACAATTTTGTGTGACCTGCCCCAAGAGGTCACGTGACACCAATCCAATGAACTTTCATGAGCTCTCGTGCAATATATATATATTAATTATTGAGGCATAATTAATGATGAGGCATCAGATAGAAAAATCAAAAGGGTAAAAATGAATAAAATAGCACACAAACATTACAAATATTTTTCCATCCTCGTCATATGAAAGCATTATCTAGTGAGGACACATGGCTAGAAAATAAAAACACACTGAAACAAAAATGTTTGAAATGGCATGATTAAAAAATTGACTGGATTAAATGATTGCATATACAGTGTAGAGTAGCTGTGTTTAATAAGGAATAAAATATGCTTCGGTGTTTGGACTTACCAGCAGGTTTGCACCACTCTGAAATAGATTGTAGGGGTACAGAATTTTCTCATAATGTCCTCGCAAGTGCGAGCCGACAGCTTTACCAGGGGCAAAGCCCATCTGCATTGCAATCTTTGTCCATCGTCTGTCCCGACAGACAATGTCGAATCCACCTTCCTCTGCAACCAGCTGGTCAAGACAGTGATGGGGATATTAGTGAGGCAATTAAAACAGTTCTGCAAGGTCAAGTTAGATAACTTACCCTATTCAGCTGGTATAAATCCAAAATCTTCCTGTCCACATGGGGAATCTTCAGGGCACTTCCCTGCAAATCCCAGAATTTGGCAATCTGGTCCAAAAAATTGAGTTTGACTCTGGTCTGAGCCTGGGAGGACATAAAAGCAATAACATCAGTTCATTTGAAACTATTTAACCTAAACAAGAAAAATGGCTGCCACAAAATGGCTGTCTTTGTTTTTTTCCATGTTGGTGTGTCTTTCTTTTTTTATTTTGGCACACCTGTGATTCCATACCACATAACCTACAAAGCATGCAATTAAACAACATGGGGGAAAACAAGAAAGTTTAAAACACCTGAAACAGACCTGAAACGCACACCTACCTCCAGTTCATTGAGTCTCTGGATGCGAGGAACAAAATGAAGACGGTCAATATCACAGGCAAACGGAGGTTGCCAACCCTATACAGCAAAAGCAGCATAACAGCACATCAGCCTTTGTCTGGAAGTGTATATAAAATAAAAGCATGTTTTTACTGAATTTGTATGAGTTAAGTGAAATTGTAATTTTAAAATTTAGTATTTATCTTCATGATATTGTGCCTCCATGGCTTTTTGCCTTTCTTTACCTTCAACAAAACACAAAAGGGGCATGTAAACTACTAAAGATTGACATTTTAATCTTAATATCCAGTTTGACACAATACTAAGGCGTGTTAATAAGAGGAAACGCCACGATCTTGTTGGGTTTTATTAGCACACATCAAGCAGAAAAATATCATCTGATCCCTGACACAGCTGAGTACGTACAATAAAGATGCTCGGCCACAAAAGGGGAGGCCCCAAGTTTTTGTTATAAGTCAGTAGCCTACATCCCCCACTGGCATACAAAATGGCCAGATGGAAGACTCAGTCAGCAGGCCAGCTTACCACAAAGCCAACATGGAGGACAACACCCAACAAGCCAAGCTCATGAATCTGCTCGTCATCAAGCAATCATAATGACATCCAATCAAGATTGTTATGTTGTATGCAAGTAGTTAAACCTCAATTTTTAAAGGCACAATGTTTCTAAAACAACACTGGTGACTGTGATTACATAGCATGTTGTACAGCCATTAGAACGGGTTTGAAAATACCCTAAACTATCCTTTTAATAGACACTGCCCGGAAGAATAAATACACAGCCACTGTTGTACAATTTATAATCTGTCAATCGACAAGTGATGGACCACACACTGACGCTCTTCCGCAAATAATCGAGGGGGAAATTGGATATTGTGGCACCGTATGTTTCATTATTATGCCCTAGATCGCACAATGTGGCTTCCACATTGCCGCCGATGGTAACATCTTGACAGGTTGGTTGGGAGCTGCTAGCTAGCACTAGCTTGCTAGCTCAGCGACTTAGTGAACGCACCGCCGAGGCTTTGTCGCCACAGGGCGATGAACACCAAACACCCCCGAAAACACACCTGTAATACTTGCTAGAAGTCTACACTAGCTCTAAGCAGACTGCTTACCGCGCCAATGATGCCGAGTGAAAGGCAGCTAGCAGTGGCAGCACAAAGAATGAACCTAGCCTTTCATCCGCCATGTTGGAACAGTCCCTTTAAATCCCACAGTGGTCGCTCCATCTCCGAGCCTAACGCAGCATCCACATGCGAGAGACCTTTAACCATCCGCGCGCACACTCACCTGAGGCGGCCGAACTTTGCAAATGCCGGATTTCTCAGCGATGGGACGGATCTTATTGATGAAGGCGTACGGGTCTGCAAATTCTTCCCAGCTGGGCTCGAACACCGGGCACTCCGGAGGAGGCTTGAACTCGTCCGGCCGAGCCTGGCTCATCATTTCGAACCAACCCGGTTGCTCCGATAGTTCAGGTCACGTCTTCCAAACGGAGTGTTCGGTGTGTGCGCGCGCGCGAGTGTGTGTTTATTTCGTTATTTACTGACAGGCCCGGTGGCAGATAGTCGACTTCAACACGAGATGAGGCAGCTGACATACACACATCCACGCACTGTGGAGAGAATGTTCCAAGGCAGTGAGCACGTCCGCCCAAAAAAATAGACACCAAACAGTTGCTCCCAATGTCTTCATGGCTTGACAGTTTTTTCAAGGTTTGCGCTTTGAACAACTTTAAATAAAGGCAAACAACGTTAAATCTTGCACTTTGTATTTTTACTTATCTCTGTTCCCCTGTGCACATGGATTTAGTTGTAGTCTTTGTAACTATAAACTTATAATCAGTTCAACACGTTCACGGCCTCAAAATTGAATTCAAATATTGATTAAACTCACGACAAATGTGTGTATTTCCTGTTTGTCAAACATGGTTCCCTAATGTGTCTGAATTGTAGAGTATGACACAAGATTGCCACAGAATTATATATTGCTGTTATGTTTTGTTGAAAACCAGTTTAATTTTCAAATTTAAAAAAAAAATCCTTTATTGTCATTATTTACATAGTCACAAACACACCGAAATAAAAACTCATTAATTTGTAGGCTACATTAATAATCCCACTATGACATGCTTTGTATTTTTATTGTATTGTCACACAGTTTAAAGTTTGTAAAAACATTTAAAATTATTTCATAGCCCTGTTGTGTTGTGTTAAGAAATAATAATAATAAAACAATGTTCTTCCTTGTAGCGTGTTTTCTGTTTACACTGTCGCGGATGAATATATTCAGGTGACACCTTAAAAAAGGCTGCCGGAACTTTTTTTTAAAGGACGTCTTCTGACGTCAAAGAGTAACGATGCCAATTTAATTGAGTAATAATTTGAGTATACAGTATGTACTAAAACGACTCTTTACTTCAGTTGTTGTCTTTACCTAAAGTGTTTTAAAATATATTCAAACACAAAAGGCAGAGTCTTGCTCAGTTGCTGTCAACAGTGGCAACATGGTGAGTTTATTAGCATATTATATGTGTAATCAACCCAAATAAGTTTTTGCAGTATAAACTAGTCAAAAATGCTCCCACTGCAAAGCCAAAATGTTTATTTTTGTTGTATAGGCTGAACTTGACAGAATCTGACTGCAAAGCTGCAAAAACATTACGCAAAGCTCAGATATTATTCTTTTTTTCATTATAGCATAACTGCAATGTATGTTGTGAAAAACTTGCAAATGTCAATATTCTTGGTCACCGTCATCATTTTCAGAGTCAATGCTGCTGTGTCCCAGCTCTTGGTAGTCCTTCTCAGGACAGGCCAGGTCTTCTCTGGCTTCAGCAAACTCGCCCTCCTCCATGCCCTCACCTACGTACGAGTGGACAAAGGCCTGCTTGACGTACATCAGGTCAAACTTGTGGTCAAGACAAAACCAGGGCTCAGTGATGGCTGTGGTGTTGCTCAGCATGCACACCACCTGCTGGACATTGGCCAAGTGTCCCGCAAGTACTGCACTTGGAGGCTGATGATTGATGCCAACCTGTTAAGACAAAGCAGTTAGTAAAATGAAGCAGCTCTTATTTGACCTCATTACAGTATGGGAAATAATTATTTGAACCCCTGCTGATTTTGTAAGCTTACCCCATTACAAAGACATGAATAGTCCTTAGTACATTTTATACGGGATATATTTTAACAAAGCAAGACAGAATTAAACACATACATTTGTTCTGTCCCTGCACCAAGAAGCTTGGTTAGATAGACAATACTCTATACTCTCAAATAATTAAAAATTTAATTAGATTTACAATTGTGTGGAGAGATGTGCGGAACTCTGCTGAGCAACAAGAAATGTCTGACCTCTGTGCTTGCCAAAAGCGTTCTCCATGTCACATTTTGCTTTGCAATCAGTTACTTATTGAACTGATTCATTCATTCATTTTCTATGCCGCTTATCCTCATTAGGGTCGCGGGTATGCTGGAGCCTATCCCTGCTGGCTTTGGGCGAGAGGCGGGGTACACCCTGGACTGGTCGCCAGTCAATCACAGGGCACATATAGACAAACAAACATTTACACTCACATTCATTCCTTTGGACAATTTATAATCACCAATTAACCAAACATGCATGTTTTTGGAATGTGGGAGGAAACCTGAGTACCTGGAGAAAACCCCCCCACACACGGGAAGAACATGCAAACTCCACACAGAGATGTCCAACGGAGATTCGAACCCTGAACTTCCTGACTGTGAAGCCAATGTGCTACCCACTCATCCACTGTGCGGGCTTATTTCACTCAGTGAAATACAAATCAATTTATAACCTTTGTTGATTTTTTTGATATTATGTCTCCCTGTTAAAATAAACTTACCATAAAACTTCTGTACTGGTCATGTCCTTGTAAATGGATAAACTTATTTCCCGTTGTTTACCTTATAACCAGTTGGGCACCAGTCAACAAACGGAATGGAGTGTCTGATCTTGATATTTGCAATAGCCGCATTTACATTCTTTGGGAGGAAGTCGCCTCGGTACAGCACGTAGGACGTTATGTACATGCCATGATGAGGATCACACTTGACTATCTGATTAGCTGGATCAAAACAGGCGCTTGTAATCTCAGCCACTATCAGCTGCTAATGGCACGCCTTCTCAGCAGAAATGATGGGCCGGTATGTAACCAGAGGGAAGTGGATACATGAAAATGGGACCAGGTTGGTCAGGAACTCCATCAGATCAACATTAATGGCACCATCAAAATGAAGTGAAGTGGTAATTGAGGAAACAATCTGGCCAATCAGTCTGTAAGGCTGATGTAACCAGAACTCTCAATGTCAATATTGCGTTGACAGATGTCATGGATGACCTTGTTGTCCACCATGAAGGCGCAGTCAGCATGTTCCAAAGTGGAAAAGTGATCAGGATGGCGTTGTATGGCTACACCACAGTGGTGGACACCTGGGGAGCAGGATACAAACTCCAGCCTGGACTTCTTGTTGTAGTCAACAGAAAGGCGTTCCATTAGCAGGGAAGTGAAACCTGATCCGGTTCCTACTCCAAATCTATGGAAGACTAGAAAACCCTGCAGACCTGCACACTTGTCCGTCTGGGGAGAGTGACACAGGAAATACGATAATCATTGCCTCATGTAAGTTTTCTTTGAGTCATTTACCATTATACATTGGTACTCCAACATAAAGTTGTTTTTTAAAACTAGAAATACAATGTCACCCAAACCAACCGCTGACATTGAGACCGAATGGTGATCAGTGAAGCACAGTCATCAAATAGCTTCCAAGCAAGAAATAGGTTTTCTTGCTTTTTACTCATTATTAAGATTGTATAAATTCCCATGCTTATATGAAACTGATATTGAAAATATGATTGCAATTCTTTGGTTTGTTTTCTTAAAAAACATTTTTCCAAAAACATTTCTTGAAAAACAGCTGTTTTATATTTTATATTAATGATTGTTGTATATTTGTGTCAATACGCTAAATTTGCCTTAAAATGCAGGGAAAATATAGGGTGGACAATTCATTTTTGTGACGATAGTGTATAACTTGCATGTTTGAACAATTTAGTTATAAGACTGATAACTGACCATTTTTCAAATGCGGTCAGTGACTCTATCAATGATGTCTTTACCAACGCTGTAATGACCATGGGCATAGTTGTTGGCTGCATCCTCTTTTCCAGAGATCAGCTGCTCTGGATGAAAAAGATCTTTGTACTTCCCCACTTTCACTTCATCTGAAAATAAATCATATATCATATACAGTACATCATATCTCATATACACTATCATATGTTTGTACATCTCACCGACCACTGTGTGCTCCATGTCTACGTATAATGCTCTTGGAACATGACGTCCAGAACTGCCAGTATTAAAGAAGGTATTGAAAGGATCTTCATGAGAGTTTGGGGCAACAGGTTTGTTCAGGGAGTTCCCATCGGGGCTGACATCGTGTTCGAGGCAGAAGAGCTCCCAGCAAGCATTTTCTGTCTGCACACCTGCCTGGCTCACATGGATGGAGATACACTTTCTCTGTGAGCAAAAAGAAATAACAGAAGTTGAGAAGCGCAAACTTGTGTTTTCCAAAAAGTGGTAAACATCAGTTTTTTTCTAAAAACCATAACAGAGCAAACAACTACAAATTTTGGGGGTGTAATCAAGGTGCTGTCAAAATTTAGACCGCAAACAGAAAAATACAAACCAGAAGAAAAGGTTTTAAATATTTGCAGACATTTTTTAAATAATCATTTCTACATGTATAGTGTACACAATGGGGAATTCAATGTGTACTTTCTTGGGGTAAGTAAGTGAAACAAGTAAAGAAGGTATTTGACAAGATTTTTCTGTAGTTAATCGTCAAAGTTGAATTGTTTCTAAAATTACTCTTTCTAAAATCTTAAACAACACACCTAAAAACACCTCACCTCAAATACTGTGTATGTGCGTATACAAAATATTTGGTTATATCCAATAGTGGACTGATTCAAGCTCTGGGAGTGCAGTAGAAGAATCTGGACCTTGATCACCAGTCAATGTTGTTTATGAGGTTCCTTGTTAAATAAATAATCTCCCACAGTTAGGACACACTGCACAGTAGTTTGCTGTGCAGTGTCCATCATCCATCCATTTTCTATGTCGCTTGTCCTCACTAGGGTTGCGGGTTCTGGAGCCTATCCCAGCTGTCTTTAGGCAAGAGGCAAGGTACACTCTGACCTGGTCGCCATCCAATTGCAGAGCACATGTAGACAAATAACTATTTGCATTCCCATTCATACCTATGAACAATTTAGAACATTTAGTTAGCCTAACTTTTACATACATATTTTTGGAATGTGGGAGGAAGCCGGAAGACTCGGAGAGAACCCACGCATGCATGGGGAGAACATTCAAACTCCGAAGCTTTCATGAGCTGTTCCAACGAAGATACAAACCCACAATCTCCTGACTGCGAGGCCAACAAACCACCAGCCAACCTGACCAACAAGAGGGCCTGCTGACCACCAAGCCAATGGATTTCAAAAGAAAAGTCGACTTGCTATGTTATTTTACCAGGACTATCTAAATTTTTCCCACCAAGGCCGCATACTAAAAAAAAATAAAGGATGCAGGCCGAGTTGATATTTTACATTTTTTAAAACAAAACAAGTCAATCCTGTATCACTGATGTTTCCTGTATCAATTCAGCAAAACAGCTTTGTGTTTTTGGCATCATTTATCTATTTTTTCTACATACATTGCATCAATGGTTCTCAATTATTTTCTGTCATGCCCCCCCTCAGTTTCAAATACTATTCTGACACCTTTTGAATATATACTTATCTATATGAAATTGAAATTGGTACCAGGAAAATGCCACAAAAATGTAGAGGTGTGAAGTCAGTGCTGATTCTTCAAAGACTGCAAGGGAAGCTCAGCTTTTGCTAAAATGGCCCCCCAAAAAGTGTTGAAATATGTACTGCTCTGTGTACATTTCATTGACTAAATATGCGTTAGAATGCCTTCATCTTTTGTTTAGAATCAGCAGTTATCACAGGTCATTGATACGGCTTCCTTCTCATTCATCCCCGCAGAACCACAGCATTTTTACAAAATCGGACGCTGAGAGTCTGCTGCCTTTGATGGGCAAGCGTAGTGTGGGTTGATTCCACTGCACAAAACTGGACGGTCATTGGATAAATGCTGGGCTTTGTCCTGCCCATCGAACGCTGAGCATCACTGGGAATCTATGAGGGAGCGGGCTGGCCCGGACGCTTGGCGTCTGCATGATGATTGGATGATCTGTCTGAGGCGGAATCCCTTTTTGATTGACAGTGAAATGAGCCAAACAGCTATCGTAAAGTATAAAGCTCCACAGGAGCTTTTTCCAAATTTTTGATTCCGTTGTTCTGAACGGATCCAGAGACATTACTGATCCCCAGAAAACTTTGTCTTTGTTAAAAATGACTAGGAACGGAGGGTAGAAATTAGCTATAAATAAATAAACATATGTATGACATAGGCGGGGAAAAAATTGTCCCCTCCTTGAATAACCAGCAGCCGCCATTGTGTGAAACATACAAGTGTATTCATGAGTCAAACTGCATGTTCAGTATGATAGCACTGCATTACGCCTTTTTGCTCTTTTTTTCCTGTTGTTAATTTAGCAATTGTAGTTTTAGAATGTGTCACAGGCCAACAAAATAATTGCTTCAAAGAGCCCCGGACCCTACTTTGGACACCCTTGTTCTATATTGTATATATCAAAATGTAATCTTTCACAATTAGACAATGCAAAATGTTAGACTTATTTTAAATGTATTGTTTCCCTCATATCCCCTTTTAGGGTTTTAAAAATGTCAAAAATCAGAATGGGTTTTTACTACCGCTTTTCTGTTGCATCTCCCGCAAGTATTTCCAGTCAAGTTTCAACATGTTGAGAATTTCACCTTTTGTTTTGCCTGGAAGACAAGCATCAAATATGATTGTTGACTCGAGTGACAACCGTAAAGCACTAATAGAGTGAAGTTTGGAACTTGATGCAAAATCAACGGAAAAACATATTTTAAGTGTGATCCTACAAAAAAATTGAGTGGCATTTAAAGATAATTATCAGTATTGTTAATGGTGATGCGCATAAAATGTAGCAGTTAAACGACCACCACCACTTGAGTGTAAATTAAGTCATCTGGGATAGGCTCCAGCATACCCTCGTGACCCTAGTGAGGATAAGCGGCATAGAAAATAGAACTTATGCTTCGATGTAAGGGACAGAATCAACCATTGAACAGAAATGTTAGATTTCAGGAAAAGAAGAAATCTTATTTGGCATAGCAACATTAAGTCTAATTATTCTCACCATGTTGCTGCTGTCAGACCTGAAAGTTCAGACGCTTTAATTCCCCTGAAGTCTGGAGATGAGTGTCAGTCAAAGCTTGTCTAGCAGGTCAGCTGTGCCTGACGCTCTTTGTGCGTCTTGTCTATGCTGCTGAGGTTGTAAGTGGACAAAATGGAGAGGGAGGAAGAGTTTACTCCGTCATACGCTTCCTGAAAGTCTTGTTTCGCATACAGCTGGATTAAAAAAATCTGTGAAAATCTGTTGCAGTCACCTACTTGCTGATTATTTGTGGGTCATACTCTCTTCACTTCTATATTCAGTAAGTGAAAAGCCTGCTTTTTTGCAGGGGTCACCAACCGGTCGATCGCAAGCCAACGGTCGATCTTTGGGACTTTGCCGGTCGATCGCAGGAGTATTAGGAAAAAAATGTGTTGTTACATCAGTGCCCTCTTCTCCTGGAGAGTGACCAACAGCCCCACATTTTGACCACTGAACACGCCCGTACGCCCTGCCGCTCTCCAGGTATGCAACCCACAACCTCTGGCCATAAGTCCAGTCCCCGAAAGCTGACCAGAGTTACCAGCGCAAGTATGTACACCGGCGTTTACAGATTGAGTGACAGGGAGCAAGAGAGTGACAGAGCACAGCGATACGCCTGCTCACACAACAGTAATTATTGCATTTGACTGACAAAATAGGCCTCCGGCACCTCAATATTAAAGGGATAATTCCGATTTGTTTTACGTGAAGTTGTAACGATATCCCCATCAGCAGTGTATGGCATCAACAGTCACTTTACCCCCAATTTGTGTCGTGAGCTGAGTATTGGTTGGATTTCGGGGATGAGGAAAGTTTAGTTAGTGGGGTCACTTAAGTGAAATGTTTGCATTCTCAAAACAATATGCTTTCAAAAGAGTAATACACCTGCATCACAAAAATGCTTCCTTGAAAAAAATCAGACCTCACAAACACTCAGTTACTTTCTCCCCTGTCGCATCACTGAGTACTTCTGCCTGTCCACTGTTTACTGTATTCACAGTGTTTACTGTACATGTGCAAATGGCCATTGCTGCAAGAGAAAGAGTGGTCAAACATGGTGCGTATTTGTAATTATCCGGGCTGCAACAACATGTCGAAATTGGCCTATATTTCCTGTCACGGACATTGCTATTAACTTTGGCTGCTTGCCATTGGCTATAATGCGGGAACCAAATCATTCACCTGAATGTGAGTAGTGTATAGAGCGCTATACACCTCACATTTCATCTTGTTGTTTCTCTAAGCAGTCATCGGTATACACAATTGTGAATGTTCATTTAGCAATTAAGCATGCACATATAAAACTGCTTCCACCATGTGACACATGATGTGGTATACTTTGGAATGGATCATGAGTTGTTCCCGTCATTCCCCATATTCTCCTCTTCCCGTATACAAGTTCACCATGGCTTTGTGTCTGTAACAAATGCAATTCCTCAACACAGGGGGGATTATAATCTGGCTGTCCTGTTCTTAAGTGGTTTCCTTTTAAGATTTACTTTCAAATTTGTATTCATTAGGGATGCTCCGATCAATCAGCCATTACTTTTGACTGACTTCTGTAAAACACACGTCATTGGCATACGCATGTCTTTCAAAGCTCATCAAAAAAATTATTGCCGTGCGGCGGCAAATCCTACATGTGTGCTGTGTTATGTGCATCCTCGCTTTGCCGCGAGAATCAACACTAGTCTGTAAAACCTCAATGGGTTCAGCTTGACATCTTGACACAGGCTATGCCAATCCATGCCAATCCAATCCATAGGATTTTGATCACTCAGTTTGATCAAATCTCTTGGTGTTCCACTTTTCCTTTTTAATGCAGTTAATTTGGAGTTCGTTTTCGTCCCACGGGGAAAACACTTTCATGAGATGCATACAAACTTTTTCAGTTTTGCTCTCTTGTGCATACATCCATTTTCTATACCGCTTATCCTCATTAGGGTCACGGATATGCTGGAGCCTTTCACAGATGGCACCCTGGACTGGTCGCCAGTCAATCGCAGGGCACATATAGACAAACAATCATTTAAACTCACATTCATACCAAAGGACAATTTAGAGTCGCCAATTAACCTAACATGCACGTGTTTGGAATGTGGGAGGAAACCGGAGTACCCGGAGAAAACCCACACACGCACGGGAAAAACATGCAAACTCCGCACAGAGATGCCCAACGGAGATTCGAACCTTGAACCTCCTGACTGTGAGGCCAACGTGCGGCCATTTTGCTCTCTTGTCACTATACTAATTATGTCTTGCCCTCAAAACAATTTGTGTGTGGTTGTGTAATGAGCCTTAGGCCTTATGATTGTGATATCACAGGGGTCTCCTATCTCACCATCTGATTTTCAGTAGCTCACCAGAGGGTCAAACAATATTTGCTTCAACTTTTAGTAGTTTTTTATTATAACTGTTGCATTTGGACTTTGTACCTTTATATATAATGACAAATGAGCACAAAGATGATGGCCACACTGTGGAGTGGAGATGTGCTTAAACAATAAAGTAATGTACAATTGAAATGTTGCCAGTCATGAATAAAACACAAATAGTAACCAGTGAAAAATCGCGTGTTTCCAGTCTTTGATGCCTTCAGGTGAGCTTGAAACCCCTGCAACCTGAACACACAATTTATTTTCTTAAGTTAAGCTAAAAATAAATTATACAATTATATTACTCCAAAACATGCATCAAATTAAATTCAGGTTTGTGTCAAATACTTCAAAAATCCCATCTATCAGCCCAAAAGTAAAAAAAAAAAAAAAAATTTTTACCTATTTGGAATTGTCGTTGGAATTGTCCAATGGTGGACCAGGCCAATACCACTTATTATAAATAAATTTAAAACATCTATAGGTAATCCATGTGATCAGACTTGGCTGAGCTCACTGATGGATGATCAGTATCGAAATCGGCAGCATAAAACCCTGATGAAAGTATTTATTGATTGTAGATTTAAACAATGGTACATCTAACTCCTCGTATTCTTGACCTATGCCGTGAATGATTTTTTCCGCCATGAAAAGGATTCTAGGATAATGTGCTTTGGCACTCTAAATATTATGAGTTTGTGTGACAGAAAACGTGACAAAAGTGAGACTGCAAGGCCCATAAACAAGTCAACGTGGCTGCAGTAAAAGCTTAGCAAAGCATCACCAGGGTCAAAACTCAGAATTTGGTGATTAGGGTACTAATCAGTTACTAACTGCAATTGAGTTTCATCCAAGTACTGGAAATTATGGTTATGTTCATAATTATGTAAATTGTGATTGGCTGGCGACCAGTCCAGGGTGTAGCCTGCCTCCCGCTCGAAGTCTGCTGAGATAGGCTCCAGCATAACCGCGACCCTAATGAGGATGGATGGATAATGGATCCAAATAAATTGAAGCACTGAGGTTGTAATTCCTAAATGGTAAATGCTATATATATTTTTTTGCATCTAGTTAGTTTTATTTAAAATGTTTGTTGTAAAGAAAAAGTTGTGAAAATGTTATGAAAACTCTCAATTTCCAACTCTAGGACTTAACTTGCTCTGGATAATGAACTGTTTTTTGGTGGTGGTGTTGTTTTTTTAAACGTTTTTACAATGTTGAGTGATGATTATTGGTAAGTAGACTATCCAAAACATGTTTGGACATCTTTAGATTTGTTTATATAGCCATGCTTTAAAGACCATACTGCATATAATCAAGAGTCAAAAGACAATACTATACTAGGGAAAGTGACAGTGGGTCATCATAAATGAGTTGGCCTTGTAGCTGCATTACAAGCATTCAGTCAGATTAAGATGATAAGTGTCAATTATGTGTGTTTATTCACTTTCCAAGCAAGAGTGAAGTCACATATTTCAACTGAAATGCTTAGGTAGGAAACAAATGGCATGCACCTCAGATCTTTTCAAATTTCAAGAAAAGAATGTAACTGGTACAATTCAGTCATCTAAAAATTAACATTAATCTCTAACGTGAAATAAAACATTTTATACTGGGGATTCTCAACGCGATTCTTATAAAGAAAATTGCAAAGACCTGGCAAATGTTAAACAAGCAGCAAATGGACCATTAATAAAAACATTAACAAGGCAACATGAATGTTCACGATGTAGCCAGAGTCATAAGGCGCATAGCAGCATCTCCAATGTTTATATTTTTTGATGTGTACAAATATATTGCATTTGGAAGACAAATTGGAAAAAAAATCTCACAGATATTGACGGTGTCACTAAAGAGAGTCATGCAAATGACAATGGGCTCCTTGGTGGTTGACCACAGCCAAGCTCTATTTCTGTAGCAGTATGCGTGGCAAAGGGTGCAGCGAATGAGGGGTTTGTTTTTACAAGTTCCCTTCATCGAATCGATGAACAAACAAACATCTGCCATTGTGGCTCCCCTTTAGTGGCATTGTATCAAAGTCTAGCTGCCTATCCTTCAAGCCGCTCGTGGTTCATTTAGTTCTCAGGCAGAGATCACTTTTCACGTAGCACACAGACTCCTGCGTCGCACCGCTGCGTCACCATGGAGGTAACCACCTCCCAGGAATCGATAACAGGGTCATAACATTCAATACTGCTGAGGAGAGAGTTCCCATCGTATCTAGGAAGACAAAAAGAAATGGAGACAGTTTGAAAAAATACAAGAAGAGATGGCAAATGAAATAGGATATTAAAGGCAGACTTGGAACTCGTACTACAATTACTTACTACACTCTTTTTACATTATTTTTTTGATAAAACTATTTTGGTGTGTGAGCCGAAAGGAAAAGAAGAAAAAGAAGTGAGTGACATGAGTAAAAACAGACATGTAAACTACATGTTGTTCCACAACATAATCCACATAAAGATCATTTAAGCGATAGCTGGAGTATAATATTCAACTGCTGAGTCAGTCACATATTTTAAACACAAAGAAGATGGATAAGCTGATTGGTATGTATTGTATGGTTGAATCTACCATAATTCCATAACGATGCACGACAATATCTGTAGAATTACAACTTTTGGACTATAACAACAAGGATAGAATTCTTGCTTGACAGTTGTCTGATAACTCTGCTTTATAGACCTCCGTGATCCTAAAATTTGCATTTTAGGATTTCAATGTTCCATCTGCATCTCTCCTGGTACCGGAGTGTGTGAGTGACAGAAAGAAATGCACGCTTAGAGAGTAGTCGTTGTGTGCCACTTTACATGTATAAATGTAACGGCCATATATTTGGGTCCAAGCGGTATTTTTTCTTGTGAGCGGAGAGTCACAGAAGAAAGCAGACATACAGGAAATACAAGATACAGGAGTTCAACTGAGGCAAAAGTCTGTGCTATTTTATGAAAAAGGGTGCTGTACAAGACTGGGACATCCTTACCCAGCAATGGCATAAAGGCGTCCTCTGAGGACAGTTGCTCCCACGTAGCACCGAGGAGTGGTCATACTGGCCACAGTGGTCCAATAGTCTGTCCTGATGTTATAGACCTCAACTGAGTCGAGGTGTGAAACGCCATCAAAACCTCCAACTACATAGATGTGGTCATTGAGCAAAGCCACACCAGCCCCTGAAATGATGAGACATAGCCAGAGTTGCTGACACAAGAAGCAACTGCAATTTGCATCCTAGGAACCTACCCGAACGCTTAGTGGCCATCGGGGTGACACTTGTCCAGTGGCCTGTGTGGGGATCATACCGCTCCACTGAATTCAGTATATTGAGTCCATCGTATCCACCTTTGAGGAAATATGGGCAATTTACATAAATACTGTATGCTATACAAACAAATAGTATTACTAAGCAAATAATAAATGTCATAATGTAATAACGTCCATACCAAGACAGTATATCAGTCCACTGGCTACCACCAGACCTGCACCTTCTCTAGCTGTCTGCATATCTCCGAGCATGCTCCACTGGTCAATATTGGGGTCGTATCGTTCCATGCTTGTGTGGCGTCTGCTGCCATCAAATCCCCCGGCAACATATATCATGTCTGATAAAAAAAAAAAAGAAAACCAAATCATATCATTTCCTAATGTGTTTGGGTTACACATGGCGTAAGTCGATTAGTCATGCCCGTTGACTAGTGTGCACAGATGACTCTTTGGTAGTTGCTCTGGTTGTAGAGTTCGTGTGGACGTCCTTAAAAATGCAAATTTTCATAGCATATTGGTTGTATATTCATATACATGTTTGTTTGTATATGAATTCCTTCTTTCTCTTCAACTTCAGATCGGATTTATACTGAGTGTTGGACCACATCCAAGATTAAGCCCAGCTTGAAGCCGTTCAAATTCATGGATGCGAGGTTCAGGACAAGATAAAATGGTATTGTAGTGACTCTTAAGTTATGCTCTGGTTGTCTGACTATTTGGGGTTGTTGTGAACAAACCTGGAATGGGGGGCGTGTTGTTTGGAACTCAGTTGAGGGAGCTATTGTTGTTGTGCTGGCGTGGTTAGGGCCAAAAGTAGCCGTTATTTCTTGCAATAAAATCAAACAACTCCTCGTGGCTTTAATAGTGTTTGTGTAGACGTTACAGTATGTGGGATATTCATTCACTTTAATATTTTTCTGCAGATAAAATTTCATTAAAATCTGATGGTTGTGCAAAATAATTTCTTTAATACATTGGTTAGAGAATTGAATGAGGTATCAAATTAAAGTTAGTCATGTTTTATCACAGTTAATCACAGACTTGATTTTAATCAAACGGTTAATTCATTATTTAAATTAATTTGTTTTATGTATGCATATGAATTGTTTATAAATGCTATATTTTTATATTAAAGCTGTAAAAGTTAACGCATTTTTAACGTGTTAACGGAAGTTTCTTTTAACCGCACTCATTTTTTTGCACACATCTTGTTTGACCCTCAGCCCACACTGTAGTGTGAGGATGGACACAAGCGGGAAGAAATATGGAACAGAAATGGACAAAAAAAGGTTATTTTGGTTGGTGAATTTCGCTTGAAAGTCCTGGCAGATTGCTATCACAACAAGACCACAGTTACTTGCATGTACTGTCGCTGTGATTGGAATTGTCACAGATTGTCACAGCCATGCAGGTAATGTTCTTATTGTCATATGCGGTTGTACCTTGGCATATGAGTGTCCTAACTAACGAATGTTTTAGATGCAAGCTGTCGCTCCGCTGATTTTTGCTTTAAACTGCGAGCTAAAATGTGGGTTAAGAGCTGCTATTTACAGGCTGTCAATGTGACGGCCATGGCTGAATTCGACAATGGCTGTAAAAAGCATTAGCTGTGTTAGCTAGTACAACTATCTAACCACCTGGAAAGAGTCACCTCAGTAAAGCATACGTACATTATAGCAATCTAATTTATCTTATTTATTTAAGTGTTGTGTAAAACTATAACATCAAATGAATAGAAGATGGATGGATGAATACACAGCCACCATCCAGCAATCCAAGCTTGCAGGACTACTTTGCCTTTCATAGAGGTACACCACACAAATATCCACATTAGCATTCAAAAAGGTCGTAAAATCTGACCTTTATGTACAGTATAGTAGCCTATCTGTGCATGTGAGAACATCAGAAGGTGTGTTCAAGGACCGTCAAACAAAGTAGGAAACACCTTGCTTGCAATACAAATTTAAAAAACGGTGGATTTCTAGATGTATATTATTTTTTGAATAAAATGATGGCCCATATTTATACAATTGATATTCCTTTACATAAAGTTTAATGTAGTTATAATTGTAGTGTGTATCGAGATAGATATATAGATAGACACTTTATTAATCTCAAAGCAAAACAGACATTTACATCCTTAGAAATACTTTTTTATTTATAATTATTATCTACTATTAAATGCAATTAATTACAACTTAGCTATGGACAAAATGCTATTAATCGTGATTAAATATTTTAATCGTTTGACAATTTATAACCGATTCCATTACAAAAAGCAACAGCAAACTAGGAAACAGTTATTTCACAGTGAGACTGGCTGAATTTTTGGCACAAAAACTGTTACTGTTGTTGTATTCCATTAAATCACAATGGTTTCTTGACAAATTCAACATAATGCCTTTGACAGGACTTCAGTGAAAAAAGTATTTAGTCCATCCCTTTTTAAACACTCTGCACTCACTTTTCTTTTCCTTCGCCCACTCATTGCCACAGTAGCTGAGTAATAACTGAATAGCCCTGGCTCAGCAAAAATCACATCACTGTTTGTAATGGGCCACCTGGTGGAACCACCAAGCATTATTGAAAAATGTCAAATGAATACTGTCACAAATATTTTATATCAGCAATTCTGCACCATTTTTAGGCGGGCCAGATGAAAAAGACCATTGGGCTGGATGTGGCCTGCAGGCCATAGCTTGCCCACCCCAAACTAGATGTTTGTACCTTTCAGCTTTTTTCCCCTGTTTCAGCAGTGTGGTTTTGAATTCCCTGTATTTCTTCCAGTAGTACTCCAGTAGTAGTAGTAGTATTTGTTACGGTACGGTCTTCTCGGCATGGTGGAACGACCCCGGAGATGCAGAGAGCTGGACGTCAGCCAGGTAAGGTTTGCAGGAATCTTTAATAGTTGTGCTCTGAAGTTGCGGCAGGTGCAAAGCAGCGATACATGAAGAGGGAAAAAGTAACAGACTGGCGCACGCACCTGAACATAAATAGTATGGAACATAAACGAGAAACAGGTGCACGTAATTAACAAAGTAACGAAACTAGAACGGCCCAGAAAACATATGAAGCTATGAAAATAATAACACAAAGAAACTAACCAAAACGAATCGTGACAGTATTATTCCAGTAGTACTTTTATATCACCCTGTATGACCTTGATATCATTGTATAGTGCTTGATTTTCCTCTGTAAAGTTTTTTAACTTCTTTAAGAGCAGCACACAATGCAGTATCATAATCTTGTTGTACCTCGATATCACCTCCTAGTGCCTTGGTATCCTTACGCAGGGCTCCATTTTCCTCCTTAAGGTTAATGACTTCATCATGGATCTCTGAGAATTTTTTCTTGAGGCTGATGTTCTGTGATTGTACATTAGCAATTTGTGTTACCGGTCTTATAGATCTAACCTTATTTGTGCTAGAATTTCCTATTGTCATTTTCTCCGTCAAGGCGCAAAATAACTTCCAATGTGTGTCCTCTAGACGTGCTCATGATGTTAAACCAAGATTTACATTCCTGGTGGCATAATTTAATTTTAAATCCTCCTCATTTGTCAGCAATGGTGGACCTGTTTTGGATTTTGGACCTGGATTTCCAGGACTGGTATAATTTTGCTTTTTGTTTGACATTGTTGCGAGGTGTTTGCTTTGAATTTCAGCCGGTTAGTTTGGTTTGCTAGCAGCTGTCACCACTTGTAACTCGTTTACTTCTAAGAATCAGTATTTCTCACATGTTCTCAGTTCAAGTTGAGGGTGTCAGCAATCTGTTCCGATATTGTGTTCCCAAAGTGTCATCAAGAAAGTACCAAAATAGTTAAAAACTGTAGTATTGACAGCAGATCTCTTGCTATGTACGTCGTTTCCAGTAAAAATGTTTATAACAGATTTGTTGAGCGATACATGACATAATAAACACATGGATCGCACAAAAGAAAAAGGCGATGGATTGTACCAAGACAAGGGTGCAAGACTTCCAAATTTTTTGGTATAGAGAAGACCTTCATCATATCAGAGGTAGGTAAACAACGCACGTGTCAGCACCAAATGACCGTGCTCCTGCATGACTTATTTATACCTTGTCAAGTACTGTTGACCACCGCCGAAGCCGCGAGCTGCTTGGCCTGCCGGAGGCAAAAACTCGGGTGTGGGAGGAGTTCGGTGAGGCTATGGAGCACGACTTTCGGTCGGCCTCGAAGAGGTTCTGGCAAACCGTCCGACACCTCAGAAAGGGGAAGCAGCCCCCAGTTCACACTGTTTACAGTGCGGACGGGGGCTTGCTGACCACGACTGTGGATATAGTTGGTCGGTGGAAGGAATACTTCGAGGCCCTTCTCAATCCCACTGACATGCCTTCCATAGAGGAAGCAGAGTCTGAGGATACGTACGTGGACAGTTCTATCACCGTGGCTGAGGTAATTGGGGTAGTCAAATCACTCCCCAGTGGCAAGGCTCCGGGGGTAGACGAGTTCCGCTCAGAATTTCTCAAGGCTCTGGATGTTGGAGGACTGTGTTGGTTGACACGCCTCTACAACATTGCATGGAAGTCAGGAACAGTACCTCTGGACTGGCAGACCGGGGTGGTGGTCCCCATTTTTAAAAAGGGTGACCGGAGGGTGTGTTCCAACTATAGGGGGATCACACTCCTCAGCCTTCCTGGGAAAGTCTACTCCAGGGTGCTGGAGAGAAGGGTACGACCGTTAGTCGAACCTCGGTTAGAGGAGCTGCAATGTGGTTTTCGTCCCGGTCGCGGAACACTGGACCAGCTCTACACCCTTGCAAGGGTACTCGAGGGTATGTGGGAGTTTGCCCAACC
>QODF01000023.1:2781774-2810498 GCA_024372805.1 Oostethus manadensis | reverse complement strand
GAGCCAGTTGAGGTGGCTCGGGCATCAAGTCCGGATGCCTCCCGGGCGCCTCCCTGGTGAGGTGTTTCGGGCATGCCCAGCCGGGAGAAGGCCCACGGGAAGACCTAGGACACGCTGGAGGGACTATGTCTCACAGCTGGCCTGGGAACGCCTTGGTGTCCTCCCGGTGGAGCTGGAAGAGGTCGCCAGAGACCGGGAAATCTGGACTTCCCTACTGAATCTGCTGCCCCTGCGACCCGGACCCGGATAAGCAGAAGAAAATGGAATGGAATGGAAAGTACTGTTGACGTCTACTGAACGACAACGCTGTGCGTGACGTGCATGGGTATGCATTATCTCCACCATTTTCCGCATCCATGAAGCTGTAGTGGCCTTATTCTGTCCCGCACAACAGACATTTTTTTTTATTTTTATTACTGCCAGCTGATTCTTATGATAATTTTACAGTATAACGTGTATGACTCCCGAGTGATTCTTCCTGGGGTGTGACATATTGAAATATTGAAGGAAAACACCTTACTCCAGCCCTCACACAGCCAGCGCTTTACATTGCAAATTGATTTACAATCCAAAGGCAAAATTTGGAAACAATTTCACACCACTATCATACTAGCTAGTAGGCTTGTTGCTCTGTGGAGTATGAAGCAGGTTGATAAGATCATTACTTGCACACCAAAATCCAGGCAATACCTTATCCAATATCATTATCGGCAGAAACACCGTTATCAATGTGATCTGATATCTAATTTTTATGACAATAACAGTCAATACTATCAGACATCCTTAATAACATATGCAGACGAAAGCTCACCTCCAAGTGTTGTGGCCCCAGCCAGGCCACGCCGCACATTCATGGTAGCAACAGTATACCAAACACCATCCTCATCTGCCGTGTAGTCCAAACACTCCACAGAGCTGAGCCTTGACCGTCCATCATAACCTCCAATCACATAAACTCGATCATGGAGAGACACTGTGGCAACGTAACGCCTTTTCCTTGCAATGTTCTGCAAAAACAAATTTCCTCATTAGCGATACAAAGTGGTAACAAAAAGCAGATAAAATATACATATACTGGTGACGATTGTCATTTTATAAAAGTAGCTCTCATAAGAAAAAACGTTGGTGACCCCTGGGTTAACCATTGCAAAAGGTGGTTAAGAGTAACATGCGGATCAATACTGAAATTTCAATATTTCTGATACCAGCTCTTCATGATCTAAAATAGATGGTAATATTAGCTTGACTTTATTGGAAATTATCCCGGTACCTCAATGTACTTGAGGGTCTAAAATAAATTCAAAAATAACCTGGTTATTTACATTATCAATTTATTTAATTTAGAAATAATTGTAATGTATTGAATTCTTTATCTTATGATAAGCAATACACTGCTTTTTAAAATGTACAAATGAGGTGAATTTGCTTTGGTATGTATCGGTATCACTGATACCAGGCTAAATGTTACTAAGTATTGGATCGGAAACAAAATCAGTGGAATCGCACATCACTACACAAAACAAACAAACAAACAACTATATGCACTAACAAGGATGTAAACTCTAAACAGTATTTACAAAGTACCCACAAGGCAAGTTGCCATCAACACTACAATATTCAACATACAGTATTCATAGAATTTCCATTCCATTTATTTTCCATTCTGATTTTGTGCCCATTGACATTATCCAAGCCTTGTGATGACAAAAGTTAATACAGGATCCTGATATGGATGTCAGATAATATCGGCTCCCAATATTTGCATAAAAATATAACATCTGTAAAGACCGGTAATGTTTTTTTTCCCTGTAATGAACACCCATTCATCCATCCATGTTCTATGCTGCTTATCTTCATTAAGGTCGTGGGGGGTATACAAGTGGTAAACAAGTGTTGGTAGCTGCAGTAGTTGTTTGCTCCATGTCTGACTAATGTTTTGTCTGCGGTTTGGAATTATTTCTAAAGTGTCTCCTTCAGATATTAAACTTGAGATTTGCAATGACTGCAAAGCGTTGGTTGTGCGAGGCGGAACCAAGACTTCTTCCTAGTTCCTAGTTCGAGATTTGTTCACTTACAATGGCAATAAAGTTTTTTCTGATTCTGATTTCTGATTCTGATTCAACGCTTCCAATTCCAATTAGTGCAAGACGTCGGATTCACCACACTTGTGGCACGTTTGCCATGCCCAGCCCCAAATATTTCTCAACTGTTTGCTTAGCTTTGTCAGTCACTTTACTCTTGTTTTACCCAATAAGGTTGCGACCAGTTGAAAAATAATTGTAAGAATGTTGTACTATTGGATATTAGGAGGGCTGTAAGTAGAGATTCAAAATGCAAAAAGAAAAAATGGTAACGAGACAAAAAAAGGAGTAAGCATATATTTGCTAACAACCATTAAGGTGAAATAGGCTGTTAATCAGCAGATCAAAAGTTTAAGATCACAGCCTTTAAAAGCTTGGGAAAAATGTAGATTCAATGTCGTTTTCTGTCAGGTGTTCAAACCGTCATGATCTCTTGTTGTCAAAGGCAAAAAAAACTCTCTTTGAACGTGGTCGGACTGTTGAGGCCAGTTGTCTTGAGTCTTCCCCGAGGACGTGTTCTGAACACCTCCCCAGAGAGGCGTCCGGGAGGCATCCTGACCAGATGCTCGAGACATCTCATCTGGCTCCTCTCAATGCGGAGGAGCAGTGGTTCTACTCTGAGTCTATCCCGGATGACAGTGCTTCTCAACCTATTTCTAAGGGAGAGGCCAGCCACCCTCGCGAGAAAACTAATTTCTGCCGGTTGTCTTATGGTCACTACCCAAAGCTCATGACCATAGGTGAGGGTAGGAACGTAGATCCTACCCTCTGATCTGAACCTGAGTGCTGTTTTATTATGAGCCTTTTGTGTCACAGAGTGTCCATAACAAACACTATGTTCAAGCATAAGGGTGTCCATATGTGCACTTGGCACCAGGACACCCTGGGCCGCAGTTCAATGGCTGACTTCGTAGTTGTGTCACTGGACATGCGGCCACATGTTTTGGACACTGGACACCTTTGGAGGTGCAGCGCTTTCAACCGATCACCACCTGGTGGTGAGTTGGTTCCGATGGTGGGAACCCAAACTTGCAGACCCAAAAAGGATCCTTGCAGACCGAGACAGGGTCCTTGAAGACCCAAACACATAGTGACAATCTGCTGGGAACATCTGGCTGTGTCCCCTGTCAGAAGGTGTTTCAACTCCCACCTCACCCCCACGGCGTCAAAGAGATTCTGGGCCACTATCCAGATGATGTGGACCTGTGGCAGGAATACTTTTAAGACCTCCTCAATCTCACCGACACGTCTTCCAACAATGAAGCAGTGCTTGGGGACTCCGCGGCGGGTTCTCCTATCTCTGAGGCTGAGGTTACAGAGGTGGTCAAAAAGCTCCATGGTGGTAGGGCTGCGAGGTTATAATCCATCCGGAGTTCCATAAGGCCCTCGATACTGTGGCTGTGTTCTTGGTTGACATGACTCTGCAGCATCGCGTGGACATCAGGGGTGGTGCCCCTGGACCAGTGGGTTTGTTCCAACTATCGTGGGAACACACTCCTTCCCCTTCCTGGTAATGTCTATTTAGGCGTTCCGGAGAGGAGGATCTGCTGGATAGTCAAATCTTGGATTCAGGAGGAGCTGTGAGTTTTTTTTTCCTAGCCATGGAACTGTGGACCAGTTCTATACTCTCAGCAGGGTCGTGGGAGTTTACCCAACCAATCAAACAGACTTGGAGAAGGTATTCAACCGTGTTCCATAAGGAATTCTGTGGGAAGTGCTCTGTGAATATGGGGTATTGGACAACCTAATTCAGGCTGTTTGTTCCCTTTATGACCGGTGTCAATAAGTTGGATCCTTTTCCAGTGAGGGGTGAATTCCGCCAAGGCTGCCCTTTGTGACTGATATTGTTGATTACTTTTATGGACAGAATTTCTAGATACAGCCAGGGTGTTGAGGGGTTCTGGTTTGGTGGACGCAGGACCGGGTCTTCGCTTTTTACATATGATGTGTTGCTGTTACCTTCATCGAGCCGTAAGCTTAAACTCTCGCTGAATCAGTTCGCAGCTGGGTGACAATCAGCACCTCCAAATCCAAGTTAATGGTTCCCGCCTGAAAAAGGGGGGAGTGCCATCTCCGGCTCAAGTGGAAGAGTTTAAGTACCTCTGGGTCTTGTTCACAAGTGAGGAAAGGATGGAACGAGCGTCTACAGTGATGTGGACTTTGCATCGGTCCGTTGTGGTAAAAAAGGAGCTGAGCCAAAAGGCAAACCTCTCAATTTACTGGTCGATCTACGTTCCTACCTGTACCTATGGTCATTTTGGAGGATGTCTGTGACAATTTAAGGTATGTTTAAAGTATTAATAGAGATAGATACAATATATATGATAGGCAATATATATTAAAGTGATGCTTTATTTTAAAAAAATGGTTAAAAAAATAACTTTTTTGCTTGCTATGTCATGCTTTTAGTACCCCTTTCAGAAGACTGATGCTTAACTACTTCAGGCTCCTCTTGGTGGTGGCCAATATAATGGCCAATGCAGTGGTTACCCTTTGGCCATTTTTCAATCTCGGTGCTGTTAGTTAAATACTTCCATAACTCTAATAAAGCATAGTACTGTAGTCATAATGCTGTGGAAGTTCAGAAGAAAAACAAAAAATACTACTACTTACCTACCTACCTACCAAAAAGAACTACAGCAACTATCTTGTGTTGGATGTATTCTAAAGCTGTTTTACGTCAATGATAGGCGGCTGCCTACAGGGTGCTAATTTTTAAACATACTGCAAGCCTTATACCAAATCTTTTCTGCTTTGTTAAGTTTAGTTACCAATGTTACCTATCACTGAACGTATAGCCTATTGTAACAACAGCATGGCAGCAAATTGTTTATTGCTTCTCTGTGACGATGTGTGCAATTCTGTATGTGCATGCGCTATGGACACGTATGTGTCTACGAGACAGACTTGAGTAACAGCCAAAAACGCACAATAACAATTTACAACCATTTTAATGCTCTTAAATTGGTAATTCTGAAAAATGCTGATTTTTTTTGTTCAATCGGTTCTTTTAAACCACTATTGATCTTTTTTGGTTGAAAAAATCTTCAGCTTCTGACATACGGCATATTTAAGTGAGTAATGTTCTTGTTTTGATATAAAAATCTGTTTATGTGCTTAATGTCTTTTGTTCTGACATTTTGAAGATTGGATGGAAAGAGAGGGGACATTTGTACTGACTTAAAAAGAAAAAAGTATAAAATATGTATTATCATCAGGATAGCTGTTTCAATGATATACTTACTGGAAGAAAGCTCCACTCTTGAGTTTTCGGATCATATTTTTCAACTATGTCAATTGGCGATTGCTGACTGCCAAAGCCACCAATGACCAATAGGACTTCTTTAGCACCTGAAAAAAGTATTTTTGATGTCAACCGCAATGTGATGACAAACTAGATGCAACCAAAGCTAATATCAAGGCAGCTACCTAATCTAGCTTGTGTGCGTGGGCCTTGCATCTCGCTCCTCAGCTCTGGTCTTAGGTGGAATTTCTTTGCTTCATCAACAAGGTCTCGACAGGGTAGGCTGCAGTGTATAAGAGGCTAAAACATGCCAAAGTGTGCTTGACTGTGACAGCCACTATGACAAATACACAGTGACGTGCAGCAAGGTTCATGGCTGGTAATGCACTGGCTGACTTTTTTTATGTTAATTCGGGATGCTCATTGAAAGGATAACAAGAAAAAGAATAAGAATTAATCGTTAAATAATTGTTACATATTTTGTTTTCAAATACATCTTAGTTCCTTTATTTATTGTTAAGTGAAAGTTTTTTTTGTTTTTACGTTGTACAGTATATGAAGTGCATGCATTCTAACGTTATCCAGAAAAAGATACTTGTACTTGTATAGTGATGCCTGTAAAAGACCTTCTGCTGTGCTATACATATACAACAGTACTAAGCAGAAAATTAGAATATCCTGAAAAGGTTGTATGTGGGTTTGAAAAAGTGTTTCCTCCTTTCCTGATTTCTTCTTTTTTTTGCATGTTTGTCATACTTTAGCATTTCATATCATCAAACATTTAAATATTTAACTATTAGTCAATGACAATACAGCTGAACAGAAGCATTTTTAAATAAAAAAAGGGATCTCTTCCTGGTTGGGCCACCCTACCACTCAAGCAGTAATGGCAGTGGGGGCAATCACTTTTTCACACAGGGCCATGTAGGTTTGGATTTTTTCCCCTTAATAATAAACTTTCATTTCAAAACTGCATCGTGTTCGGTTATAATATATTAATAATATAAATATAATATTAAAAATGTTTTACAAACATGCAAAAAATAAGGAAGTGCAAACACTTTTTTACACCACTGTATATATATGATAATACAAAAAATATATTTAATGCCCTTCACTTGCTGCTTTTCAGGTTGTGTTGCTGTCACAAAAACAATAAGACGCTGTTTTTTCCTTTCTATAGAAGAACTGCCCTTGTATTTGTTTGTAGTTGCCCGATTAGCAAGAATAATAATGTCATACTTATATTAATGATATTACACAGGCTGGTGTATAATACATGTTTCTGCAACACTTTATTATTGGCGACATGTTGACAAACAGAAACTGGAAGACGCCATGATGCAACTCAGTGCAGTTACTGAGTGCACTCAGACTGTAGATATAGCTTGCGCACTAAGCTAAGAAGACAGCACTGCATCACAACAGCCTCATGTTTGGTTTCTGCCATGTATTTCATCACGAAATGTGCAAAGTCAGCAATTTTTACTTAAGAATGTGTTGAGAACAATTGGGAATCACATTTTATTTATTTTATGTTGTTTTTCTTTTTTTCTCCCGTCATGACAAGAGAGGCTCTGTCTCCCCTGACTGCACGTCACTGCAAACACATCAGCAGATAACCCCTCAGAGAGGAACCTGTGGCAGGTCTCACCTCAGCATCAATGACATCTGTAATGTAGCGGGGGGTCAGCAATGGCATTCGGACAAACTCCAGCATATCTGGCAAATAAGGCTCTCTCTCTTTTCGGTTGTGTTTGACCCAGTTTAACACGGCTTCAAATACAGGTTCCTCTGAGTCCACCTGGAAACAAAGCACACACAGTATAAGACAGGGGTCTCAAACTCAACTCAGCCGGGGGCCGCTGAAGGTAAACCGCTTAAATTATTTGGTCTGGAATCACGTTTCAACCAAGTAGCTAACTAGTCAACAAACAGGAGGTCACTACTCAACGTATCAGTTGGGCTCACATGCAACAGTTAGATAACACCATAGTAGATAACATCTATGTTAACTTTAAACATGTAATTTTAGCAACTTTTTACTGAAAAAGGTGCCTCCAAGCATGCTTTTGAGGCACTTGTTTCTAATCTGAGTTTGAGATTCCTGGTAAGGAAAATTACACCCACGTCACAAAGAATGTTAGTCTTCACAAATACGAGTCAATAATAAAAATGACTCACTAAAAATGTCGTAAACCCATCAGTCAGAACTCTTGGGTTGTTGTTACTAAACAAACGTTTTTTGAGCTTGGCTGTAAATTCTGATAAACCCACCCACAGCCAAAAGAAATGATGTCCATGCTTGGTGTTGATGTTCATTATTTGGCAGTTGTTTTTATTTCTACAAAAAACAGTTATGGTGAAATACAGAAAAAATGAACTCTGACTTACAACTTTGGTCTGGTTTAATTTTCAAAGCAAAACACAAGATCTTCATCTTGAGTGAGCGACTCTATAAATCATTGCGTGATAATCACTGTATAATAACTAAAGCAAGGCATGTGGTTGGGGGCAGGAATTTCCTGAGCATTTAAAGTCTGTTTTCTTTGTTGCAATGAGTGCAGTCGGTAATAATATGCAACAGTGGGATGTGAGGGGACAGGCTGAGACCACAGCAGGTTGATACTTGATTTTCTTTGTCCATATTCAGTCTTACAACAGGAGAGCGGCGACATTTGAGTCGCGGCAAAATCAACAGCCTCGTCATTAGTAGGCATTCAGACACATTAAGCACCAAGCGCAAATTTACCACAAGTCTTGTTTCTTGTCTTTTATGTTTCCAGCATCTGTGGTTGCTGCCATAGTAATACTGTATATGCCATCATTAAAATGCGTAACAACACAAAAGCCCAACAGTCACCCTGTTTTCTCACCTGGATTTCATCACACTTTATGAGCTTTTCCACTTCTGTCTGGCTCAGCAGCATGAACTCCTCATGCTGAACTACCTCTGCAAAATGCTTTTGGGAAAAGAGCTCAGCAGCTTGCATCAAGTCGAGGCAATTGTGAGTTTCAGCAAAGTCGCGGATGCCCAGACAGTTCGACGGATCAAGCTGGCTCTCCAAAAAATCACAACACGCTCGTTTCACCCCTGACGAAAAACAAGGATGAACTAGTCATGTGTTTATTTAGCCGAGATTATTTCATAAACACCTAAAGCACCCAACACCAACCTTTAAGTTGAAGCAAGCACGCTGCAGGTAGCAGTTCTTGCACATTCTCCACAGTAACTAGCACTGTCTCTGTGTACACAAAGTCCAACAAGATCTCCATAGTTGATCCAGTGAGACCCTGAATGTCCACAAATGATTTCCCCTTTTCTGCAAGCTAACAAACAATAATAGTAAGATAGGTTTTAAAATTGTAAAACAGGCTTCTTGATAAACATTTTTGGTTTTACCTCACTGGTGAACATGGCACAGAAATAGTCACTGCAGGCAGCTAAGACAATTCGGTGAGCTGGAAAATCAGTATTTTCCACCCTTAAAGTTATATCGCAGAGTGTGTTGCTCTTGCGGAGAGAGTTCATGGCATTAAGGATGGACTTGGCGTGGGAATTGGTCATGATGTCCTTGGGAGCCATGCTGACTTGAGAGTCTCTCAGGGCTCTCAAACCACTCCAAGAATCTAAACAATAAGGGATGACATTCTTACTTTAGAAATTACCTATACACAACACTTTCAAAGCACTTACTATACATATACTAACGTTGCATATTTACATATCCGTCTAAGTGCAATTTAAAACAATTACTTGTGTAGCTAGGTGGCTCTATTTTCACATGTTTTTCAGGTCACTGAAAATATATCATTGTAAACAAATACAAATACGGTAGATAATATTTACTTTATAGTAGTTTGAGCATACACATCCATGTGTATTTGGTTGAAAACTCACAATACAATCCTATTATATGTTGCTTTTGATTTTTTTTTTTTAAGAAAAATATTTGAAAATGGTCATTTTCTTTGCTCTGTGACTTTGAGTATGCAACTTACCGTTTAAAGATTTGAATACTTTTTCCACCACTGGGAGGCAATAACTATAGCTACACATCGACTAGCAGCGAAAGACAGCTGAAGGCTAACGCCGACGCTAGACAACAGCTAAAGAAATACAGTCATAAATAGTCAGCCGATGGCCAGAAGAGGACAACACATGAACGTAGACACACAGGGGAGCTTGTTAAAAGTGTACATAATACCTGTCGCTGGGTTTAAAGCTGATTCAAACAGTCAAGCTAAGTTGCTTTGCTAGCTAGCCTGAGCGTCAAAGTCTCCTGTTCCAGTTGTTACTGTAAGACAGCCTGGAGAAAGTCTTTGAACTGTAATCAGTCCATGTTGGCAGACCACAAAACGCACGTCATCACATCTCCATCTCTGGAAATCTCATTTCACCTAAATCATTTTAAAGAGATATTGTTCCAAATCAGGCTTCAGTCTGGAAGTAAACACATCATGAGTCTGAGAGTCATGAACGAATCGTTTAAAACTCGCGAGTTTTTTTTTTCTTGGTCCTGAGTCGGGACTCACGGGTACTCGTCCAATTAACGTGTTCATTCACGTACACCCGCTACCGCTAGTTAAATTAAAAAAGGAAACCAGCTAACATGTCATTAATTGTGCCACTGTTACATATGTAAAAATGCATTTAGAGTATTATTTAACCCCGTGGAAAAAGAGGACAGATCTGGTCACTGACTAACCAGTCGACGAAGACTTTAGCATCTACAGATGACTGTCGAACTTGTTGCGCATGTGCGGGTGACGAGAGACTCGACTGAACTGAATATCCAATTCGCTTCAGTGCCTTATAAGAACTCGAGTCAAAAAAATGAATCCAGTTTTCCATCACGACAGCACCCTACTACGTGTGTGGACGTGCGCGCTGCCCAAGCGGCGTCGCCACGCAGTAATAAGATGCCTTCCGTGCGCGCACACGTTGGTGTGTTCGCACAGCTGCCGTAGAAATGGCAATGTCACTGTTAAACTCGTTCAAAGTTATACGTTTCGATGTGTAACTTTTAAAACCTCACCTTATATTCCGGGAGACTGACAGCCATACTATATTTGTGAATGTTTATTCTTTGCCACCAAGGACGGCAGCTAGCAACACCGCGTAGGAGGAGCCTGCGGCTTGTTTCCGCTAACAGCAGGCCGATTTCTAATCGAAGTCGTCTATGTTGCTCTACTGAGAATTAGTCTACAGCGGCGGGGGTCTAGTCCGCTTTTTAGACACTTTTAAGTGTCGAAAAACTTAGCCGTCAAAGCTAGGTGACGTTGTTCACGGTAGGAGAAGAAGGCGCGACAGCTGGACTGTCAGCAATGGAAGCCGAGTTTCAGGAAATCGACGATAACGGGCTCTGGAGCGCCATTTATCAGGTGAGTACAGACTTTTCAGCCTCTTACTTTTAGCACACATGATTGGGAAAATGAAGCAAGTGTGCCTGTTACACCTTTTCGTATTTGCCTTCAGTCGCGGACCCGAAGTGCTCCCACTAAGTCACTTTGACGTACACGCTTCAAACCATTGCTCTGTGTAACAGCTTACAGAGCTCCATTGAAGTCTTCCACTCTACAGCCGTCAATACATTCAGAGTCAATTGCAAACTGTCTTAAAAGGAAACCTGTCTGTGAATTAAATGTTACGATACTGTTTTTTCTTTAATATTTTTGTCTTTGTGCTTTATTGTTCATTATTTTGTTGGTCGTGTATTGTCGTTGGGTGTTTTCTCGTTATCTCCGCCTTTGATCTGCCAGGAATTACAGATGTAAAGTAGCCTTTGGGCTAATTTTGACACATTTACATGCAAATGCTCATGAATATGCACTGTTTAAATACATCTGAACATTTTTTTTAGACACAAATGTTGCATCTGTCATCTTAGGGGTCACAATGTTCAATTCTCTTCCAGGAGATTCGTCAGCAGTCTTGTGAACTCCCCTGTAAGGTTGCCAAACTACCGGAAAATAAGAGTCGGAACCGCTACCGGGATGTTAGCCCATGTAAGTTTCACTAAACTGTGATATTATGGGACATTGAGGTGACAGGAAGATGGTTGGAGCCATATTTTAGATTGCTGACACATTTATAAGGAGGCTTGTCCAAGTCACTCTTTAACAAGTCAAGTTTCACCCACATCTCAAGTACAGTCAAACCTCGTTTTTTGTTATTAATCAGTTCCAAAAGGTCAGATGAAAGCAAAAATATATAAAAACTGAAACGATATTTTCCATTACAAATAAGGTAAATCCAATTAGTCTGTTCCAAACACTCACAATATGAAGAAAAACACATTTTAGAGAGAATAATTATAGATTTTCCATGCAGAATACATGTACATGATGATTGAAAATGATAAACATACATTTAACATCACTTACTTTCATTAAAAACTCATGTCGGTAAACATGGTGAGGGGAGGGGACAGAAAAGCCACATTGACGCTGTTTAACTCCTTTCCAAGCTATTTTTTAAAGAGTTGCATATTTGCTCACTTGAACTTACTGTAAACTTCAGCAGCAGGTAACAATCATCATTACACACTGTGTCGCCCTTAAACTGTCCCCCTGATCCTGTGTTAACTACTAACCTTTACATTACAATAGATAAACTATGAACCACGAATCATGCTTAACTTGACTGAGTCACTAACGCTTGGGCGCTTTGTTTGCACATTAGGTTCCATGGAATAATATACTGGCAAGTTGACTGGTTTGTTAGGCGCACTGTTTGGCCGTAGAGTAGCCGGGGCAGTGTACGAAACCAAGACATAGGTTTGCCAATAATTTTTTTCGAAAACCGAGTTCCGACTGTACCTTTGAGCCTGTTACTAAACCTGTAGTTCCTCAGTCATCAATGTGAACCTGAATCTCCTACCAATATAATAGACTCGCAGGTGCAATTTAGTCTTGTTATTTTCTACTTTCACCCACGTTATAGTGCAGTTTAATTGCAAGAGCATGCACTGTTTCATTCCGCTCTTTGATGTTTCTCCCCAGTTGACCACAGTAGGATATGTCTGCAGCAGAGTGCCAATGACTACATCAACGCCAGCCTAATATCAGTTGAAGAGGCACAGAGGAACTATATCCTAACTCAGGTAAACACTTGGTGTTTTTATTATATCTTTTAAAGGGCCACTGACATTATTTATCAACTAAATAAGTTGTAGATTGCTTATAATCATGTTCTACATTGCTTTTTGAAAACGGTCAATTTACAAAATGACATCTATAGTTCGTGGCGCCATCCACGACGAACTAGCTATGACGAAGTAGTGGTCTAAGAGACAGGATGTATACAGTGATTTATAGCAAAGATTTTGAGCGATGTGTCAATAGTTTGAGGAGTAAAGAAGGACAACAATTGGAGATTAAATAGAGAACTTGCACAGCATGGACTTGAGGCTTAAGACATGGAGATGAAGATTGGTCACTGTCAAAACACTGGATAGTATATGTACTCTGGAGTTGCTTATCCTTCAACCATTGTTTTAAATCGGCTTATTAATGAGCATATAAGGGTCTTTATAACCTGATTTATTTCATATTTCTTTGACGCTGCCCCATTGTGCTTTACAGCTTTGTCTCTGTGTTGATAAAGTATTTAGAATACAATGTGTAAACAAGACATAACTTTCTGTGGCAACGTTAAAGTTTGTGTCTTTACTGTGTAGTGGCCGGTGCTATTCTGCTGGCGGAATGCTATCCTTTTTCAAAATGCATGTATACCGTACTTTCAAAAATGTTCCTTTTCCAAGAAAAAAAAAACAGCAGGTGGGCTTCCATCTGTCTCGCATTCTCAGCACTTGCTTTGTCCATTTTTGTGTTAAACCTTCGTCTTTTGGAAAAGAAAACAACCAGAACAAAACGTTTAGCCATTACTACTATTTTGATTAAAACTATACCGGAAAAAAGTCGACGTTCTAGCCCAAAAAACCCTTTGTTTACTCTGCTTTAGCTCAGAGGTATTACTCCGCTGTTTATCACTTCCAGAAATGAAGTTCTGGTGGGACAAGTTAGTCATGGCTGGTGTCATGAGCTATGAATGTAATTTTTGCCAGTTTACTGTTCTTTTTCAAAAAACGAACAATTCAGAACATAATTACAAACAATATAAACATACTTCAACTTGATAAATGGTGTCAGTGTGTAATAATTCTGCATCTTTGATTCATTTGTTACCACCATGTATTTGTATCTACATTAAGAAAAGTATTTAGCAGCCCAACTGGTAGTTGCTACCAATGATTGTCACTGAAATTAAACAGAACTACAAAGATTTGACATTGGTTTATGACGCCGCTTTATCGTTGTCGTTGTTGTTGTGCATTTTACCACGTTAGCACCTAGCTCTTGGGAGTCTTCTGTGCTTGTAAACATGTGCATTCTACAAATGTAAATAAACCTCTCATAATGAACCAATTCTTTGAAAATTGTCTTCTGTACAATTAAGTTAGTTTTTGTATGTACTCACACTTGTCGCGCTGTTTTTGTAGGGACCCCTACCAAACACATGTGGGCACTTCTGGGAGATGGTGTGGGAGCAGCAGAGTCGTGGTGTGGTAATGCTGAACCGAGTCATAGAGAAAGGATCCGTAAGCAGGAGTTCTCTTGCTCAGTGGTATTCATTCACTGAGAATGGTGTTCATTCTCAGTGGTATACTGATTTCTGCCCAAATGCAATTTGAACAATCCTGGGTTTTAGGTTAAATGCGCACAATATTGGCCACAGAAGGAAGAGGGAGATGCTGTCTTTGAAGATTCCAACTTCAAGCTTACCCTTGTTTCTGAAGACATTAAATCTTATTACACAGTTCGTCATCTAGAGCTGGAAAATCTGTCTGTAAGTTCTGTATAAGCAATGTTATTGAAAATGGGAGGTTTGTCCTTTCTGTTTTTGTTAACTCTTTGTGAATGTCTCTCTCCCTCCCTAGACGGCGGAAACCCGTGAAATTTTACATTTTCACTACACCACCTGGCCTGACTTTGGCGTGCCAGAGTCTCCAGCTTCCTTTCTTCATTTCTTGTTCAAAGTGCAACAGTCAGGGTGTATGAATTTGGACCAGGGGCCAGTGGTGGTACATTGCAGCGCTGGCATTGGACGTTCTGGAACCTTTTGCCTCGTGGACACATGCCTCTTATTGGTTTGTACTGAGATGCTAGCACTATATTTCACATTTTACAGGGATTTCATAAAAAAAAAAATCCACTTTGTATTTACACTACTTGCACAACTATTAGGCACGTCACCTTTTCCAGGTTTTTTTTAGTTTTACTTTTCACCAAATACCATGCTGTTAGTCAATTCAAAATTATATTCAGACTCGCTAAGATTTTGCAACGTTGCAGTTGCGCCAATTCTTGAGAATTCAACCAATCCCTGCCAATTATGTGCAGCCATGAAGCTTTGTCGAATCCCCAGTACTTCACTGCAGTTTGGCTAATCCTTGTCATTTTCGCCAATTGAATTTGTCCCTGAGAAGCAGCTAATATCAACATCTTATATGGCATAGCCACAGACTGATTTCTTTGTGTACACTGACGAAGATGTGGACGTGTGATGATAATCCCTCATTGTCTGTCATTTACCAATAAAAATCACAGCTGTAGGTCATGCTCAACAGTTTCAAAATGTTCTAAATTGTATGGAACACAAACAAAAGTTTGTCTTTTGTATATGTCTGCACTCCGTGGACGACAGAGCAGACAGGGAGCCTTTGGTGGTGTTTGCTTTCCAAACTATGCACCCTTCTAAAAATAAAAAATAAAAAAAGTAAAAATGGAATACACTAAGGCTAAAAATAAACTTTATGAATAAAGAATATATTGTAAATCATCTTTAAGAGGCATATGTGCATACGCAGCATTTCACAAAAGTGACTACACCCCTCAACCATTTTTATTAGTACATTTTATTAGTACATGTTTTCAAGGGAGACAACTGGAAATGAAGCTTGTGTATACTTTAGAGTAGTTAGTATACAGCTGGTATACAAAGTATTTTATTGTAATGAGTATTTGCATTTTTTGGTCTTTAGCATAAATTATTTGTTTTCCATTTAAAGGCAGAGATATCATTTGTCTTTTCATTTTAGTTTAATATGCAAATCAATCATAGTGTTAATTTGGGCATTAAGGTTACAAAGAACACTTAAAACATTGATTTAAAAAATCCTAAAATCACAAGCACTTATTTTAACATTGGAAAAAAAAATCTCAAATCATCTCAACTTTTGCTGCAACTTTGTGAAACAGCTGTCACTAAGTCAGATGTTTTAGTCCTCAATAATAACAAAAAAGACTGCAAAATCCTATAGGAACTGTATATTTAACCATCAAGGAAAAGTGAGTTTTGCCTTTCCAATTGGCATGGTAACCACATGCTCATGCTCACTAGTGTTGGACATTTTTTGGTCCTATTGTACCTGATATAATGTATCTACATAATAAATATGCACACCTTGATAAGGGGTGTTAATCACATTCTTGTTTACCAGGATAGGGAGAAAACATTCACTTGTCATTTAATTGTGCATGCATTATATTGTTTATGGTGTATGTGCATATACAGTATAACCACTATTGTCATTATTATGTGAAACACTATGTTGTTTACTGTTATTGTAGATGTCCATCCGCAAGGACCCATGTTCAGTCCGCATCCGCGATGTTCTGCTGGAGATGCGACGCCATCGTATGGGCTTAATTCAGACTGCAGATCAACTTCGCTTCTCCTATCTGGCTGTCATTGAAGGTGCCAAATACATCAAGGGGGACAAGTCTTTGCAGGCAAGCGCTTACTAGCTATTGTGCCTCTATAATTGCTAAATTCACGTGTCTTAATTTGTTGACTATATTATGTACTCATGAGGTTTAATCTACATATTGTCTTTTATTAGGAGTCATGGAGAGAGTTTTCAAACGATGATCCCGAGTTCATCCCTCCGCCTCCCCTCCTCCCACCAAGAGACCCTCATAATGGCAGAATTGAATCATTTTTTTCTGTGAATGATCAGATTAACCAGCTTATTGAAATCAACAATCTTGGGTAAATAATAATGGCTTGAACTTTTTCATATCATCTATATTAGATTCTTGGAAAAGTCTGAAACATCTTACAGTCAAATGCAATCAATTCTGTAAACAGGAAGTGGTTAGAATCATGCGTTATAACATGACTCGTGAAAGTTTTTGGAGTTTTTTTTTCCAAAGGAAGTTGACAAAATGCCTGCAGCCATGCTGGCAGCTTTTTCATGCTATCCTTCAGACATGCTCACAATGGTGTTTTGAAAGTTCTGTCTTGGACATTGTAGTCATTTATGTCTTTACAAAGCCACTTATCAAGTATTAATTCCACTGCGCTCCACATACAGGTCATCTCAAGTCTCAGAGCTGCGAAGAAGAACCATTGTTGCCCCCCAGTCTCCTTTTGATGGTGCTGGTCAGCATGATGGTCACACCTCCAAATCTGAAACCAATGCCCAGCTGCAGCAAGAGCAGCATGAAGTGGTGGAGGTTGTTGAGCCTGCTCCTGAGAATTGGTCACCACTGCTTGCCAATGTGTGCCTGTGCACAGCGCTGGCACTCAGTGCTTACGTCTGCTATCGAGCCATTTACCACTGATGTCTGTCCTTCCTCTATCCCCAATGTTGGTGCAAACTGGACTAGCCTGGCCAAACAAGCATCTCAGACTGCCAGTGAGTGGATTGCTTGAACTCCAAATTCACCCGATTCATGGTAATAGCAGGCAGCCAATCCTTATCACCCACCTAAATGTTCTTTTTGTCTTGGAAGCTCAGGGCCTTTTCAAGGTGTCACGTCCCAGATACATATGACAACTTAAACACACAGAGGCAACAGCATTCTACAAATAGATAAGAGTGCATGGAGAAATCTAAAAATGCCACACAAATGGGACCATAAACATATACTCTCCTTGCTTTTTAATTTTTTTTTACAGTCAGTTTGCGAGTGAGATTTAAAGCTTCTCAGTCAAAAATGTGACTAATGCAGCACTTAACAGACAGGCTCTCATAAAGTGTTTGCCCGTTTGCCTGTTTGTTAAGGTTGTCAACAAAAAACGCACGGAGGTGCGTACCACTGAAAAATGAGAAAGCAGAAAGCAAAGTCTGCTGCAGATCATAACCTTAATCCATAATTTATCTGTCTCTATCATCTCTCCAATAAATATCTTGCGAGTAAACTTTTCATAACTAACATGTCACCAACATAACAGCCACTGATTACATATTTTGCAGAGAAGAGGGTAGCTTCAAATCTCATACTAAACACAGACTACTGTAAAAGAACTAGCTTCAATATAAAACGTTCTTCAAACCTGCTGACTAAAAACTACCAGGGATTCTAAATTTAAAGTTGACTCAATTTCTTTCACTGCTACATCATAAAAAAAACATGTAAAAAGATAATGCTGTGATATTAAGAAAAATAGTGGCAAATAAAACCTTCCATTGATAAAACATCTGTTATTGATTTTGATCGTGATGATTGGACACCACATTTTAGTTATCAACACATAATTAACAGTTTATTCACATGGATTAATTTGGCCCCACAACTACAACCTAGCTTTTTTCTTTGCAGCTGGAGTGTGGTAGAAGCAAAACAGAAGGTGTTCAAGGCACTTCCCATGACAAATTAACATGCGTGATGTCAGCAGAAACGAAAGTTAACTTTTTATTGATTTATAACTTCCTGCACTTAGTCAATATTGTCTGTGTAGCAGAAATTGTTTGCATGTTTATAGGACCACTGAAACTCATTTTACATTAATTACAGTTAATGAGAGCCACTCAATAAAAAACATTCATGTTTTCCACAATAGTTCACATTAAAACATGAAGCAAAGACCAAATGTTATCCAAGATTCATTTTATTATAACAAGCCGCACGGTGGTCGAGTGGTTACCATGTTGTGGAGTTTGCATGTTCTTCCAGTGCGTGCATGAATTTTCTCCGGGTGCTTTGGTTTCCTCCCACATTCCAAAAACATACAGGTTAAGTGGTGACTTTAAATTGTCCATAGATGTGAACGTAATCGTGAATGGTTGTTTTGTCTGCCCTGCGATGGGCTGGCGACCAGTCCAGGGTGTATACCGCCTCCCGCCCAAAGTCAGCTGGGATAGGCTCCAGCAACTCCCATGACCCTAATGAGCATAAGCAGCATAGAAAAGGGATGAATGGATTTTATTATCACTATGTCAATAATGTAACAATTGCAACCATGGAATTTTCATTTCACCTACAACTTAATTTAACTCCAAAATATATATAGAATTTAAGAATTAAGATTCTTGTATCGACCTCTGCAGGTTTGGAGAGCGTGTCATATACATTACAGCCCCGTACATGTAGCCACACAAATTAGAGATAGTATAGCGAGACAGTGATTTAAAATGATTGAGACAAAGTGAATTTAAGATAGCTTTCAAGGGTCTAGATCCATAGGTCTCCAACAGGTGACTTGTGCTACCAGTTGAGCAGAAGTAAGAGGCTGTTGAGATTTGTAGGTCATCAGCATATATTGATCAGTCCACCAACATGGGAACATTTAAAGCATTCAAAGTTTACCGTATTAGCATTTTGAATTGAATAACGATGAATCTCTTTATTTTACAAGATCAAAGTCACCCGAATGCTCACTACCTGAATCCACAGCAATATGTTGTGAACAACGATGTCAAAGGATTCCTGAGGGGTTTCTGATGATACATGTTTATTTTTTTTCTGCAAACTACAGTATGGTGTTTCTCCTATATTACCTCCTTTTTGTATCTACTTACCCAAATTGATTGGAACAAAGATTGCCTGAGCATACTGTATGCCAGAAAGAAAGAAGCTTCACTTTTAGTGCCCCGACATTAAGTTGAAGTGTGTAAAAGTGTGAGGAAAGGGTCCCTGTGCCCTCAAGATAAGAGCTGAATTCTGGGGTAGCCACTGATTATCAGTCCCCTTTAGTGGCCCATGGCAAGTTGCAGCAGACAAATGGGGTGGCCTCATACAGCATATGTGTGTAAAAGTGTGGCTATTGGAGCCTTCCACTGATGTTTGAGTGAAGACTTATTAAGAAATATTAACGTAACATTCAAAGGAAAAACAATTGCAAACCAGGCGTTCTTCTGGTTATGTATTCCCTCTGCATATGTTCTCCCAGGTAACTCAACAGTGAAAATATTTCCATTGGAGGACAAAATAGTTGGTAGTGATATTTGTATTTTCCTTGGCCTCATCTAAATGTCAACTTTTGTGACTACTAAGAGTTTTCTGGTTGTAACTCTTGGCTAGTGTGAGGTTGCTGTCACAGTTGGTGGAGACATGGAAGCTCCATCACACCCAGGATGCAGCTATGTGATGCTGGATGTAAACACATGTCAAAGTAGCTAAAAGCCAACTATTCGCCAGCATTACACACATCATATTGTGTCGCCTTTTCCTTTTGAACAGGGAACCAGGGACTATGAACAAAGCAAACACCAGCACACGTAGGGATGAAAACAATACACTGTAGAGGTAGGACAGCATTGCCCTGAGCTGGACATTGTTTTGAATGATTTAAGTTGTCTTTTAGCATGCTGCATTTGTTCTACAAATTTGTCCTAAAGTGAGATTAGTTCTGCTGCTATCATTCAACAAAATGAGTTGGACAGCTGTATAACTTTTGTTAAGAATGTATAAACGTCCTATTGAAGGATACACTCTTACTAGATACTATATGTATGTACAGTATATCTTAAATTGGGTTTTTAGTGTGCAACAAATTTTTGTGTTGGTTCTGCTTAATCAAAGGGATTCAAATAAATCTAGAATAAGTTCTTCTATTTTCTATGCTGAGATATTTCAAATGTGTATTTTTTTATTTGCGTTTGTTTGCCTTTTCAAATAAAAAAATATGCTGCAGAATTGTGTCGTGTTGGCATTCATGTTACAGAGGCAATAAAGATGAGGTTTTTTTGGGGGGAAAGGCAATCCATCTTTAAATTGGCTCAGTGGCTTAAAAAAAACATACGTTGAAACCAGGGGTGTCCAAATGTTTTCCATCGAGGGCCACGTACTGAAAAATGATAGAATGCAGGGGGCATTTGAATGTGGCTATGTTTGTGATGTAGGTGAAAGTACTGTATATTAGTATGAATTTAAGTCTTCCCATTTTGCTGTTGCTCCCCTCCCCATATTTAAACTTGCTTCAGAAATAATTGTAATAAAGTATTTTTACATAGGACTTTCTCCCAATAATATTATGACTTTATTCTCCTAACTTTTTCCCCATCCACATTTTTCAGAGAAATACATTTTGATACAACAACGACATTATTCTTGTAAAATTACCTTTTCTCATTAACTTCCACCAGATTTTTCAATGTTTGCTGTTTTTTTTTTTTTTTTTTTTTTTTTTTAGTGTCCTTGTTGAAAAACCGCGGGATTTGGACACCTTTGCGCTTTGCAAAGAATCCCAATTTGGAGAGCATAGTTGTTTGGAAACGGTACAGAATTGCTTGGCGTTTTTCAGAACAGCCACAAGGTGCCTCTGTTGAGCCATACAAGTTTCGTTCGTTCGATAGCTGCCCACGCTTTCTTGTTGTCGTTATTGTTTCCGGGTTTGCGCAACCACTTCTGTTTTATTACGAAGAAGCACAATCATGAGTTCCTTGGCTGGAAGAACTAACTCTGTTTTTTTTCAATATATGTATTTGAAGTAAACAGCATACCATGCACGTCACTTACTTTCATTTTGTTAATGGAAAAACTACAAGTACCACCTGACAACAAACAGGACGACATTGGCACACACTCAACACTGACACTTGCTGTGGATCCCCAGGCTCTGGTGGGGTGCATACGATTTGGCAACTGTCTTGACAACTTCCTGTTTAAGAAATAAGGGGCAGTCTCTGGTACGTGCTGTACAGGAATGCAACTCAAACATAATGAGTAATGGCACTCTCCACCACCCATCTGCTGACGTCAAGCATGCAAGATCGTACAGGCTGAACTTATCTGCAATAGGAAAACTACAATCAAGGTGTGACCCGGGCACCGGAAGTCATCTCAAAGCTGCACTTGTTTCTACTAGCACTCACTGTCACCTTACCGTAGAATTTGACTAACCGCTCTGTTTTTGGGAGACCACTCTTATTACCACATGGATTCTAAACGAGAACACACTCCACGCAGTCTTAATCCACCCAAGAGACCCTGCCCAGCTGAGTTCTCTGCTGTGTGCCTGTTTAGTTATTAACCTGGAACTTCCCAAAGGCCAGCTGGGAGGGCGGGATCAGTCTCTATTATGGAGTTTTTTTTTATTTCTTTTTCATAGAAGCCAAGACGGGATCAGGAAATTCCTGTATGCAATGGGAGCTTGTCCAAGTGTGACTCCGCAAACTGTGTGAGTCACCACGCGCAGTTAGGTGGAAGCACAATTATACCAGGAAGTGTGAGTCCACTGTCATGTGTGGCATGTGTCTTCATGCCCCACACCACTTATTTCAACATTTCAAAAGGACAACAGCGTTAAGTGTTGATGAGTAACTGTGTGGATTATACAGTATGTACTTTACTGGGACAATCTTGTATTATGCAGTCTGGAGTCACTATACTGTATATCTCTTTGGTACAGACACACAAACGTCATTTTGACGTATAGTACTGATTTGCTTTCAAACCAAGCTATAAATGAAATCTCAGGATTTTACCTCTTCCTACAGACTGCATACTAGTTGGTTGTGTGAGAGTCAAAACAGCGCTTACTGCGTTCCTTCTCAATGTTTAAGTAATGTAATGTACTGAAACATGGGAGTGTTTGGATAATCACACCATGTGAAACGCAAACACCTTACAATGATAATAATAATAAGCCAAAAAAACCCCAAACAAGACCTTATTTAGTATAATGTGAGTAGTTTGGTTATTGCTGTCCATGTAAAGAGTCACAGCTGACTTGGAGTAATTCTTTTTTTCATTGACGTGAAAAAAATGAATACCGATATTTTTTCCCATTGCAGAAAATTATTGTAACACAACTTTTTAATCTTTTTAAAGTATTGTTGATGTTACTATACGTTAACTACAGTCCTTATGTGTAATAATGTTAGATCAGCGTACAATAAATCAAATAAGAGGATACCTTCATTCCTTGCTGTATAAAAGGCTATCCCTGAGCTTGCCCACCTCTTTAACGCATTCTCTTTAAAATCCCAAAGATAAAACAGCTACTTAAGTAGGTACCAATAAGACAAAAATAATACAAATGTGTGACTGAGACGTCATTAATCATTCCACAATCACCTAACTTTATCTTGTGACCTTCTGGAGTTTGGGAGTCAACCTAGAGGTCAGGCCGGGCTCATACTTGTTCAGCTATTTTAGTCAAACGTTATCTACATGTTGATGCATCACTTTATCAACATTTAGGTTTCCTTTGATAAAATATATACAATGCAAAAGTATTGCTGAAAGTACTGCTTCACTGTTACCTTAATAGGTTAGTTCAGTGGTGTGTTTTACACCAATATGTTGCTCTATGTGCCACCTGCATTAGTGAGAGCTTCTGGGTATTTTTTTCCAATATTAATATTGACCCATTTTTTGCTTAAAATCTCCAAAATTGGTCTTCACACAGCTGGAGAAGCGGTGTTGCTTTCCTCGCTAACGCTCTACAAGTGAAATGTTCCTGTTCCATTCAGGCTGCCTGTGCTGGGAAGAGACTACCAGTCACAGATTTCAGACCGTGTCACTTAGCAGCTACGTTGCTACAGATTACACTCGTGCATGTAGGTCATCGCATCAATACCAAGAGCTTTAAGATGGTGCTTCCCCCATAGTTCGCTTCGAGGTTCCCGCATCCTTCCTCTTGCAGAGTGCAGAATGGAGTGATGACGTTGGTGGGCCACATGTAAACAAAGCCAGTCGGCCAGCCTGCCTCACCACAGATGTCAGCACTGTGTTCTTTTGGGTTGTTAGTGATGTGTTTGTGATCGAAAAACAGGCGTAAATTGACGATGTGCGGTTGTGGTTGTCAGTACAATCACGTAAGATGCCAGAGATTCTTTGAGAGAAGCGCACACAGGCTTGTCAAAGCCATGGTAACATTCAGCAATGAGGTGAAAGGTGAGATGCAGGCAACGTGAGCATGGTCACATAGACAAGTGTGTGTGTGGGAGGGTTGTTGTCCTCATCACTGAAATGGCATTTTTGCTTTGGAAGCTGTCACAAACAACACACATCGCTACTTCTACTGCAACAAGCGGCATCTGTGATCAGTGTTCAACCTCACATTCTCTTGTGTTATACTTCACTTGGCGCACACTGAAGTACTTGGAGAGTGGAAACAATCATCAGATAACTTTTTTTTTTTAAACTTTAGTTGTTTTCAATACACTTTATGACACATTTACAGTATGTGCAAAAGTCCTTTTTAATGCTGTTTTAACAAACTTTGTCACAGCAATTATTTTGACAGTCCATCCATCTATTTTCCATATATATATACATATATATATAAACAACCATTGACACGTATGCCAATTAACCTAACATGTATGCTTGTATGACGTGGGAGAAAACCAGAGTACTGGAGAATTGGCGATGCAAACATGAGGAATACAAAGTCTGTACAGATTTGAACACAGATGTCCTGACAGGAGATCTGTGACAGGAGGACCTGTCAGGCAAACATGAAACCAATACTTGACAGGGCTCTGAAAAATGAAAAAAATGTTAACTGGCTTGTAAAAAAGATAAAATATGTAAATTAAAGAAAAAGCTGAAGAACAAATTATACTTGATATTTATACTATCATATCAAAAGTTGCAGTATTCCATTCCTTTTCCTTGCACTTATCCGGGTCCGGGTCGCAGGGGCAGCAGTCTGAGTAGGGAAGTCCAGACTTCCTGGTCTCCGGCCAACTTTTCCAGTTCCACCGGGAGGACACCGAGGTGTTCGCAGCCCAGCTTTGAGACATAATCACACCAGTGTGTCCGAGGTCAGCTCCGGGGTCTTCTCATGGCCGGGCATCCCCGGAACACCTCACCAGGGAAGCGTCCGGGAGGCATCTGGACTAGATGCCAGAGCCACCTCAACTGATATACTGTATGTTGTCTGGACCTCCTCTCAATGTGAAGGAGCAGCGGCTCTACTCTGAGCTCCTCCCAGATAGCCGAGCTCCTTATCCTAAACGCCCCTCCGTGAATCACCACCTTATAGTGGTGGGGGGGTTTGAGTGCCCGAGTGATCCTAGGAGGTATGTTATTGGGGGCTATGTTCCCCTTGTTGGGTCTCCCAAGGCAAACAGGTCCTTCTTGACGGGCCAGACAAAGAGTGATTCTGAAGACCCTTATGAAAAATATCAAGAGGAGGGACCACACCTCGCCCGAACGTGGGATACCAGCTCCTCACCCTGGAGTCAGGCGTAGGGGATGAGCTCGCAGGCGAACTTCTGATAGCGGGACCTGTGGGGCCTGGCCAGGGCCAGCCCAAAGAAGCCACACGGGATCTCCCTTCCACAGACCCACCACCTGCAGGGGCAAGCGTAAGGGTGCGGTGACATGCGATTTGGGTGGTGGTCGAGGGCGGGCGTCCGGGCAACCTGGTCTTTGATGGCCAAGCTACAGTATCTCTCGGGTAAATTTGACCATGACACTGCCTGACTGAATAGATTGCAGAAATCGCAGAGAACCACCTCACACTTCTGTCTGATTAGGTGTATTGCTTAAATGTACTTCAGTACATAAAATACTCATTTTCACTTCCATAATACTCAGTGAGGTTTGCGTGTCAAAATAAAACAGGATGTTCATTTATTAAAATAGTGCATCTGGTAATCTAGGAAAGTTTTGTAGGAGCACTTTGAGGAACAGAGCAAAAATCTAAACTTTCAGAAGCTTTTACAGTAGTTGCGTACATAGGGTTTGACAAATCAATGTTGTGTTGACTCATGTGCTGAGATGGACTTCTGCTGAGTGTGGCTATGTCCTTCACTGGAAGGGACCACACCTTGCGAGGATATTCACATTGTTTTGTAAAATCTTACTCACGTCAAGGATGATGGTGCATTAACTTGCTCGCTCATGTCACTCGGCTCTCGTTAGGTATTCACTGTCTATACAATGGCTGTCAATCGATTACAATTTTAATAACAAGATGAATTACAAGATTTGTCATAGTTAACTCTCTTTATATTTATGTTGTTTATGTTGTTATTTACATTACATATATATTTGTCGCAGTATAAGATACACCAGGAGCAGACCGTTGTTTGCTGTGTTTGTTTTCACATTGTGATAAATGATCCAGAATAATACATGTTTTTTAGATGTTCTCCACAATAATGAAACAGTAGGCTGTTGCATTAAAGATACCCTGAAAGCCTAATTGTGCAAACTTTGGCCCGACAAGCAACACATTATGTTAACCTGAGTAATTGTAAGACAAAATACTGTAACGTCCAAATAAACACCCCTTGTGTTGAAGGGACTGAATGCAGCATGTTGCCTTGAAGGCACCAACATTTGAATGTACCGCTTTGCATTATTTCCCACCTTTTCGTGCTCGCAGTACACAGACGTATTCATGTTTGTTGTCAGCTAATGACAGCAATTTGGCTACTCATGTTAGTTAGAATTTAATTTATAGCTGTATATATTTTAACAACATGACTGCAAATTGTTGATAGTTTCTCTGAGACTGCTTGCGCGCGTGTGTGTGTGTGTGTGTGTGTGTAAGCCCCACGGACATAGGCGTGAATACCAACAGCTGTGATTGACAGTCAAGAATGCCAGTTATTTTATTCGAGACAAACAAAATTTACAACTATTCTACGCAGTTTCATTCGTAATTATGATTTTAATTTAATTTTTACATACTGTTAATTTCAGATAAAACTGAAATCATCGTCCTTGGTCCCGGTTGGTTGATGTCGTCTTTGATCAGGACCCTTCCTTTAGTTCCCATATACAGTACATGTGTCAAGAATAGCATTTTTACAAAACATAAACCAAATCAGAAAATTTCAGATGCAGAAAAAATTGTTCATGCTTTTGTGACCTCCAGGTTGGATTATTGTAACTATCTGCCCGAAGAAATCTTTAGAGACAATTCACTTAGTCCAAAATTCAACCCCAGGAGTCTTAACCCGAACCAGAAAAAGAGAACATATCTCACCCGTATAAGCCTCACTGAACTGGTTACCGGTATACCAGTATATCTTAAGGAGCTCCTAGAACCCTATCAATCCAGTAGAACAATGCTCTCACAGATAATTACTTGTCACGTCTAGAATTTTTAGACGTAGAATGGGACGTAGATCCCCTGATATGCCAATATGTATCAGAGACACTTCTCTCTGTTTCTTGGTCTAAGACTACGAATTGTGCCTTGAGACCTCAGGCTTGAGCTACCAAGTATCCCCCAATTATTTTTTATATCTCAACCCAACCGGTTGAAACAGACATTCCCACCACAGAACCTGGATTCTGTCCAAGGTTTTTATCCCCAGAGGGAGTTTTTCTTGCCTCCGTCGCCAAGTGCTTGCTCATGTGGGGTTTCAGTTTGTTTTCTGTTTGTGACTTTTGTGTGTAAAGTGCCATGAGATACCTGCTGTTGTGGTTTGACGCTGCAGTGTTCCCTTGTTTATCGCGGGGTATAGATTCACAAAATAGCCCACCATAAGTGAAATCTGAGAAGTAGCCAACTTTATTATTTTACAATTATGATATTTGTTTTAAGGCTGTTAAACCCCTCACTATATAATTTATACACTTTTTCTCAGACAGGTATCAACATTTTCTCACATTTATCTCTTGTTTAAACACTCTCTAAGTTCAAACTTTAGTATATTTAAAAAAATAAATCGAATGCGTTCTGTACTGCAGAGGAAGGCCCAGAAGAGATGGGTTGCAATGGTTGCATTAAATCAATTTAGAGAACTCAACACCAAACAACTGTGCCAAAACTACAATAGTTACTGATGCTGTGATTCAATAAAAAAACTCTTTTGTACTTGCAGTACCCTTCCCCTTCTCTGGCACGATTGTATTAGCCATGCAAAGCAGGGTTTCAGCTACATGTAATTGATCATTACATGAATCGTCATTGAAAACATTTTATGTGAGAATAAAAACTTGTCTGTAAAATGTGTAATAAATTCACGACAGCTTGTCACAGCCAGTGTGTGCTGATTGCTCACATTTCAATCTCATTTGACTTTCTGGTATTTTTGTTTACACATTTTGCCTGGCTGTCACTGCCTCTCTGGCGGCCACCTTGTTTCTGTCCCACGGGTGAGGTACAAGTGGCCATCACTTTCATGGGATGCATTCTAACTTGCTTTTTAAAATTGTCACTTCATCTTACTATCTTGTTATAATTGTAATATTTATGGTTTGTCTTCGAAACAATAATTGTGTGTCTAACTTGTTCAACATAAACTGGCAGTGTGTCCAGCTTTAAAGGAAAACTGCACTCTTTTGGAATCATCCACAATCCTTATGAGAGACATGAGCACCTGTCTCTCTTTTCTGTGTGTTCTAAAAACAGATCAAAAGAGACAGCTTGTTTCTGCATGTAATGGGATACACTTATGCCACCTAAAAAGGTCACTGTTAAAACACCTGTTAAAAAAACCTCCTGTTAAAAAAAATTGCTCGAAGACTCGGAATTTATCAGTTACTTCAAGAGACAATGGTCTCTATACATAGAAAACAACGATTTACCAGGAACATCAGCGTGTGTTCTCTGAGAGGCAGGGAAAGCAGTAATGCGCGGGAAAATAATTTCATTTTCCTCTCACAAGAAAAAGAAAGAGACTTCCAAAATATCAGTTTTGGAAGGTAAAATGAAATCGTTAGATGAGGCCTACTCTGTCCCTCAAGATGAACACACTCGAAACGATATAAGAAAAACCACACTGGAACTTGAAGAAATATTAAATAAGAAAACACAATTTTTAGTACAAAGGCTTCGCTTGGAGAACTTTGAACATAGTAACAAATCTGGGAAATTTTTGGCTAATCAATTAAAAACAAATAAAGAGAAAACAACTATCTACGCCGTTAAAGGCTCAGCAGGAAATATTAGCCATGACCCTGATAAAATAAACAAGATTTTTAGGGATTATTATAAAGCATTATACACACCACAATTAGACCCATCAGATGATGATATAGATCAGTTTCTTAATAATTTAAATCTACCGATATTACAACAGAACTAGAAAACCTCTCTGGACTCACCTCTATCTGTTGGCGAACTCCAGGAAGCTCTCCAGCTCATGCCTAATAATAAAGCCCCAGGCCCAGATGGTTTTCCTGCTGAATTCTACAAAGAATTCTGGACTACACTGGCGCCAACTTTTTACAAAATGTTATTAGAAATAAAG
>QODF01000023.1:2740402-2774545 GCA_024372805.1 Oostethus manadensis | reverse complement strand
ATATATTATATATATATATATATATATATGAGTATTATCATTATTATTATTATTATTTTCCCCCTGTATTTTTGCTCATTTTGCTCTGTGACTGTTCTGGTTGTTGCTGAAATTGTGATTATCACGGTCGTTTATAATATGGTTGAAATATGTTTGTGAGGTTCTTCTGCACCCTTTCTTATATCCCTTACCCCACCCCCCAACCGTCCCTTTTCAGGTCAGGTCCGACATCGAAACAACTGTTATGATGCTGGACAAGACTAAAAAAAAACCTCTAACATGCTGTGACCATGTAGTAACCGGTACATTCATGATAACATTTAATACTTACAGTTTTTTGGTCCTTTTAAACATTACGGGAACTTCCTTCCACGGCGCATTGATTTTGCAACGCAACATAGAAATGAAGGCCTACACCTAGCATTAACTTCCATCCATCCATTTTCTATACCATTTATCCCTGGGTCGCAGGTATGCTGGAGCCAATCCCAGCTGACTTGGGGAGAGAGAGGCGGGGTACACCCTGGACTGGTCGCCAGTCAATCGCAGGGCTCATATAGATAAACAAACATTCACATCATACACATGGACAATTTAGAGTCGCCAATTAACCTAACATGCATGTTTTTGGAATGTGAGAGGAAACCGGATTACCCGGAGAAAACCCACACACGCACAGGGAGAACATGCAAACTCCACACAGAGATGCCCAACGGAGATTCAAACCCTGAACCTCCTGATTGTGAGGCCAACATGCTACCCACTCGGCCACCGTTAACTTGTCCGGTTCAATAGAAACACGGCAGCAGTGGTGTCAGCTCGGACATGTAGTCTTACCTTTTTGGTAGTGGTCTGAGGCGTTGCGGGTGTGGCGCTGACACATTGCGGATGAGTGCGTGGGGAAGTTAGTCACTAGCAGGCTGGTAGCTAGTCGGTGTGTTGTGTCAATACGCTAGTAATGTAGTTTGATCTGCAAACAATGTTAATAATAATAATAATAACACAATAATGACGTAGTATGGTTAATATGCATGTCACAATATATTTAAATGGAGCGTTGTTGGCACTTTTTGCAGCATTTTTCAGAAGGCTTAATATGGGGCGGAAGTGTTTCCCATTACGCGTAGTAATGAGCTGTCTCTTTTGATCTGTTTTTCTATCTTGAGAACGCACAGAAAAGGGAAAGACACATGTGTTCGTGTTTAAGAAATTGCCGTTTTCCTTTAAGATAGTGCCATCACTAGGGTCTCCAACAGGTAGCTCATAAGCTGTTGTTGTGTAGTTCACCAAAGAATATTTGATTCAATGACAAATGAGCTCACCGAGGGGTGATGTGCTTTGTAATTAAAATACAATTTAAATGTTGGCAGTCACATAAAACAAAACAGCTCACCTCTCCTTTTGTTTTTTCTCTTTGAAGTAGTGCTTGAAGGTGAATACGCCTGTGCTCTCGTAACTCTGAATTTATACTGTTTATAAAGTACAGATTTCTATAACAAAAATATTTAGATTATTATTTGTATTGTGTTGTATTGAACTAAAAAATATATTGTTTGACAATGAATTTTCCATGTATGCGTATCACTCTAAAACAGGCATCAGATTAAATGTAGATTTGTATCAAATAGTACAAAATGTATTTTTGTACCAGTCTCACAGTACTATTGGACTAAATAGGTCAGGTAACAAAAGAAGACTCAACATTTTTAACTCTCGCTCTAAGCGCTCTCAGCAACATTTTAGCAATGTTCTCGGTTCATGATCTATTATTTGCTAAAAAAAGTTAAATAAATCCCTTAATAAATAAATCGTAAAATTGTTATTTGCCATAACTAAAAAAAATTGCAGACGCAGCAGCGGCATGACACAGCGCACCTTCTAATGCAGCACACCCCCACAGCCTTAACAGAGATGAGTCAAATCATGAATATAATACTATTGCCACCTTTCTTTGTACAAATACATAGAAAGATCGTCAAAACCCACACTACTTATCATAAATACTTTTACACACAAAATAAAGACATGTTATGGAATTGATTTGACAACCCATTTCCTTTAGCACCACAGGGATTGTAGCTAACTTTGTACTAAAATTGGGTGGACACAGTTGGGTTAGTACTAAGTGAGTAGAGACTATGTAAGTGGAAAGGCTTTGTACATGCACTACATGTACGGCTATGGTGACTTAAATAATTAAGAAAAAACTCACAAATCGTTTTATTCTCTATGTAGAGGAAAATAATTCCTGAATGATTGTGAATTGTGATCATCAAAGCACTGACAAAAAACATGGCAGACTTCACCTGATTAGACCAAATATTCTAATCCATTAGTCAAAGTACTAAGTTTGATAATGTCGACATTATTGCTGTGGCTGGTACTGTACTATGTGCTCCGTGTGGGTACTGTGAGCTTGTGGGAATGATGTGGTATCCGAGAACGTATGTGTACGCTGTTTATGACTATGTTGCTGTATTGTATTGTATTGAATGTTTTAGGTTGAACCCCCTTGAAAAGGACATGGTTCAACTCAAGGGCCTATCCATCAATAAATTTACAGTACAGCAAAACCTTTTTTTTTCAACATAAACGATTGCCAAAAATTTCCCATTTTTGGTACACTGTTTTGGTTATTGTACAGCAAAATAGTGCCCAAACAAACCATACACACATTGGATTCAGACTCTGATTAGAATGGAAAGTGTTTTGGAATAGAAAGATAGGGCACTATAAAAGGATTCCGTCAAAGGAATGCTTTAATCATCTTTATTGTGTGTTTGTGTGTGGTTTATTGTGTAATTTGTTCATAGAACACACACAGCACAATGAATAACAATGAATAGTTTTTGTCTCTTTTCTTCCTTGTAGTCAACAATGTGCTGCTGAGGCGTTCAAGCACACTGCATATTTAAGTGTTCGTGTGCTTTTTGAAAATTACGGCAGCAAAAAAGGCAAGATGTTGCAGGAGGAACGATTTAAGGGAGACACATAACATAATGACCCAAGCCAGTGCGTGTAATGATGACTGTACCTGCTGCTAAAGTTCACAATAAAGTTCAAGAGAGCAAGCGTACAGCTCTAACTGTCTAACTAAATTAAGTTTTTTAAAGGACTAGACTAAATGTGCATCACCCCCCCTCCGCTCATCCCAGTTTTCTCCAACAAGTCTTCAGTAATGGTAACAGTCATGTTAAATGTTCATTTATCCATTTCATTTGCCATTTAGATGTATTTTACTATTACGTTTTTTCAATATAATGTTTTTGTTCATATTTCTAGATGTCTGGAACAGACTCATTGGATTCATATTATTTCCTATGGAAAATATTGCTTCGATTTTTAGAAAACCAAGGTTCCACTCTCTATTTGAACACATTTTTCATGTGTCCACTACATGACTTAATAAATAAGAAATGTTTCAGTCAATTATTTTTTCAAACATTGTGTGAAATGCTGTGCTTTGGAAGTTTTTAGCCCCATTAAAAAAAGCTTAACACACAGTGGGGGTCTTTAATATTTGAGCTAACGTTCATTTTTCAAAGATGGCCTGATGTTACACAATAACTGGGCAGAGGTGCTTGCTGTGTAGTGACCGCAAGTCACTTCTGCTCCTTAGTTTTGTGTTCTCTACAGCAAAATAGCAGAAGTGGATAGAGATGTTGAAATTTCAAGACAGATCATGTTCATGGCCGTTTACCGTAGCTCAGGCGGTCTAGCTTCCCGTTACAACCCATGTTCAGGATGTCCGGTGCTCCTTTCATTTTGCAAAGACAACTGTAATCAAACATGCAAAACACCAAATCACATACAGCTCATTATTTGCCTAAAATGCGATAACAGTAATTGTTTTGATGCAACCGGCAACTATAGTATGTCTTTTAGGATGTGGAACAACACACAGCCGTTTTGGCCTAACTGACAGGACACGTTCTGTTTTTGTTTTTCTTTAAAAGTGAAAAACTAAATGTTGCCACTCCTTAATTGTTCTAAACGCAGCATCTCATTGCAAGTTCTCTAGAATGAAGGCTATAAGTTACCATACTGTCCATGACTAAAGGTCCGGTTATTGCACTAAACAAATGGATCTTCATATTGGAAGATTTCATACAACAATAGGATACATGTTTAAACTGGGGAGGTAGCAGTTTCACCTGACTTTATTGTTCATTCACTCACATATGGTATAACTTGGGCTGTGCAGATAGTTTACCAAACAAAACTGAAAATCCAAAAGAGCCCAAGAATAGAACGTTTATAATCTGCTCTGTCTGCTTGTTTTTACTCACATTGTTACATTATAGTGAAAGTATATTAATAGTATAGTAAAGTATATATGGCATATCAAGATGCTGATGAGACAGCAAAACTACCGCACAGGTGTGCCTTAGGTTGGCCATAATAAAAGGCCACTCCAAAATGTGCAATTTTATCGCACAACTGAAGTGTTGAGGGAGTGTGCAATAGGCATGCTGACTACACTAGAGCTGTTGCCCGTGAATCGAATGTTTATTTCTCTACCAAATGCTGTCGCCAAAAGCAGTACATCCAACCAGCAGGCAGCAGGTATATGTTATGGACAGAGATTCCATGATGAGATCTTGAGGCCCATTATGATACCGTTCATCCACGACCATCACATTATACAGTACAGCATGATAATGCACGACTGCATGTTACAAGGATTAGTACACAATTCCTGAAAGCTGAAAACATCTCAGTTCTTGCATGGCAAGCATATTCACCGGACACCCATTCACCCACTGAGCATGTTTGGGATGTTCTGGCAAATATGAGAGTGTGTTCCACTTCTTGCCAATATCCAACAATTCTGTATAGCCATTGAAAAGGAGTGGGTCAACATTCCACAGGCAACAATCAACAACCACTTCAACTTTATGCAAAGCAGATGTGTTGCATCGCTTGACGCAAATGACGGTCACACCAGATACTGACTGGTTCCCCCACCCCCAGACCTCTCCCTGTACAATAAAAATGCACATTTTGGAGTGGCCTTTTATAGTGGCCAACCTGCGGCACACCTGTGCAATAATCATGCTGTCTAATCAGCCTCTTGATATTCCACGGGTGGCAGGATTATCTCGGCTAAAGGGAAAGGCTCATTACCCAGATTTCATGAAAAATGGGAGAAAAAACAAAAGTGTTGTGTCTATATTTTTGTGTAGTACAATTTCATCAAGCCGCTTCAGGTTATGTGAAGTTGAGGGTGAATTTTGTACCAAGGAGTGTACAATAAACAGCCCCTGGACACACACACACCCCGAACCCAATAAGTAATTTTGATATTAGTTATAAGTGGACTGCATTTGTCAATGGCCAAGGCACTTCACTGATTAACCTGTCTCTGTCAAGTCAAATTCAAACAAAACTTTCATATTGTTATACATTTCAATTCTTTTCAGTTACTATTCTCTTGCAACTTACATTAATTAATGTACAGTATTTTATTATACAGTGTGGTGTTAGATATCAGATTATCCACTACTCTTTACTTTCATTCGCACACAGGAGGTTAAAAATAAGGGACTTATTTGCAAAAAATTAAACACAACTTGAGCTCTTCAATCTCGAGTTGAATGTAGCAATAAATTTGTCCTTTGACTATTGACTGTTGGTTACATTATTTTAACCACTTTAGGAGGAAACCATTTTGAATATGTTTATGGAGGAATGCTTCCTTGACTAAAAAATCTTCAATTTCACAACTGTTATAGCATCAGATTGTCTGTGTGTTCTTCGTGCTTGTTTGCACAGCATTGTCAGAGGAGTTTTTGGGAGGCCATTTGGCTTGTGATGGGTTGTGATGCAACAATGAGGTTACGGACAAACACTGCCCACTGACGGTAAAATGTGGAGAGAAGGCTGGGCTTAATGTTTAAGAAAGGAGGTCATCCTGTGTGGGAATTTCCCTGTCTCCTGTCAGCATTTGAGCAACAAGCAAGGAAAGACAGCATTAGGGATCCGATGCAACACATCTCACAGAACAAAATTCCTTAAATGTTTGAATTTGACATTTAGAGTCATTTCAGAACCAAATCTATACCTGCTCTTAAAACAATGCTATTGAATGATTTGTGTCTGTTATTAGTTTGGCCCTGTCTGGCTCCAGACGTGGTCATTACATTGTTCTAAAGACAATAAACACACATACAACTCAGCAAGTGAATACGTTTCATTGCCAAAATTGACATACGCAGATGTAGATGCTACAGGAGACGTGTTTCATGATCTTAATGATTTCTTGTGTTAATCTCTACATTTAAACACTGTTTTACTTACAATCTGTGTTGTTCATGTTACTTTGGCCAAGCCTGCATGCAGCTCTTGTTCTAATAAAGCACAGCCCGGGTAACAATGGTTTCTTTAAAAGTGGGTGTGACAATCTAAGCAGTGGAAAGGCAAGATATTGCCCAATGGCACAAAGCCTTACTCTTCAGCACAGAGTGGAAACAGAAGTGATATTCCAAATAAACGAAGTGATTAAAAAAACCAAGGCTTTATTTGGGTTTGAGTTCAATGCAACTGTTGAATGTCTTTAAAGGTTAAAGTGCCCTCTCTTGAAAAACTAGCAGAGGTGGTTTTTCCTCTCTGCTAGTTTGAAGTTGCAAACACTCCCCACCCGGAATTGTCACGGATCACCTCCACATCCCACCGTGGCCCTGCAGCTTTATCTTCTGTCTGTGCCTTGCGTGTTTTTCTTGCTTGTGACAGATATCTTTTGTGCACACACTCAAATGATTGCTAAATTCCACAGCAAACCTATTGCCAACTAATCTATCATGTACAGTGAAGCTACCTTCAGTCTTTTAAGGTCTTCCTTTACTGCTAAGCTTTTTCCACTCAACGGTTTACGGGGTTTGCAGAGGATTAGGGATATGTGGAGTGAATGCTGGGCTGCAGCGAGTCTTGACTGCTGAAGCATGACCTTAGGTGGTGTGAGGAGGTTAGTTGCTGATTAATTTGCTTACAACCTTGAACCGCTCTGTAGGCCAGTGGACCCAGCAGACTATTGACAGAGCCATGCGCCAGAGATAAAGCTAACATTTCTGTGCTGCGTGCCGAGTCTCTTATGTGCTACTCTCAGCAGTATCGCTTCAGTTTAATCTAGAAAGATCTGAGGACATTTGTGCCAAATCAAAGTGGAAACAGGAGGGAAACTCACACTGACAATTAAGAGTCAGTCTCTTGCTATTCTTTGCAAAAATGCACCAAAATATTTTTCAAATAATTTTATATGATTTCGTAGTACACACTAACCACAAAAACATTGCACAATGTATCGGGCAATCAATGTATTCAGCACAAAAGAATGTATTACTGTATGCAAATGTATTTTATGTAGGACAATAAATAAGGATTCATGCTTCAAGTTTTTAAGTTGCCTGTAACTATTGCACTTATTTGGTTTAAGGTGTGTGTTTGACATGTCCTGTCAGAGGTTGCCTTTAAATTTGTAGGACATTTTGTAATGACTCTCGCACAAAGACAGTGCTGCAGCCCACATTTTCTTCAAAACAACACAAAATAAAGACATGCAAATGAAATTGTTTAAACAAAAGTAGAAATTGTTTTAATTCCATAAAATATCAAGTACAATTAAAGCATTTCACCGTATCAATATTAAATAATTCGACTTATTTCATCCATTGCCAATACTATTACAAAGAGTTGCATCATTTCACTGCAGCACAACTCTTCCCTTGACAACCAGCCGCTGCTCCAGTTACCCAAATGTATAAATTCACTCGCATGTATGTCGAACCAAGCACACAAATACTGCATATACACAATTACACGAGAATAATAAAGCTAAGGTGACATGTCCAGAAGAGCGGATAGTGATTGCGCAATCTGTGCAAGCCACTTCTTCAGTCTCATTGTAAAGAGTCTATGTAAACTGGTGGTCGCTGTCGGTCTGTACCGTTTTTGGTGTACCCCCTCTTAAAAATCAGAGTCCGTGCAGGCTCGGCGCTCTAACACTGGCCGGTGGCCGACAGCAGGTTGCGCAGGGTGGCGAGCTCTCTCGACAGCTGCTCCACGCGCTTCTGTAAACGATCGTTCTCCGCCGCCAGTTCCAGCACTTTGTGTTGCGTCTCCAAGTTGCGCATTTTGGCTTTATCTCGGCTCTTCCTCACGGCTAGGTTGTTCCTCTCTCGCCTGAGCCTGTATTCTTCACTGTCCTTGTCCAGCCGCTTCTTCGCCTTCCCGGAGAGCTTGGCACCGTGCGACGGGGAGCTGCCTTGACCCGCTGGTGCCGGGGTTCCGGGCGGGCTAGAGCAAGTGGAGGACGCCGTGGAGATGTTGCCCATGCTTCCACTCGTGGACTGGTACTGCAGGTAGGACCTCATGTCAAAGCCGGACGAGCCGTCGTCCATCTTCACGTCCTCGTGGTGGTCGTCTCTGTCGGGGGCGTTGCTGGCGGCTCTGTAGCGGACCAGCTCCGAGGCGAGCACGCTGTCCACACGCGTCTCCTGCAGGTCGGTGTAGCCCAGCCCGTACGGCGGCCCCCTGAGGTCCCGCGGGCCGTCTCGCTGACCCGCCTCCAGCTCGTTGAGCAGCGTGTAGTTCCTGAAGTTGGCTACTCGCTTCAGCTTGTTCTCGGCTAAAAAGTCGGAGAAGACGTCCCCCTGCGGCGGGTGCGCGTGCCCCGCCAACTGCGGGCAGTGCACGGCCGGATCCAGGTAGACGCTGAAGTCGATCGCTCTCTCCCGCTCCTCGATGCCCAACTCCGTCATTGAGTCGCCGAGCTTCCAGTACGAGGCGCCCCCGCCGCCGATAGGATTTATGATGCTGTCTCTAGCGTGAATAGCAAAGCCGCCCTCGTCGTAGAAACCCGCCACTTCCATGGATCTTAACACCCTCCGGATGGCAGGAGCATGGAGGGCTGATGAAGCGCCCACGTCGGTTGTGGTCCACTTGGCGCGAGTGTCGCAATGCTTCGCTTGCTGAAGCTCCTCTACGGCCCCGCGCTTTGCAACTACTGCCAACAAGTTGTGCACGCTGCGGATTTGGGGGAATTGACAGGTCTTCCTCTCACGGGGGAGTTTTATTGCAGACGAGGGGTGTGGCTTAGAAGGGCAGGTGTGGTACAAGGAGACACTTTCCAACACTTTTGCTGACGTTCAACCTGGGATTTGGGTGGTCGAAAAAAACTTTAATGCTACATCTTTGATTCCAACATTAAATTAGGACTGTGTGAAACACAACCTCCGTACATGTCTCTTTGCATAGCTGCAGCACTTGTTGACACTTGGCCCGACCACGCCTTCTAAAGACACTTATCATGGAAAATTTCACTAAGCAGGGAAATCTTATACGTTTTTCTTACGCTACTGCGTATGTATGACGTCAGCACAGGACGCAAGCACCCCCATCTGACAATGGAGTCTTGTACAAGCGGCTTATTGATGTTGTCCATTGAACTGAGCCATGCTCTTAATACACATGAACAGAAAGTTTATAGGATCCAATATTATTAAATAAAATGTAATTAACGACACAATGATAAAATGATACAATATTGTATTCCTTAAGACTGGCGGTCTTGCCAATTTAAGTAAGTACTTACTGCCATCTGGTGGTGAAAGAAAGTCACGGCTGATAATGACACTTTTTTTGTAGACCCTAGATTCCCAAAGTGGGGTACGCATACCTCCGGGGATACCAAAATTGTAATAGGCAGTACGTCATTAAAACAGTCACAAGCACAAGAACAATGGAGCAGAAAGGATAGTGCATGAAGTTGTTCATTTCTCCATGTGCATTATATAATCAAATCAAAACCAAAAATAAGTCTGATGATTAAATGTTGTGCATTAACAGTGTTTCATTTATATTGGTGTTCCAGTGCTCACAGTGTAGCATGAAAACCTATCACTTTGGGTGGGGAGTCCTCTTAAAATGAAACTTTATTGTTGGTTTCATGTATTTTTGTACTTTGGATACTGCTTTATCGTGATTGTTAAACTTTCCCATTTAATTTGGTATTAAATTCATATCCAGACTTAAACAATATTCATTGTGAGTGGACAACAAAAGTAAAGCTCAAATTCAACCCATTCAAACAGAAAAATGTCATCAGCCTGGAAAAAAGATACACTGATGATTACTTATCTATAAGTGCTCATGTAAAACTTCATCAAAATGTGACCATGCAAAACGGTTAGAACGCGACGTCGACAGACGGATCGGTGCAGCATCAGCAGTAATGCGGTCGCTGTACCGGACCGTCGTGGTGAAGAGAGAGCTGAGCCGGAAGGCAAAGCTCGCTGTTTACAGATCAATCTACGTTCCCACCCTCACCTATGGTCATGAGTTATGGATCATGACTGAAAGAACGAGATCGCGGATACAAGCGGCGCAAATGAGTTTCCTCCGTAGGGTGGCTGGACTCACCCTAAGAGATAGGGTGAGGAGCTCGGCCATCCAGGAGGAGCTCAGAGTAGAGCTGCTGCTCCTTCACATCGAGAGGAGCCAGTTGTGGTGGCTCGGGGATCTCGTCCGGATGCCTTCCGGGCACCTCCCTGGTGAGGTGTTTCAGGCATGCCCAACCGGGAGAAGGCCCCGGGGAAGACCGAGAACACGCTGGCGGGACTATGTCTCACAGCTGGCCTGGGAACACCTTGGTGCCCTCCCGGTGGAGCTGGAAGAGGTTGCCAGAGACCGGGAAGTCTGGACCTCCCTACTGAGACTGCTGCCGCCGCGACCCAAACCCAGATTAGTGGAAGAAAATGGAATGGAATGATAACATTTCATGTTATTTAAGAAGATAAACATGTTTATGTTTAAGTGTGCAGGAGTAGGGGGTACATGACTTCAGATCAAATGTCTGATGGGTACGTGACTGTAAAAGCAGAATCAGAATCAGCTTTATTCGCCATATGTGTTGCCCCACTAGGAATTTGACTCTAGTCAATATCGCTCTGTGCAATAATAATAATAAATGTACAAAGATAAGAAGAGGAGAATACTACTATACATACATTATTTACATGGGATGTATATACTTTAATTGTCATTATATACACAAAATACTGATTATAAATATGATATTTAAAGTTTGTGAACCACTGTTGTAGACTAACATGTTAAAGCCACTACAGACATGATTATATTGACATCCACTGTTTGTCACACTTTGATGGACATTTTAAATTTGAATTTAAGCAACCCATTGAGAAAAGAAAGGTCATATTTTTCAAGCCTGCTATTCTAATTTTAGTTATGTCAATGGCTAAATCAATGTATTTTTAGTACAGTGAGAGAGAGTAAACAGTTCGATGTGAGTAGAAAACTCATACACATATTCTCTGGAAAATCAGTTTCTCTTGGGGTACAAGGACCTAACCTGTCTGTTCTCTGAGGGAAGTGCCACACTATGAAAACCCCTGAACATAATACGAGACTTAGTCCCTATTTGCACTTTATTATGCATTTGTGTGATGAGCTGTGTTTGTGGTGATGCTGCCACAACAATGTAAATTCATGAAAATGATCAATAAAGTTAACTATTTTATTATAACTAAAGAACTGTGGGGCCACATACGGAAAATGATATTGATGGTAGCATTCTGTATTATACATTTTCAGTATAGTGCAACAACAATGGAAGATGTAAATTAAAACATACAAACAACTGGAGAAAACACTAAAACTGATTTCATGACTTCCAAACTTCATGTTTCAAATGCAGATTGATGACATAGTTGAGGTAAGTGTGTTCACTGTTACAAAAACTGCATTACTCTCTGGAACCAAGGGCTGTGTAGAAGAGGTGTGCACTTGAGACAAGTGACTTCAACTAGAGTCAAGATTTTGATGACTTTGGACAGCGACTTGACAATATCGCCAAAAACTTACAACTCGACTTGGACTTTGATATCAATGACTCAGGACTTAACCTGGACTTTAGTCTGATGACTTGAACATGTTTGAGATTTTCAGAGAGTTCTCATCATTGAATTGATCATTGAATTGATCACAGGTTCCGCCACTTATCCAAGCAGGCTTCATCAGTTCATACTCAATGAAAGTCTTCTAAGACAACCTGAACAGTCCACTTGCAATCGATCCACTGGCAACACAACAACGTGGATGAATGAAAATATTCACAGGCATATTTTCAGTATCGCACGGTTTATGAATGGGTAGCATGTTGGCCCCACAGTTCTGGATTCTGGGTTGGAATCTCCGTTGGGCATCTCTGTGTGGAGTTTGCATGTTCTCCCCGTGCGTGTGTGGGTTTTCCCTGGGTACTCCGGTTTCCTCCCACATTCCAAAAACATGCATGTTAGGTTAATTGGCGACTCTAAATTGTCCATCGGTGTGAATGTTTGTTTGTCTATATGTGCCGTGCCTCGCGCCCAAAGTCAGCTGGGATAGGCTCCAGCATACCCGCAACTCTAATGAGGATAAGCTGTATAGAAAATAATGAATTAATATTTTCAGTATATTGCGTAAAATGTTTCCCCATGTAAAGTATTCATTTTTAATGTGACCATTATTCTATAATTTCCAGCAAGAAAACACATTTTCCAATAGAATCTGCCACATTATTTGGATCTGTTAATGCTCAATTAGGTTTAAGAACAAATTAGGTTGTGACATACATTTCTGTGACTGCCAGACTGCTGGAGAGTGGTACAATGTTACTCACACACACACAAAGTTGATAAGGTAAAGTGAATATATCTTGAACATTAATTTATTGCTGTACTGGTTTGCACTGACAAATTCCAATTGCTATGTTTTTCTATGACTAAGTCTTGTTAAAAAAAACAAAATGCATTCATTGGATTTGTCGAATTTAATAGATTGTTTTATATTCTCAAAATACCATTTTATTTATATAATCAAAACTACCCAGTTCTTATGACTTGTAAAGACTCAAATTTCAAGTTTATAAATCGGGATTTGACTTGCACATTTTTACTTGAAACTTGATTCAAGACTTGGAATTAAGGGCAAAACACTGACTTTTTTGCACCTCTGCTATGTAGTCAAGAAAAGTTCATTTTGTTTACATACTAGAGCACCAATTCACAGCAGAAGTTATATCAAGGCACTTTACACCCTAAGCAGGTCAAGACCCATGGTACGTTAAAAAAAAACTAACTGAACCCCACATGAGCAAGCACTTAGCAAATGGTGCAAGGAAAACAAGTCCCTCTGGGAAACAAACTTTGAACAGAAACCAGTCCCCGTGGGGCGGCTGTCTGTCTTGACTGGTTGGGTTGAGAAAGTGAGAAAGACAGAGTATGTAGAGTGACAAAGGGTAAATAGTAAGGCTGCAACTAACGATTATTGCCATAATCGATGAATCGGTCGATTATTTTTTCGATTAATCAATTATTCTGATTTTTTCAAAATACATTTTTAATTGACCCTTCTTTGCAGTAATCTCCTTAAGAATGCATGAATAGATGTTTTCCCTCCAAAAATCATAGCGAAGAGGAAGATCTCAGTCACCGAAATTGAAGTAGCAAATTATAAACCATGAGTTGACAAACATCACAAACACCCTACTGCAGTTTCACTGCTCTACCAGTAGGTTTTGTGTGTATGCGTGGTTATAGATAATGGAGAGCGTGCAGAAATGTAGGCATTTTCCTAAGCACAAGTACTGTACAAGTGTGGGGTTTACTTTGCATGGGAATGGTTTTACACACGCTCTAAGCACACATTTCTGCAGTGGTTTGCTTTGCAAGATATCAAAAAGAGGCAAAAATGCTGATGGCTCTTTTCCTAAGTCAAAGGTGATGTATGTTAAGTATCTTGTTTTTCCTGAAACACAAAATATTACATGTCTGCTTTCAAGGATCACTAAGGAAATAAAAAAATAGTTACATTAGAGTGGCTTCTTCTTCTTTTACTTTCGGCTTATCTCGTTAGGGGTCGCCACAGCAAATCAATTGCCTCCATCTAACTCTTCTGTATCCTCTTCTCTTGCGCCAACTACCTTCATGTCCTCTTTCACTACATCCATAAACCTCCTCTTTGGTCTTCCTGTAGGCCTACTGCCTGGCAATTCAAAACTCAGCATCCTTCTACCAATATATTCACTATCTCTCCTCTGGACATGTCCGAACCATCTCAGTCTGGCCTCTCTGACTTTATCTCCAAAACCTCTAACATGTGCTGTCCCTCTGATGTGCTCATTCCTGATCCTGTCCATCCTGGTCACACCCAAAGAGAACCTCAGCATCTTCATCTCTGCTACCTCCAGCTCTGCCTCCTGTCTTTTCCTTAGCGGCACTGTCTCTAAACCAAACAACATCGCTGGTCTCACCACACCTTTCCTTTTATTATAGCTGAAACTCTTCTCTCACACCTGACACTTTTCTCCACCCATTCCAGCCTCCCTGCACACGCTTTTTCACCTCTTTTCCACACTCTCCATTGCTCTGGACTGTTGACCCTAAGTACTTAAAATCCTCCACCTTCTTTATCTCTTCTCCCTGTAACCTGTAACATGTCTGCTTTCATGGATCACTAAGCAATTAAAAAAATAGTTACATCAGAGTGGCTAAAATCAGGATATTTATAGTACGTTTTTAAATTAAACGATTAATCGATTATTTGGATAATTGATTATTTATCGATTCATCGTTGCAGCTCTAGTGAATACAAAGAAAAAAAAGGATATAGGCGTTGGACGATTGACTTACTGAGGGAGTGATGGGAAAACAATATGTACAATTTTCTATTAGTAACAGCAAGAATGGTGATATACTGTAAGTCTGCTCTTAACAATACTATGATGTTGTACATACAACGAATTCAGGTAGTATAGTAGCTGCACTAACCTCCATCTCACGTCCAGAATCAGTTGCTCTTTGCTGCTGCTTTCCTGTGAAAGTGCTGCCAGTTTTCCAGGAAAAAATCTTATATCCACCTGATCAACGAACATTGACAGATTACAACGGTTAGTATAATATAACTGTACTACAGCTAGCTAGTTGGCTAGATTGACCTTACTGTGTAACAACATAACCCAATAGATGACGTAATGTACACCAGTACAATATATTATTTCTTTAAGTTATTTGGAAGTTTTGTTATGTAGCCCCCGAGGGGTAGGAAGCCAATACTCATGAATAAGTAATAAGTTCATCGAGTTCAACTTGTCCCTGCTACACTACTACTGGCCCTAGCACCAGCAGCAGTAAAAGGTGAATGGTGTCGGTTTAATTACGTTAGGTTTTAGCCTCTGCATAGCGCCATCTACTGTACATTTAGATGAGCGCCACCATGTTGGGGGTTCGGTGGCGGGCGGGGACAGCCAGACAGGTCCGGTGGGGTCAGGAAGTGCTCGTCTCCCTCTCGCAACACCATTGGTCAAATGCCTACACCTTTGCGCGTGGTAATTGGCTGCCGTCGCGGGGCTTCTCGCATCTGATTGGTTCAAAATGCTACGCCATCTGTGGGCTGAGAAGTTGACGTTTCCGTTGGCTCCTGACTAGGAGCAGAGAGACTATAGGGGTTGGGCCCAAAGTGGAGAAATGGCGAGAATGGTGGACGATAGCGGGTGTACAGAGGAATTACAAAATTATGAGAAGCAGGGACCGTGTGGGGGTGCGGCGAGATGGGGACCGCAACACGCGGGTGCCCGAGAACTGGCTAATTTATATTCGCCAGGTGAGTTTTCGCCGTATCGCTTCTTTGTACAGACGGCTAGGTGGTTCCGGTATGTTACAGTGTGATATATTAGCTAATGTTAAGACGCACTGATTGTACAAATACTTGAAACATGAACACGATAACTTGGCAACCCTGACGTCTTCGGTTTAAAGTGAAACACATGCAGATAATTCGGAAACACTACTCTCTGCGCAATAGTTATTGTGTGATAGAGCTTGGATTTGTATTTTTGAGTCGTGCTTGCTAAAGACTAAACTAAATAACTACTAATAACTAAAGAAGGTGAATGTTGCTTTAAGCATAAAAGACAATTTTTAATCATACGTCTCGCAGGCGGCAGGGCAGGGCTAAACTAAAAGGTAACCCAACTAATAGCTAAATAAGATATTCATAGTCATGGGGCAAGTATTCATGACATTAAGTAGGTGTTCACTTACATCATGCAAGCACACTGTATGTGGATTCACATCTAGCTATGTCTCCTACTAGACATTCTGTAAGCTAGCTCCACTGGTTGGGTGGAGTGAGGGTGCAGACAGGTTTTTCCAAAATCAGCTGCTCACTAGTCAAATAACAGTTTTCATGTGATTATTTGTTATGATACTTGTTGACCTTTGAATGGTGATTTGGATTAGATGATGTAATGTCATCTTGAGGCACTGCTGCTAACAACACCTGTTGTTATCTTTTAGGCAAAAGATGTCAAGAGTGGATAAGTGTTGTCCTCTGCTTTTCTCTCATGGCCTTCAATTTCATACATCTCGTTGCCAATTTCCACCTAGGACATATGTGGAACATCCTTGTGGGGATTGGTAAGAACTGGCACTGATTCAAGGAATTTTGTTGAGCTCTTGTCTCACTAGTTCCTCTTCCTATCCCGCACCTTTTTGAATCAATGTGTAGTGGCTGGAATCCTCACTGCAGACTTTGCGTCAGGCCTTGTTCACTGGGGGGCTGACACATGGGGATCAGTGGATCTACCCATCATTGGAAAGGTACTGTCAAATGCAATCTACTATTTTTTGTGAAGAATATTTCTGGCTATGCATTCACACCCTGCCTTTCATACTTACTACAGGCCTTTATACGACCCTTTAGAGAGCACCACATTGACCCCACAGCCATCACTCGCCACGACTTCATTGAGACCAATGGTGACAACTGCATGTTAACCATCATCCCTCTCATCAACATGGCCTTCAACTTCCACACTCTCTCCCCTGGTGAGTTATGGATCAATACATTTGAGGTTTAGTTCTGGCTACCATCACCTGGAAGGTGTTTGTTTTATTTTAAGCCATGTGGCCTGTTGGCAGTGTGACGGGCAATGTCAATAAGGTAACATCATAGTAATGCCAGGGAATTCTACAAAGTATAGTAATGCAACACAATAAACACAAGACAACAATAGAAGTTGTCCAGTGTTTTGTGTTAATTTGTGGCTGTTTATTAGCAGAAGAAAAGATAGTCTTCAAAGGTTGACTTTTGTGTTGTTCCCATTCTATTCCCAACATCGACCAAATAGCTACAGTAGGATGCAGTTACACAACCGTGCAAACACAAAATTGCATTACCAAAAACGATGAATTAAATTGTTTCAAAATTTGTTGAAACTTTGGCGTAACTGTCACGGGGCAACAAAATCAGAATGGTGGGCACTGGCTGAAAAGATCAGCGACATGGTTGAATCAGGCAGTAATAATCTGCTCAATATGATACTGGCATCTAAACAGGTTTAGAACATTCAAAGTGAGAGTCTTCCTTGATTGCAGTTATACAAGAGTGACTGAAAATCTAACCAGGTTAGCACGTGAGTTTCTCTGCATTACTGTGTTTATGTTTGTCACTAGGCTATATGTTGACATGCTGATATTTCTCAACAAGGCGTCGCTAAGCTACTAAGTTATAGCTCAAGCTATGTTGTTTGCTCTTTAGGAATTGTTAAGGAAAGTTCAAACACCTGCACACTTCTACAAAACAGGAGTTCTTTTTATTCAGATACTGATGAGGCTAAACTCTGGATATGCGGTTCTACGATGCTGCTTCACTTCTGGGTAACTTATACAGTGGGGCTAACCTGTTTTGGGACAGATTGTGTTCAGGATAAGGGATTATAGCCTATAAACGCACTACCTTCTGACCAATCAGTTGTCCCTGAAAAATGATGTCACCATTTATACAGGAACCCATGGAGATTGATGAACAGATTTTATGAGACCAAAGGTTTTCTCACACTGGCAAAATCCTGCTGTTTGTCCTGATTACTTTCTTTGATTCTTGTCTTATCTCTGAAGACAGTCAGTATTTTCTATACTCAGATATTTTATCAATTTCACATATCTATTATTTGTTGTAAGTAAAAGTAGAATGTATCTCACTGTAATCACAAAGATGTAAAACATGATAATTTAATTACCGCACCTTATTTTCCTATTCCAATTTCACTTCAATCAACTGTAAACAACATTTGTAGATAAACTGGCTGTTAGACCCACAATAATTATAAGAGTTTATGGGCAATCCATTTATACTTGTTCACTTAGGACACCTACTATTGGATAAATGTGGTTTGTTCTAAGTTGCCATTTCCACCAGGGATTCAGGGGAGGCCACCCTCCACCACTTCCATCATTGGTCACCCCTTATTATTGCTGAGGATCAGCTCGTTCGTCGGCATCAAAATCTGGCACTCTTCTGTCTTGTTGATTTCATGTTTCTATCTGTTAGTTAAGCTACATTAATGTCCAAGTCATTTTTGAATAATGTCATTAAACTGAAGCAAATGAAGCATTCATGCAGTCGGCAATTTCCCTGCTGCATTTAACAGCTGCAACACTTTTTCCTTTGGTTATATTCCACATATTTACTGATTAATGATTGATTGACTGATTCTTCCTGTGTGAAATAAGCTCCGCTGCTGCTGGTACACCTGTCCATATTTTCTGTTGGTTATCTGCTCCAAACACCACCGCTTTTACATGAACATGAACATGCTGTGTGTGTCCAACAACAGCAGTCCATTTGGGACAGCACTACACTGTCAGAATTTGTGCCCTTAGGAATGAAGTATGCAGTGTACATAGTATACGTATTGAAGTGTAAGAAAGGAAGTGTGCAAATTGAAACAGCCAAGATGAGATAAACCTGGCGTATGATACAGTGTCATTCATCATCATTGATGGTTTGGCTCGGGGAATCTGTAAGAAGAAGAGATCCTGAATAAACTCCTGAATAAACTTGCTAGTATAGATAGTACATGCCTTAGGTTTGCATCTTCCTAGGTTTGCATTTTCCTAACCCCAAACTTGTTTTGTCTTCTACCTGCAGCGGAGATGTACCATATCTATCCGTGGTACTGTTACCTGTTTGCACTAGGCATCTTTGTGACCCTCACCAACCAGATTCACAAGTGGTCCCACACATATTTCGGCTTGCCTGGCTGGGTTATGTTCCTGCAGGACTGTCACATTATCCTTCCCCGCAAGCACCACCGCATCCATCACGTCTCCCCACACGAGACATATTTCTGCATCACGACAGGTTAGTCTTTATAAAGTGTCATTGCAGCTGCTGAGAGAGTCTTGTAACTGAGTCCAATTCTTGCAGGTTGGCTCAACTACCCCCTGGAGAAGGTGGGCTTCTGGAGAAACCTGGAGGATCTCATCCAGGGCATCACAGGAGAGAAGCCCAGGGCAGATGATCTTAAATGGGCTCATAAAGTCAAGTAATGCCACAGGCTAACATCACCCTACCTCAGAAGACGCTGGCTCCGTCCAGGCTTCTCACTCCCCTTTTGTCCATCATTGTAATCCATCGGAAGAAAAACAGGTTTTGATGCCATAGCTTTAACACTTGCACATTTTGTCTGCTTTTCAAGACAATTTTTTCATTACGGCCGATGGAGATCTTCATTTCAAACTGCAATATATTTTTAACTCTCATGTAGAACAATATTAGCTCAAGAGGTCAGATCAAATGTTTCTTCTCACTTCAGAAAAAAATTCAAAACACGAACACACTCCTCTGCACTGGCTTACTTCAATTATTTACAACTAATCAAATATCTATTTGATGCTGACAAAGATTAGATTGAAATATTGATAGTAAAACATGTGCAACTGGAAAGAAACAAGAATGCTTTTTCATTACAGACAGCAAAATAACAAACTGATGAATAACTGCTGTTACATTTGTAGATCTCAAGCACTTTTTTTACATTACATTATGTCATGGCTTTACCAAGATATTGAAACAATAAATACTTCAACAACACCAAAATCAGTTGCAGGATGCTGAACAGCAGGTCAAAAACCAAAAGGAATAAACATTCAGATTCCCCTCCTGGGTCATCTTCTGGATTCATTGCATCTGGCTACTTTCCCCCCCACATTTCGAAAAAAAACAACCCACGTTGGCCACTCTTTTAGATATAAGACTATATAATTCCTCTTTTTGTTGTTTTTACTCAGAGGGATACTAGTTCATGTTAATGAGCGGGTATGTGTGTGTGTGTATATATGTGTGTATATAATATATATATATATATATTTATATATCACTATCAACTATCAGATTAAATAGTTGTAATATTTATGTTTATGCTTATTTGCTGAGGTTATCAATTGCAGTGGCGCTGAACTGTTATCCATCCATCCATCCATTTTCTATACCGCTTATCCTCATTAGGGTCACAGGGATGCTGGAGCCTATCCCAGCAGACTTTGGGCGAGAGGCGGGGTACACCCTGGACTGGTCGCCAGTCAATCGCAGGGCACATATAGACAAACAAACATTCACACTCACATTCATACCGATGGACAATTTAGAGTCACCAATTAACCTAACATGCATGTTTTTGGAATGTGGGAGGAAACCGGAGTACCCGGGGAAAACCCACACACGCACGGGGAGAACATGCAAACTCCACACAGAGATGCCCAGCGGAGATTTGAACCCAGGTCTTTCCTGATCCGTCATTTCAAAGAAACCCAGTTCAGCGCCACTGAAATTGATAACCTCAGCAAATAAGCATTAACATAAATATTACAACTATTTAATCTGATTGTAGCTAATGGGGTGGCCTGAATGTTAATGTTTTAAATCTGTTAGGTTCATGATCTCTTCAGATGTCTTTGCGGTTGAGGAAGAAAGAGGCACATGCAGTTTTGTCAAGCTGCCTTACACTGCATAGATGCAGACTGTTTGTGTTTGTGTTGTTCACTTTGTGTGTTAAATTCCTGTTTGGTATCTTGGAGTTACTCACGCACGCATACTAATGTTGACAAGAGGTCTATTCCACATCTTTTTTTACTGTGTGTAGGAGTTGTATTGGTGTGCGCAACATTCCTGTCTATGTGTAGTTGTGGCAAGTGGACCGGGTGACATTACAAGGGCTTACAAGGGTAACACTTGGCGAACCAGGACTTCCACTTTTACAGATGAGATTATTTAATTTAGTCGCTGGTGGCAAAGTTTGTTTTTAAATGCTTTAGTGAATCATTTGTATGTGTGTTGTACAGAAAATAACTATGCAGTGTGATAAGAGCCTCTTAACTTTGTCTTAACGTGTTAGTCAAATGCCTTTGGTGAAGCCTTTACAGTCTTTCAAAATTGGGAGCTGGATTTGAAACACCTCTAAAAGTGTTTTCTTCACCAGCTTCCCCTTTAGTTTGTTGAACGCAGATGCTGACAAGGGGAAAAGACTGTGCTGCGTTCAACAAACCTTTAACGTTGCCCCAAATGATGTCTTCATTCCAAGGGAAATCCTGGTAAGCAACCTGGTAAAAAGACTTGGTTGTTTTGATTCTGATAAACTAAGTAAGTAAAGAGTTTAGGTAAGTAAGTACGTAGTTTAGGGATATTGACATCTGTTATAAGGCCACAATTGTTTTTTTATAATATGGAATACTGCAATTTTTAAACTATTATACTGTTGATATTTCAAATTTAGGGTGGCAGCAGAAACATACTTAAATCAATTTCTGTTTATGTTTAAGTTATTTAGGACCATTGTTAGTGGACATAAAACAACACAATTTATATTTATGGTCACATTAATGCTGCTGTAAGCTTTCTTCTGAATAGAAAGACAGCAAAAGAACACACTTAAATTTCATAGTGCTTGTACAGTATTGTGAGAATCGGTTTTGTGTGCTCTTGGTAGTTAAAACGCAATGCTGCTGGTTGTTTATCGAGATGTTGCATCAGTATTAGGGACATAAAATACAGATGGTTCTTTTGCAGACTTCAGTGTTTTTGCAAAGATATCAGTCATTTAGATGAGGGTTTGTGTTATTTGGTGCTACGACTTTGAACAACTATATTCGACATTAACTGGTTTATAATAGTCAAAGACTTCTCAATAATTTAAGTTTGTTAACACAGCTTCTTGTTATCGAACCGATCAAGCGGTGTTTATTTTGTTTTGTGGAGATTGGGCTATGAGTAATGAATGTTAAGACATGCTTTGTTTATTGAGTTGCTTGGTAATGTTATTGAAATGCCTTATCCTCTCCCTGATTCATTTACTGGAAATCATGTCAGCAAGATGGGAACCCTATTGAGACTGACATTAAGTTCCTCTTCACTTGTCTCTCATTTCTTGTGAGTCAAGGCCCATGTGGTTGTTGTGGTTGGTGATGATGGACTTTTAGATATCACAATAATATACCTTGATGCCTTTTTGTTGTCTTCCATTTGGGAGATGTACAATGTGTATATTAAACTGCATTTTTATGTAAACTAAATAAAATGTCACTAATTACAACTGTAAGTTTTGATCTTTCTTTGTGTGTTAACATTGTAGGCAAGAGCACAACCTGTTTGTAAAATATGTTGGCTTTTTTGTGTCAAGAGGTTTATACATGCAAACTAATAGGCCAGGGGTGGACAAACTGCAGCCCGGGGGCCACATAGGGCCCGCCAGGCATTTGAATGTGGCCCACCAGATGCTTCCAAAGTGTTATATAAACTTTCAACATACAAGCTGGCAACATGCCTTGCAAGTAGTAAAGAGTCAATGTGAGACAACCTTTTTATGGTTTAAGCTTTTCACATGCCGTGATCCAGACAACTACCTCTACCCACGGTGCCAAAAAACCCACAAGTCCCACAAGACCCCAATGCACTGTCTGGGTAGTAAAAAGGAAGGGACGTCGACATACTCCTAAATAGTTAATGTTTTATTGTTCATAGTTCATATTGTAAATCACACATCCTTTATTCATGTATATTGCGGGTGTCTTATATAAGTTAAAAAAAAATGTTATTTCAAGTCTAATGTTTAAAGTGCTCCTGATTATCATACTTTTATATACCAATATTTTTTGAAGACCTTTGTCACTGACAATTGTTAGCAGTCCATACGCTTACAAATTTGTTACCCTGTCAACCTTCCACAGATTTAGGATCTTTTTTTTTTTTTACACGCATGCACGTTACATTAATTCCTAAAATGTGTAAATCGTCTATCGATAAGATGTATATAGAGTAAGTCTAATTTGCATTAGCACACACAAGTTACAGCCATCAAACTACAAAGAAAGCTGCCTAAATACGATGGGTGGCGTGCACGCGGCGTTGGCGGCGACAATGGCTCAGCTGCGTGCGCGCTCCCGTCGTTAAGGATCAACATGGCGCTCGCCGCCGGATCAGGTAAATATAACGGAATAGTTATTAACCGCTAAGTTTTTATTACAACGGTTATAGCCAGCAAAAAAGCTTTGGGTGGGTTAGCGGTCACCACGGAACGGCTAACACGGATCGATTGTGTGCCTTATGCGACAATAAATAACATATTACGAGAATGAATTGAAAGCAAAGGTATTAGCCAAAATATGCTACGTTCGAATGAAATGCATACCAGAAAGAGGAAGTATAACTGTGGATAACTCGAATTGTCATAGTTTTATAGAGCCGAATCACGTATCACTAATGCTGATTTAATGCTAGCCAGCCCTTTTCAATCTGGCGTTTATTCGGGGGCGTAAATTAGCTGCAGGGTAGCATTTGTTAGCTCATTGGGTATGGCTCCTAGCCACCCACCGAAAGTGCTATTTTTTCAAATGGGATCTTGAACAGCTACCAGTGGACATAAATACGTATCCCATTTATAGCCTAAATTGACGCTTACTTAAGGTTAACATGGATATTGCAGTGGATATGGATTTTCATGTAAATAGCATTGTGTTGACATAAAATGGATTGTGGAGATGCAGGTGTATTTTGCATTAGCCTGCAGTTAGTTTGCATGCATGCTGCACCACCACATCTCACCGCAGAGGCCAAATGATGCAGTACTCTTCAAGACAGGAATATCGGCCCAGAGGCTGCTTCAACAGGCCTTTGTTCCAAGATCTGTGAGACCATAATATCACTACTAACACGTATTGTGGTCTGCACACAGGAGTTAAAGTTCCCCGCAATTTCCGGCTCCTGGAAGAGCTGGAGGAAGGGCAGAAAGGTGTAGGAGATGGAACAGTGAGCTGGGGTCTGGAGGATGACGAGGACATGACTTTAACACGATGGAGAGGAGTCATCTTAGGCCCTCCTCGAGTGAGTGTCAACCTAGTGTGAAAGACTGAAGGGGACGTGGGCATGCGGTGATGTATAGACTGCCACTATGAAACATGTCAAAACATACAGGTGCTGTTTTCACTGACCTCTTGCTGCTTCTTCCACAGACAAGCTATGAAAATAGAATGTACAATCTGAAGGTTGAATGCGGCCCAGGATACCCAGAATCACCACCATTTGTCAGATTTGTCACCAAGATAAACCTGAATGGTGTGCACACCTCCAATGGAGTGGTACGTACACTTGGTTTCTTCTTGTTCTGGCTGCAGCGCTCACAATCAGAAATGTGAACTGTCATGTTAAATACACTAGGCTGGCTAAAAACGAAATAAATTAAATATTTTGTCAAAAATAAATGTCTTTGGTATATAGGTGTGAGAAACTGAAGGCAGGAAGGAAAAATACAGACCCTTGCAAAAGTATTCACACTGCTTGGTTATTGCATCCTTATGTTGTGTTGGTCAATGAACAATGTAATTTTGCTTTTCTGACCAAGAATTTGAAAAAAAACCCAAATTGCCCTTTAGACTTTAGATATCACCCCAATAGTCACTTTTATTAACATCACATTGCGCCGGGTACAAGATCACTGCAGGGACATTAAATGTAATGTAATCTAAGGACACTTCTTTTAACAATACTGATGCCTCGTGACCAGAATACTACACTTTACTACAATCTTTCAATATTTTTTGACTAATATTAGGGCACAGTCAATCACAAAACAGTGATAATTTTTTTTTGAAAAAGTACAATATAGTGAGAGTGATATTCAAACCACAATATAGTGAGGGATCAACGGTAATGTAAAATAAGTCTTTACGTCAATATTCCCCCTTTTAAATTGATTAACCTAATTTAGCAGATCCAGCCAGTTAATGACCGCAGTGTCACAAATAGTGAAATGGAGGTCACCTGTGTACATTTAATGTGTGTCATGTGATTGTACTATAAAACACCTACATCTGGTTCATTAGTATTCCTGCTACAATTGCAATTACACAAGAACGCTCCAAGCAACTCAAAGAAAAGGTAATTGAAAAGTTTAGGTTTAGTTTAGCTGCAAGAAGATTTCCAACTCATTACGCGTTTCACAGAGTTAATTTAAATCCATAATTAAGAAATGGAAGGATATGGCATTTTTGTAAATCTGCCTAGCACTTTCCATCTTCACAAACTAGTGAAGGAGGCCACTGAGACCACTCTGAAGGAGTTAAGAGCTTCAGTGTCCCATATAAGAGCATACTGTAAGTAACCATATAATAGTAAATAGACAGGTGGCGAAGAGTTCTCGCTTAGTAATCTTGATTCGACTTTGCCCAAAAGACTAAGTTTTTTTGGTCTGATGAGACAAGAAATGAGTTTTTAGCTGTCTGTCTAGTAGTCTGTCTGACTAGACGATAGGTATGGTGAACACAAAACACTGCACATCACCACAAACAAACCATTTCCATTGCGAAGCATTGTGGTGGGAACTAGTCCCTTTTGTTGGTCCCGATCCGATTTTTGGCGATACACTGTATTTTCGGATGAGATCAGCTTCCGCCACTAAATCCGGTCAATCTGGTTGCCATTACTCTGTGCCACAGTCCTATAAGGTATGTGCAAAAATGGGCCTCAAAGCTAGTTACCACTTAACTCCCGCCAGCTGGATGAAGAATAAAACCCAACACCACCACGCTGACATGTCTGTGGTGTACCCTGGTGTTATTAGTTTCACTTTGGATGCAAGATATTTGGCTCCACAGCTGCAATGGTAATTCCCCCTCACTGTGCCTGGACTGCTATGTCATGGCGCCAGGCGCTTGCACGGGAAGTGCCGCTCTAACTGATGGCTGTTACTAGAGACCGTCAATAAATTACTATAGCGCTGAAGAGAGTTTGTTAAAAAAAAAAAAGAAGTAATATATTCAAAATCACACCACAAATTGATCCATAACCATGTCAAATAATTAGTCCTACCCTAAAAGTATAATTTTACATCAGGGTGGCTGTAATTCAGTTGGCCATTTAGTTGCATTTGAACACAGAGCACCCAGTCCTTCGATCTGACGTTTCTCACCACATGCACTGTGCAGTGAGACTTATTTTCTTATTCTTCTGCACTTGATGCCAAACGCTTGCTCTAACCAGCATGCCAAACACCACTGCCCTCTGTAGCCCTCGCATGAAACAGCAGCTTGGAGCAATACACGGTACCCTATTGTTCTCAACAGCCATGCTTTTTTCCTATGCTATGTAACATTAAGGTCCATATCCGGAAATTGCATGTACACAGTAATTCTGGGGCAAAATTAACATATTTAGCACCGTCAGATTTAATTAAATGTCATCTGTATATACAGTAGTGTGAAAACATGATAACCCCCTTTGTGATTTCTTTTTTTGCATGTAATTTACACTTAAATGTTTCAGATTATCAAACTAATTAAAATATTTGTCAATGACAACACACTTGAACACAAAATGTGTTTCTTAAGTTTTACTTATTATTTTGTTTGTATTATTAAGGGACACAAATATCCAAAAGTGCATGGCCCTGTGTATACAAAAAGCAGCAACAACTGCAATCAAGCGTTTGCGATAGCAATGAGTCTCTTACAGCACTGTGAAGGATTTTTGGCCCTCTCAATAACATTTTTGTAATTGAAATATTTTTTTAGTGTAAACCGCCTTTTTTCATCATGCCACAGCATTTCAATACGATTCAGGTCAGTCTTCAGTCTTCATTTTGTTTTTCTTCAGAATCAGAATCAGAAAATCTTTATTGCCATTGTAAGCAAACAATTTACAAACTAGGAACTTTCTTTGGTGACTCAGTGCAACGTAGAATTCTAAGTAAACATAATGCATTAAATAAACATAGAACTAACACTAACTAAACATAGAACCCTGAGTAAAAAGTTGAAATCACTGATAAGTAAAGGCATGAGGAGTGTTTTTAGTGCAGGTATTATAAGGTGCCAAAAATACTGGTTATAAACTGACCATAGTGCAAATGTTATAAAGTGTTCATGAGTTCAACAGCAGCAGAAAAGAAACTGTTCTTGTGGCGAGAGGTTTTGGTCCGAATGGACCTTAACCTTCTGCCAGAGGGGAGTGGCTCATATAGTCTATGTCCAGGGTGGGAAGGGTCAGCAAGTATCCGGCCTGCTCGCCCCCGAGTTCTGGAGACGTACAGGTCCTGGAGAGATGGAAGGCTGCAGTCGATCACTTTCTCGGCGGAGCGCACAATGCGCTGCAGTTTGTGTTTGTCCCTGGCAGTGGCCCCAGCGAACCACACTGTGATGGAGGAGGTGAGGATGGACTCAATAATAGCCGTGTAGAATTGCACCATCGTCTGGACAGGCAGCTTGGCTTTCCTCAGCTGCCTCAGGAAGTACATCCTCTGCTGAGCCTTTTTGATGAGGGAGCTGATGGTCTGCTCCCACTTGAGGTCGTGGGTGATGTTAGTGCCCAGGAAGCGGAAGGAGTCCACAGTTGTGATGGGAGAGTTCGTCAAGACGAGAGGGGGTGGGGGGGGACTTTCCTGAAGTCCACGATCATCTCCACTGTCTTCTGAGCATTTAGCTCCAGGTTGTTGCAGCTGCACCACGACACCAGCCGGTCCACCTCCTTCCTGTAAGCAGACTCATCACCGTCTGAGATGAGCCCGATGAGGGTGGTGTCATCCGCAAACTTAATCAGTTTCACCGAGTCGTGGCCGGAGGTGCAGCTGTTGGAGTACAGGGAGAAGAGTAGGGGGGAAAGTACACAGCCCTGTGGGGATCCCGTGCTGATAGTCCGAGTGTCCAAGACATTCTTCCCCAGCCGCACGCGCTGCTTCCGGTCCGTCAGGAAGTCAGTGATCCACCTGCAGGTGGAGTCAGGCACGTTGAGCTGGGTGAGCTTGTCCTGGAGCAGAGCAGGGAGGATGGTGTTGAATGCAGAGCTGAAGTCCACAAACAGGATTCTGGCGTAGGTTCCTGGGGAGTCCAGATGCTGCAGGATGTAGTGGACGGCCAGGTTGATGGCATCATCTACAGACCGGTTGGCTCTTCAGTCATTCAGAAGTGGAATTGCTGGTGTGTTTTGCGTAATTGTCCTGCTGCAGAATCTTAGTTTGTTTCAGCTTGAGGTCACAAATAGATGGCCGGACATTCTCCTTCAGGATTTTTTGGTAGACAGCAGAATTCATGGTTTAATTCATCACAGTAAGTCATCCAGGTCCTGAAGCAACAAAACAGCCCCAGATCATCACCCTGCCACCACCATATTTTACTGTACTGTATATGTTCTTTTTCTGAAATGTAATGGGACACACACCGTCCAAAAACTCTCATCAGACCTAAAGTTTTTTTTCCCAAAGGTCTTGAGGATCATCAAGATGTTTTCTGTCAAAATTGAGACAAGCCTTAATTTTTTTTTGTTCAGAAATGTCTCTGTCATCTAGCCCGTGTTTGCCCAATGTCTTTCTTATGGTGGAGTCATGAACACTGACGTTAACTGAGGCAAGGGAGGCTGGCTATTTTTTTGAATGTTGTGCGGTCTTTTATGATGTCTTGGATGAGTCAGGCACCAAGCAAGTACGCTTGTTACTAGCTACCCACGGTTGTTTATAAGCTCCATGACGCTGTTTGATGAGGTCATCATTTGCATGCCGGAAAATACGGAAGCCCAGGATTCAGGATTTAAAAAAATAGGGTTTCATTATAGAGAAAAAAAAAAACCCAATACCGATATTGACAGATATTACATTTTTATGCCAATGTAAATTCACACTTCTCCTTTGCTGTCATTTTTCATGAGCTGAACTCTAAGATGTGAAACTTTTTCTATGTACACAAAAGGGCTATTTCTCAAATATTTTTCAGAAATCTGTCTAAATGCTCTGGATTGGTGTATAAGGTATTTGAGGAAAATGGTGGTCACACCAGATACTGACTGGTTTTCCGATCCCTCTTGGTTACTCCCAAAACATAAACCTGCACATTTTGGAGTGGTTGTTTATTGTGGCCAACCTAAGGCACAACTGTGAAATAATGATGCTGTCTCACCAGCGTCCTGATATGCCACACCAGCGAGGTGGCTAAATAATGAATGATGAATGCTTAGTAGTCATCGACCTGCATTTAGGCTTTTTTCACATTTAAGCATTTGCCTTTTCTTTTTAATTCGACAGGCGATAACAGCTCAAAAGCGGACCCAATGCCAAGACATCTTTCTTCAATACTTCCCATCCCCAGTGAAAACCCAAATCACCAAAGTTATGGGGTTATAATCAGCCCTTTTCTATCGTGCAAGACACTGTATTCACCTCAAGCCATCCCTGCCATTCACAATTTCTCAGATGTTTTACAATGTTGTTTACAAAAGCTAATTGCTGATGCTGTATCCATTAGCTTCACAACAGCTTTGTGTTAATTCCAGAGAATGTGTGATGTTACAAGTATCACATATCGGTTCCGGAAACTGAGCGTTGGACAATATTGATATATCAGCTATCTGCTAAAAAAAGCCAATATTGAACACCCCTAATAATATAGTAATATGATTTTAGTTTATGCCTTTACTGAGCATATTTCACATAATTCGTTTGAACACCTTGCATAACTGCAAGAACCCTAATGGCACACTACAACCAAGTAAATGTCTGGTCATACTACTACACATACACACTGTTATACATACTACTCTGATGAATTGTACTGCATGGAATAAGCAAACTAATTTGACCTAAGGTAAGATGAAAGTTGGAGGGTGTATTATTCAACATTTTTTCGCCAATATTTTCACTTTTATTGCAAATGAAGATCGACTCCAAATATCAGTTATCAGCCTCCTTGACCACTAAAAATCTGTATCGTATCAACCCTGAAAAATCAGTCGATCCTTAATGCTCATTAACACAGATTCAGACAGATTTGTGAACAATATTGGGAGAGATAGGCCTATTGTATAAATTAAAACCTTTTTGATCTTTGAGTTCCGCTCATGAAGAATTGGGGCCAAACATAAGTGTTTATATTTTTGTTGTGTGTATTTTGTTGTAAGTTGATGACTTTCACATGGGTCTTTGTGTGATTGATGCTGCAGGTTGACATGCATGCAGTGACTGCACTGGCTAAGTGGCAGAACTCCTACAGTATCAGGACGGTGCTGCTGGAGCTGCGACGGCTCATGACATGCAAAGAGAACATGAAGCTTCCTCAACCACCTGAGGGCCAGATCTATACCAACTGAGCTCCATACTTTGTTTATCTCCGTATTTCCCTCCTCCTTAGCCCCTGTCCCACCCACTTTTGTTGGCTAACTTCCCTTCATTGCATTCACATTCCGCTGGCTAAGAGAACACAAGCAGAGCAGAAAACCCCAAGTACACAAGAACAATTACAGAAACATGCAAACACTCACACATACAGTGCACACATTAAGTACACAATTATTCAAATACACACAAGTCTTTCCAAGCTACTCGTGTCCTCTTCCATCACTGGATCCCTGGGTAGACATGAACACCAGTCCACACCAGTTGTGATCATTGAAATACTGTACATCTTAATATTTTTTATGATTTGGGAAAAATGGCTGATTGTACAATAACATAAATAATCTTATTAAGTGTACTTATTTGTGTGTTGCCTTCTTGTAACATAGAAATAGTTCCATGACTTTACATGCGTTTGCTGTTGACAGTCAGATAGATTTGTAATACTGTACGTTCACCCAAAATCACTGGTAGCTGTAACACAATGGACTCGTCATGTGACTGCATATGTGACAGTTTTTACGAGTGTACTCTGAATTGTAGGTATTCATGTGAGGAACAGTGTTGCTTAGCTGTCATTTTTAATACGTTATATGTTAATAAGTTATTATGTTTTTTTAATATGTATCTGATGTGGGCAGCATTGTGTCAATTTGTTTTTCTTTTCATTTCATAAACCGTGAAGCAGACATTCTGGTTTTGGTGTGACGGGGGAATAGTGTGTAATACAAAGTATACATGAAAACTTAAGATAACCTTGCAGAAGTGAAACATTTCAGAGATTAATGCAGTTTTTGCAAAATAAGGGGAAATGAAGTACCGCAAAACAAGTTTTTAAAGTTTTGACTTAAATTTTTGGCTTCAATTCCATATGACATTTCCCTTCCCATTGAATGGTGCAGGTTGCATCACAGCACAGTACGCGCAGTGGCTGCCCTCTTCTGGAGATCTATTGCCATTGCTACAGTTGCAGGTGACGTATTTTCATCAGCCAAGTTGCATACGGTTCTCATGTCAAACATGTATAGACGATGGATGAGACGCCATAGTATAGTAGTTTCACACTTTTTCTTTTACATATATTTTTAAATCCCTTAAGTTATTTATTCATTCACACCTAACAAGTTTCATCTCTTAGTTTTTACTTGCATCATAAAAGCACTGATTTCTGTCTATAAATTTATAAACATTTTTATGTTGTCTAATGTCTTTATAACATGTCTTCTGTAATGCTAGGAAAAAGGTTTTGTCACGGTTACTCATGCAAACATAAATAAGGCATATTTAATTGTAGCATAGTCCCTAGGTTCCCAAAGTGAGGTACGCGTACCCCTAAGTTACGCCATTTATAATAGACTTTGTGGTTAAAAACATTAAGTACTTAGTAGTCTCAATTACGAGTGCGCCTGAACGCCTCACGGCGCAAGCGTAATCGCAGATTGGAGACCGCCCACAATGTTGTTCATTGCTCTGTGTGCATCATGAACAAATAAGTAAGTTTGATAAATATTTCTTGCATTAAGAGTTTTTAATCTTAAAGATTTCGTCTATATTGGTGTCCCAAAAACCTGGTACTGAGTGGGGATTCCCCCGAAAAGGAGGCTTTATCGTTGGTTGTATGTACTTTAGGACTTCAGATACTGCTTTATCATGATTGTTTACCTTTGCCCTTCAATTTGGTGATAAATTAATATGCAGACTTAAACCGTAGCCTTCGTGAGTGGGCAAAAAAAAGTGAAGCTCAAATTTAAGCCATTCAAACGAGGGATGAAAACATCAGTGTGGAATAAAATACTGTGTATGTAGAAGGATTATCTATTCATCAGCGCTCATGTCAAATTTTATCCAAATGTGACCATACAAAATACACATTTTGACCCGGAATTACTGAAAAATTAATTAACCATTTAAGTATGTTCAATATTTCTAAAGAATATGTAGGATGATTACTTATCTATTATAGACATGCAAACATCAGACTGGAATAAAATATATCCGTTTATCGGTGCTCATGTCAAACTTTATCAAAATGTGACCATGCAAAATATACCCATTGCATTCCATTCCATTTTCCTCGGCTTATCCGGGTCCGGCTCGTGGGGGCAGCAGTTTCAGTAGGGAAGTCCAGACTTCCCGGTCCCCGGCGACCTCTTCCAGCTCCCCCGGGAGGACACCAAGACGTTCCCAGGCCAGATGTGAGACATAGTCCTTCCAACGTGTCCTAGGTCTTCCCCGGGGCCTTCTCCCAGCTGGGCATGCCCGGAACACCTCACCAGGGCGGCGCCCGGGATGCATCCGGACTAGATGCCCGAGCCACCTCAACTGGCTCCTCTCGATGTGAAGGAGCAGCGGCTCTACTCTGAGCTCCTCCCGGATGGCCGAGCTCCTCACCCTATCTCTTAGGGTGAGTCCAGCCACCCTACGAAGGAAACTCATTTCCGCCGCTTGTATCCGCGATCTCATTCTTTCGGTCATGACCCATAACTCATGACCATAGGTGAGGGTGGGAACGTAGATCGATCGGTAAACAGAGAGCTTTGCCTTCCGGCTCAGCTCTCTCTTCACCACGACGGTCCGGTACAGCGACCGCATTACTGCAGATGCTGCACCGATCCGTCTGTCGATCTCACGCTCCAACCTTCCCTCACTCGTGAACAAGAACCCGAGATACTTGAACTCCTCCACCTGAGGCAAGACCTCACTCCCAACCCGGAGGGTACAGTCCACCCGTTTCCGACTGAGAACCATGGCCTCGGATTTGGAGGTGCTGAGTCTCATCCCAGAAGCTTCACACTCAGCTGCAAACCGCTCCAGTAAACGCTGAAGGTCACAGCCTGATGAGGCCATAAGGACCACATCGTCTGCAAATAGCAGAGACGAGATCCTAAGGTCACCAAGCTGGACTCCCTCAACACCTTGACTGCGCCTAGAAATTCTGTCCATGAAGATTATGAACAGAATCGGTGACAAAGGGCAGCCTTGGCGGAGGCCAACGTTCACCGGAAACAAGCTCGACTTACTGCTGGCAATGCGAACCAGGCTCCTGCTTCGATTGTACAAGGACCGAATGGCACGTAGAAGCGGACCATCAATCCCGTACTCCCGGAGCACCCCCCACAGGACACCACGAGGGACACGGTCGAATGCCTTTTCCAGGTCCACAAAGCACATGTAGACTGGTTGGGCAAACTCCCACATACCCTCGAGTACCCTTGCAAGGGTGTAGAGCTGGTCCAGTGTTCCGCGACCGGGACGAAAACCACATTGCAGCTCCTCTAACCGAGGTTCGACTAACGGTCGTACCCTTCTCTCCAGCACCCTGGAGTAGACTTTCCCAGGAAGGCTGAGGAGTGTGATCCCCCTATAGTTGGAACACACCCTCCGGTCACCCTTTTTAAAAATGGGGACCACCACCCCGGTCTGCCAGTCCAGAGGTACTGTTCCTGACTTCCATGCAATGTTGTAGAGGCGTGTCAACCAACACAGTCCTCCAACATCCAGAGCCTTGAGAAATTCTGAGCGGAACTCGTCTACCCCCGGAGCCTTGCCACTGGGGAGTGATTTGACTACCCCAATTACCTCAGCCACGGTGATAGAACTGTCCACGTACGTATCCTCAGACTCTGCTTCCTCTATGGAAGGCATGTCAGTGGGATTGAGAA
>QODF01000023.1:2719133-2738462 GCA_024372805.1 Oostethus manadensis | reverse complement strand
TGCGGGTGTATGCTGGAGCCTATCCCAGCTGACTTTAGGCTAGAGGTTAGACAGGTATGTGCACCCCAGACAGGGCGGGTTAGACAAACACATGGGGGAGAACATGCAAACACCACACAGGGATGTCCAGCTGAGTTTCAAAGTCAGATTTTCCAGATCTCCTGGCTGTGTGGCCAACATGATAACCACTTGGCTACCATTCGGCCTATCAGGGTAAACCGAGTTCGCCTAGATAAAAGAAATGCCCTCTGTTAAGCAGTATTTAGAGCTGGGGTGGACTCTGACCCACCACAAACCATGTCATGATCGTACTTCCTGTGAAAAGCAAAACGACGTCTGTCATTCACTCACTTCTTTGTGCGATTACCTGCTGGGACAGAGCCTACATGTAAGTACTTTTTTTTTTTTAATTCAGAGCGGTTTGGGTTGTTTACATGAGTGCGTTTGTGTAATTATTAACGTGGACGTGCATGTGAGTGATCATGCAATACTTTTGTCACTCATCATGAGATCAGAGTGAGCAGTGATCAAGCTCACATGGTTTAGACTCCAATGGATGTCAATGTGGAAGTGACACCAGCTGTCTGCAACCTAAATAGCACACTTTTCCCCCTATTGCTCTGTAGCATACTCTTCTGTTCTCCCAAATTCACCTGATCTCCTCTCACACTCAAGTCTTTAAATAGCACTGCAGGAGCCATATTTTTGCAAGTTGCTGTATTGCTATTTATAGCTTTGGGTATGTTTTTGTGTTTTTGTGTGACAGGTGCAGCAGTATTAGCATAACAATAATCGCAGTAAAAGGTTGATGGGTGTGTTTGAACACCATGCAAGTGCAAAGCTTTCATCATGTTTGGAAGATTTAGGTATGTTGAATTCACATGCATGAGTTGAGTGTAGTTCAGGTGATATTTTAGTTGTGGTTGTAATTGAACTGATCATCAAGGGCAATGCCAACAGAGCCAATACAGTACATGATGAATATGTCATTCACGTAAAAATGGCATACTTCCTATATTATTGTTCACATAACTCCTTATCTGAACAAATTGTCAGCTGGTGAGTGTTCCCCACCACATTCAGCAGACAATAGTTTTCCCTTTTTTTATATACTTCATATTTGATACAGAGTCATGTAAACAATTCCCGTTTTTAATGTGTGTCTGTGTGACTACCATATGCCATTTCTTTTCATTGGAACAATAGGGAAGTTGCCAAGTCTGCTTAGCAAACAAGAGTCTGTGAAAAATACCAAATGCAACTCAGTTGTTCCATAACGTGTTCCCAAATTTGGCATTTCATTGTGTGTCCTAATGTTTTTCTGTTGTCTATGTTCTTTATAACAGTGCTGTTGAAAGCAACATTTTAATTTCAAAAAGCACACCAGTCAAGACAGTTCTGTATTGCATAGGTGGTCAGAACTCCATCAATATTGTCATGCAAGAATGCCATAGTAAAGCAATTTTTCCCATCTTCTCCAAATCTAATTTTATATCATTGTAGCCAAAACTTACCCAATCCTTGAGGTTTTTCATTTGAAAAAAGGTGACTTCTTACAATGTCTATGGATTAGAACTTTAATGAACCCACCTAGTGGCCATGCAAACGCCACCGTTAACTAAATTTCACCTAATCTATGAAAAACGTTGTGCATCGGTTAGTTATTGGTTAGATCCTAAACGTTTGACCATCCCTTAAGGTTGTTTAACCCATAGTATTCATGCAGCTAATGCTCTTCCCATTTGATCCTTAAGGTGTGATATAAACAGCAGACGTAGAGACACTGAGTACTAGTTGGTCCTAGATGCTGCAGGATGGCTCTTCTGGTGCATGCTCTGGCCTGTGCTTTTGGTCTGGGCTCCTGGGTGGCAGTCAACGGCCTATGGGTGGAACTGCCACTCATTGTCAGAACACTTCCTGAAGGCTGGGAGCTTCCCTCCTACCTGACTGTCATCATCCAACTGGCCAACGTGGGACCTTTGCTCATCACACTCATGTACAAACTGAGCCCAGGCCTGTTAAACGAGCGGGCCGCCATCTACACCATCCTTTCCATTGGTGTTCTCTCCTGCCTTTTGCTGGCCTTCTTCTGGGATGAAACAAGCATTGTGGCTGGTGCGTCACACAGCACGGCTTTCTTCATCATCACCTTCTTCCTGTCGCTGGTGGATTGCACCTCCTCTGTGACTTTTCTCCCTTTCATGATGCATTTTCCAGCAAAGTACATTACCACATACTTCATTGGAGAGGGGCTAAGCGGTTTTATTCCTGGAGTTGCTGCTTTGGCTCAAGGCGTGGGCATAGCCAAGTGTGTTAATTCTTCTCTGGCAGTGGGAAACCACACAGGGGAAAACGGGTGGATCTTCCAAAGCCAGTATCTCCCACCCAACTTTTCCACTGAGGTGTTTTTCTTTTTTCTGACAGCCACGATGTGCATAAGCCTGTCTGCTTTTGTAGCACTGAACAGGCTTCGTCGGACAGCTGATGAAAATCTGGAGGCCACCTCATTGGCATCAGTCTGCTCAGGACTGGACAATCCTGCCGCAGACACTGATGGAGATGACCTAAAATGCCAGAACAAGGAGGAGTGCAAAATTGGGCCTTCCCTGGCAGGCCCCAAACACTCAGTGTACCAGCTGACATTCATCTACTTCCTAGTGGTGTGGGTCAATGGTGCTACCAATGGGGTGCTGCCCTCCGTGCAGACATACTCCTGCATGCCATATGGGAACCTGGTCTATCATCTGTCTGCTGCTCTGTCTTCGGTGGCTAATCCTGCGGCTTGTACCATTGCAATGTTCTTCCAAAACAGGTACTTTTATTGCTTTTTAGATGTCAAGGTGCACAAGGATTTGTCATGATAATTTCAAAATTATGCTTTGATTATTTTGTCATAGTGGATGCTAGCAAATACGACTTTAGTATCACAAACATACTTTTTTGTTTTTCAATGAAATTTGTGGATGGCATTGTGTCTTGGGGCTTTTTAGACTACTGATATCAATCTTGGACAACTGTCATAATTATTTGCGAGGTGAGCCCAGTTAAAAGAAAACTACTTAAAAATGAGGAAGCATGCCACAGATTTCAAGCAATATGAAAAAAAAAACATTCTCTCTCTGTTGACAAAAAAGAGGCAAATATTGCAATGCCTTGGACAAGGCATGAAAACATTAAGTAAATAACAAAAATATAAGGGATCAGAATCATTGGGAGATAGCTGGTATGCCCTTTTATGGTCATTGGAGGTATGAAAATGACCTCGCAAATATGTCAACTTTTTGACTGACCACTTGACTAATATGATGAACTGTACCTTCTGTAACAAAATGACCATCATGCATGACAATACATCATCTCCTGATGCAAAGAATACCTCTCTGTCACTGTAACAACTGTGAAGGTGATATCAAAGAAGGGATCTTATGTTAACATGTAACTTCATTCATTCATTTCTGTACCGCTTATCTTCATTAGGGTCTTGGGGATGCTGGAGCCTATCCCAGCTGGCTTTGGGCGAGAGGCGGGGTACACCCTGGACTGGTCGCCAGTCAATCGCAGGGCACATATAGACAAACAACCATTCACACTCACATTCATACCGATGGACAATTGGCGATTTTAGTATCGCCAATTAACCTGACATGCATGTTTTTGGAATGTGGGAGGAAACCAGAGTACCCGGAGAAAACCCACACACGCACGGGGAGAACATGCAAACTCCACACAGAGATGCCCAACGGAGATTTGAACCCAGGTCTTCCAGATCTCCTGACTGTGTGGCCAATGTGCTAACCACTCAGCCACCGTGCGGCCCAACATGTAACTTGGCCTGTTCAAATGTTAGTGATTGAAATAGCTTTTGCTTTTTGTAAATATGACCTTCTTATGCAGCAAATTCAACAAAGCACCATTTTTGCTTTTTAGATTTTTATTTTTGAAAAACAAAGGTATCATTGGGAGGTTTGTTCAAATTGCACTCTAAAAGTTGATGACTTAAACATTATGATGACTGTAATTTATATGAGCTATTTAGCAAAATCAGATAAAAATATAAATTGCGTAATCATTTGGAACGCAGCGTGTGGGTTTTTATTTTTATTTTTTGCAAGTACTCTGGAACCTCGCCTCATCCCCAAAACACACATTAGGTTGTTGTGTTATGTGTTAGGTGTCCTGTGATTAACTGGTAACCAGTCCATGGTGTACCCTGCGTCTCACCTGAAGTCAGCTGGGATAGACTCCAGCTAATCAGTGACCCTAACAACGACAATCTTATTTACTGTATGTCTAAAATGCCATATCTGATGGATAGATGATGTGGTTGTCCAAATATCTTCAAGCTCTTGCAAGTACTCTGCAATGGTAAGAGAAACCTCTGAAATAAGATCAATCATCATGTGACTGTTTAAAGCCATTGTGGTAATAATTTTGTATAGAACAGGCAAATCCTAAAAATTCCGTCATGATCTAAAGCAGATACTGTATGTTAACTATATTCATTGGCATATTCCTCAATACTGTATTTACGAGCTGGCTTACATTTAAAAAATGTCGGCTAACATACTGTATCTAGTCTAATTCCACCTTCTATCTGCTTTCAGGTCTTTTACTTTTCTGGGTGTGCTGACGGTGCTTGGGACAGTCTTTGGTACCTACAACATGGCCATGGCTGCTATGAGCCCATGCCCTTTACTTCAAGGCTCTGTGATGGGTGAAGCGCTCATTGTGAGTGACACACAAACATGTGGTGTGATCATTTCCTGGTGGCAAAGTTCAGCTTCTTAACAAAGAAGTGTTGAGCATCTTATAGTAATTATGATAACTGATGACTAGTGTTTTTGGTCACGGCATTGTACATTGGTTCACTGTCTGGCAAACCCAGATGATTAATAATGTTGGTGGACAAACCAGGACACTTCTCATGTAATGTTACTACTTGCATCATTGCTAAAGTTATTGTTCAGAGTTGTGTCGTATTTGCCAAAACAATCACTCACCACTACTAGTATTCACCACTACTCTGTGAGTGATGTACAGTCTAGTCCGCCTCCATTTCACTCGTGACCCCGAACAGGACAAGCAAAAATAATAATAATCTTAAATCAACAATAAGGACACCGGGAGACGAGAAAACAATACCTAGTGCAGGTTTAAAGTCCAGTATGTCCAGTGTTGTCCTTTGTGCCCTCATCAGCTGCTCTCGTGGGTCTTTTTCACTGGAACGCTGTCTTATGTCAAACTGATGGTGGGCATCATCCTGAGGGACCACAGCCACAGCGCGCTGGTTTGGTGTGGAGCTGCATCACAAATGGGATCGCTGGTTGGCTCGCTTATCATGTTCCCACTGGTCAACACCCTCAAGCTCTTCAGGTCTGGGGACTTCTGTAGCACTAAATGTCCTCTCTAAAATCGTCATTTTTCTTGAAAGTCAGTTTTGGGGAAAACAAGCAGGTTTATTCATTTGATTGAACATAAGAATAAACTCTGGGGTGAGTTCAAGTACAGTTTCCTTGTCAGAATAACTTCTAATTAAAAGTACTGTAGGTTCACCACATTTTGCACCAAGTGATGAGAGACATCAGCCTAAAAACAAGACATTGTTTTTTTTGTTTAAAATCCGGTTTTGTGTGTGGTTATTTACATTACAAAACAAATGCTACTTGTAATGGGAAGGCGGCGCGCCTGGAAAGTGACGTACATGCGAGGAAGCGCGTGATGTGCGATGCCATTGATTTATTACTGATTTGATACTGGGGAAAATTCAGGCTGGTATCAGTGATACCAATTTAATATTATGTGCAAATTCATCTAATGTGTATTTTAAAACGCAGTCTACATGACATCTTAGTCATTTATTGATTTATTTAAAACAATGAAGTATATTGACAGTGTTTATACTGCAGTTGCAATGCATAAATATCCGATTTTTATCCGCATACGAACGAGATCTGTCACATTTGAAAAAAACAGAAATGTGCTGTTTACACTGACATGCAAAAATCAGATACAGGTCGCATATGGCCACTTCGTTTGGGAAGAGCTAGACGAAATGCCCGGGGAGAGGGACATCTGGGCTTCCCTGCTTAGGTTGCTGCCCCCGCGACCCGACCTCGGATAAGCGGAAGAAAATGGATGGATGGAAGGTCACATATGAGCAAAAAAATCTTAATTGACCTGCAGTGTCAACATACTGTAGATGTGGAAGTGCACAAATTCACAACTGAAAACATTGATAATATTCATAATATAGCATAATAGCATTCATAATATATCATTTTATAACTAATACAACAAATTTAAAAAAGTACTTCAAAAGTATTGAAATACAGTAGATATGCTGAGATTTTGAAAATATTGCAGTGGCTTAATAAATGTATCAATGTAGTATAACTCAAATGCATATAACAAAATTTTGACACATTTTTTTAATATGTTCTATAAGTCAAATAAATCCAAATGTTTTAGTGCCAGCCTGTTTCTTAAGTGGCATAGAAAATGGATGGATGTTGCAATATTGTCTGTAAAAATTATACAAGTTTATTGAATTTATTTATAAAATTAATACAATGCAATAGAATCGTTTTAAATATCAATATCAGGTTGTCCATCAATGCATCAACATCAACATCACTGCAGTTACAATAACTTAAATACAGTACTCAGTTGTTCCCTAGTTCAAGTAGTATGAAATCAAGACATTGTTTTTTTTAACACTAGGTGGCAGAAGCACACCTATCGGTGACCACATAATAAAAGCATTTTCCTGACTTGATTCGTTTTTTTTTTAACTTTTTGCATGACACGATTTCATGTGGCACACCAGGATCTATCTATCTATCTATCTATCTATCTATCTATCTATCTATCTATCTATCTATCTATCTATCTATCTATCTATCTATCTATCTATCTATCTATCTATCTATCTATCTATCTATCTATCTATCTATCTATCTATCTATCTATCTATCTATCTATCTATCTATCTATCTATCTATCTATCTATCTATCTATCTATCTATCTATCTATCTATCTATCTATCTATCTATCTATCTATCTATCTATCTATCTATCTATCTATCTATCTATCTATCTATCTATCTATCTATCTATCTATCTATCTATCTATCTATCTATCTATCTATCTATCTATCTATCTATCCATCCATCCATCCATCCATCCATCCATCCATCCATCCATTTCTGCAGAACAGCTTTAAATTGTGGACTAATTTCAATGAATAACTGTAAAAATGGTGGTGCTCTAAATCTTTTGACCAGTAGTGTACGCTCTGTGCAAAATTGAAGCTTCTGCAAAATTCAGAATTTTCCAATTCAGTTTACTGTAATTCAATGGATGAATATGAATTGACTCCACCCCACAGAATATTGCATTGAATTGGAATTACAGGAAGTGGAATTGAAACAGCTCTGGCCTTTGAATATTATCACCAATTTATTTCACTAGTGTACTAGTGTGTGATTTAAAAGAACTGCTGTGTATGCTGTAGGCCCATGGGCCCCTTATCAAATGACCTCATCAAACAGCGTTGTAAAGTGTGTAAACAAGCATGGTGGCACTAACAAGCTTGTCTGTGGTTTGGATTTATTTCCAAATATTAAACTTGCGATTTGCAACGACCGCAAAGCCTTGGTTATGTGAGGCGGAACCAACGCAAGTTGTTCTGTAGTAAATATGCTTGTAGTAATACAGAGTAAAACATTGTTCATGTAAATTGCCTCTGCAGAGTTAGCGATTAATGTGTTTGTGTCGCTGATTTTTCACACAGTAGAATTGGACCTTCAAACAGTTGTTGTGTTGGAGTTATTTTATGTGTGTGTCCTGGTTATCAGATGTTATTGTTAGTAGTTTGGGTACCATGTGTTGGTGTTAGTACACATTTTAGGTGAATTAATATAAATAATAAGACAGCCCACAAAGAAAAAATGTTAGATTGAAGCCTACGTCATTCCTGTCAAAAACCCTGTGGCACGAGGATGATGGAAGAACACTGGTCGTTCATGGTTAAAACAGAATGTTTTCCCATCAGCAGCTGTTCGTCCTCTCTGCCCCCTGCCCTTTGCAAGGGGAGCAAGACGTTCCCTGGGTGGGGAGAACGAGGAGGAAGAAGAGGAACGAGGGGGGCTCTAATTACTGCTACTCAGCGGGGGCCAATGGCTGTTGCCTCTGCCGCTGGTCACTTGGGAGATTCCTTGACCCCGACACCGAGTAGAAAAGAAAAAGATAAGGAAGGCAAATTGGGCCACAATTGGCTCTGTGCAGCCTCCAGGGCTCAGCATCAGTGGAAAGGAAGCACAGATGGGACTTTCTCACTCGGATTTGTCGAGTTTCACTGCAGTTTTTCCAAGGATGCTCATAAATCACTGCAGTCGCCGGTCCATGTACAGTAGATATAAATGGTCCACAAACCCCTCTAACAATTGTAAAACATGACAAGTAAAATTAGGTGGTTGCATAAGTGTGCATAACCCCTTGCGTTTGGGTACCTGGATATGTTCTGACTAAATCATCACATTCTGAACTGTTAAATAGTCAAATGCTCATGCTGCATTTCAGGAAAGTGGGACGTCCGAACTTTCTCGGAAATAATTCTAATCACAAACGCAAGTACAATTTTTAATACAGTTGCCCCTCTTTTATAGCGATTAATTGGTTCCAGATCCGACCACGATTAATACATTTCCACAATATAGAATTCAAGATGAATAAATGAAACATTTTTGTAGTTTGGTAACATAGAATACGGGTTTTAACATTAATTAACATGCCTGTAGTCACCTTTACACTCCTCTTATTCTTTGCTTACAACACATTGCGCAACTCTTATGCCGGAGCGACTCTAGCGACTGCGAGCTAGCAACCTGATGAGCCAGCAAGCCAACCAGTTAGCTCAAGTTTATTTTTTCGAATATAAAAAGCCAACAACAGCTCACTTCCTTAGTTACAGTAGCTCAGTTGTAGAAGGAATGGACACTCTCAGATAAAAAAATGAATGCAATGCAATATGAATAAAATAATATATAATATTTATATATTGATTATAATATTATAAAGTATAATAAAATAAAATGAATATAAGCAATAGATAATTTTAGAAACAATATTTGCATATTTACAAATAGTGTGTAAAATATGGTATATACAAGTAAATGTACATTTTATACAAGCGCGGGCAGACAGTAGAGTGCAATAATGTTATGAGTTATCTTTGACAGATAATCGTAGAGCTGGATGGCGTGTGGAATGAAAGAAGTCTCGTAGCCTTCGCTGTGAGAACGGAACTGGAGGAGTCTGTTCGAGAATGAGCTCTGTTGCCGCTCCATTGTCTGTTGGAGTGGGTGGGTGGCATTGTCCATGATGGAGCGCAGTTTGTCCAGTGTCCTCCCGTTTCTCACTGTAACAAACGCCACCAGCTGAGTGCCAATAACTTGTACGGCTTTCCGGATCAGTTTGTCTACAGTATTTGGTTTTTGTCCTTTTTGCTGGTGCTGCTCCACCAACAAATCACAGCAAAGTAAAGGGCACTGGCAACCACAGACTGGTAAAAGATCACCAGCAGCCTGCCGCACACATTGAAGGAACTAAGATTCCTCGGGTCTGCTCATGCCCTTCTTGTACACAGCACTGCTGTTGTCCTTCCAGTCCAGTCTGTTCTTCATGTGGCCTCCCATGTACCTGTAGTGGTCCACTACTGGCACATCAATGCCCTGAATGGCGATGGGGGAATTTTCACTCTTTCATGTTGGCTTCATGAAGTGTTGGTAATGGAATGTAAGGCGATGGCTCAATGTTTTGTGTCATTACTGCCACCTAGTGATCAGAATACTATACATCACTTTCAATATGTTTTGACTAATAATAGTTTATCACGAAACAGTGATCATTAGATCATTACATTAGACATCCTGAATGAAATATATCTGTAACAAGGCTGCCGAAAAACCTGTTTGTTGTCAGGACATCAGCTAATTTCAGCGCAATTACCAATTAGATCTTTGTCGAGGTTGTCAGCACTTTTTTTTTGTTTATATTCAACTGCATCACTTTGAGATCAGACACATGAAATTCCTGTTGGAATATTTACACTTTCTAGAAATCTGAAATGCAGATTTTTGTACACCTGTAACCCTGCCAATAATTTTATCTTTATCTATGATTAATTGTTGCATCCTGGTACAAAAAGCACAGAGCATAAGTGTAGGTATGAATTGGGGCTTACTCACTTGGAAAAAGAATAAAAAACATTTCTAACACAATATATATACATGGAACACAGTGAAGGTGGTAATCAACAAGTGTACAAGATATTCCAGTGACAACCAAGATGTGGACATCCCCCCACAATAGATGCAAATATAACAAGAAAAGTGGTCAGGGGGGGTGCAAAGAAGACAACATTAAAAGTCCCATATCATACCATTTTCCAACAATTTTAAATAAGCCTCAAAGGTCCCACAATAGTGTGTTGGCCAAAATATATCCTTGATGCTGGAATTTAGACCTACTGTCTAAGCCGTTTTGTTTACAAGAAGTGCTATTTAGTTTTTCTTCTGCTATTTTTCTTTTTCTTGTGGGGCCAGATTATTTCATGTGACTAAAATGTTATTACATTAATCCTGTAATGATCTAAAATCTAATCTAAAAACCATGTAAAGCCCAATCATCACGATTGCTATGAGTGACATGAATGTTCCGTGAGTGCACCTGCCATTGTACAGTTATCTTTTTACATGTTTTTTATGATGTGGCGGTGATTGATCCCTGCAAAAATAAGCAAGTTTTAAGTGTGTGTCAACTTTAAATTTTGACTTTGATTTAAGAGCACGGTGGCTGAGTGGGTAGCATGTTGGCCTCACAGTCAGGAGGTTCAGGGTTTAAATTTTCATTGGGCATCTTTGTGTGGAGTTTGCATGTTCTCCCTGTGCGTGTGTGGGTTTTCTCCGGGTACTCCGGTTTCCTCCTACATTCCAAAAACATGCATGTTAGGTTAATTGGCGACTCTAAATTGTCCGTTAGTGTGTGAATGGTTGTATATGTGCCCTGCGATTGACTGGCGACCAGTCAAGGTGTACTCCGCCTCCTGCCCAAAGCCAGCTGGGATAGGCTCCAGCATACCCGCAACCCTAATGAGGATAAGAGATATAGAAAACGGATGGATTGGATAATGTGTCAAGTTGGCAGGGTGCCAGGCTTTATTTCGGGAAGCGTAGCGAAGCCTGCATTTTTACTGTTTTCTGTGTATACACGGGACTGGCTCATCTAGCTAGGGTTGCGTCAGAGACAGTATCATAAATATGAGGAAGCAGTGTTTTCCTTCATGAAGTCATTATAAGCTGGAACTTCAAAAAAAGTGCCACCTATATAAAAAATGGAGCCAACAAGTCAGGGGGATGATTTGTCTCATGTCAGGCTCTAAGGACACATATTACAGTTATACCACTATTATCAACTCATTTCTGCACAAAAGGACAAGTGGACAAGAAATGCATGTGTTCTGTATGAGAAAGAGAGAGGTATCTTTTGTAGGCTATACGGGCAGATGGCAACATGGAAACCTGTTTCTAATAAGAAAAAAAACACGCCAACATGGCAACACTGAACAACAAAGTGTTATGGTTTGATAGGATCAATGTTACATTTGTATGTAATTCTAAAAGGCATGTTTGGCTCAAAAACACTACCACCGCTTCACAGCATGAAAAGAACATCATCCCCAGCTTGAGCATATAAGTGGCAGCAGCGTTTTTAGGGTAATTTCTTTTCTTTTGCTGGAAATTGACTTCAATCAAGGTGGATGGAACTATGAAGAGTTGAGAATACCAGTCAACTAGGCACCCAAGAAACTCAAGGTATTTACTAAAATTAAATTCCCCTTTTAGAAGCCAAAATACCAAAATAACATTTATCCTCATCCTTTAACACAAGATGGTGCTAGTTTTAGAATGTCTCAGACAGACCCCAAACCTAACTCTCTTTAAAACAATCGTAGGGTGTGCGCAAGACAGGTTGGTGCTGATGTGCCAAAAATAATTATGCGGGTGAACCACAAAATAATAGTTATTAGCTGAGCATATATGCAACCACATTTTAACGTCTCGTTTTTTTAAAACCACAAACCATAGCTTTTTACAGCTGGTGTGCAAACTTTCTTAGTCTCCTGTGTATATTCATGCTTCACATGAAGACCTAAATTGTGTATTCAAGTTCTCCTGTTGATAAAATGACCTTGAATGTGTTTATGCTGTTTATGTAGTCAAAATGATTTTATCTTTAAGCTTCATTAGCCACATTCCTTGATTAGCTCAGGGCTTTTGTGTCCATGCAAACAAAGGAAAGGAAATAAAGAAAAGTGTATCATTTCCCTTCAAGTGTCAGATGGTCCCATCGCTCTTCCAGCTGGTCAGGAGGGGCCAGGGCCACCTGGATACTGAATCCTGGTCCTGTTAGATCCTGCAGTCTCCTCTACCATGCGAGAATTCCACATACTAGGCCACTGAGAGGTCCATCTGGTCAGGACAGCATCCCCCGAAGAGTCAAGACCCCCCAGCACCCCTACCCATGCACACACATGCACACCCTTACTTCCCCCTCAGAGGCAGCCAGTGTGATTTTTCCCCCCTAAATGAGCAGCATGAAAAGCAGGATTTAGCCATCCCCTAACTGGATAATGGCACCATGATGCAATGAATGCACGGAGCCGCCAGCACTGCCGCAGCTTGCCTGCTGAATCGACAGATGTGTCACCTGTGTGACTTTACTATGAATCATGCATGCCCAGTATGATTTACACAGTGTACAATGTAAAAGCTCAGACACCCCAAATGAGAAGAGGGTTTTGTGTTTACAGGGCAACGAGGCAAAAATAACAACATAATGCTTTCTAGTGAGTGGAAATTTGCTTTGTTGAACCCCCAAGCACACATATTTTGGCAGCTGATGTTGAGGTGACCAGCTCGCTGATGCACGCGGACAGTAAAAAATCCCTATACCTCCATCACACATTCATCAGTTAATAAACTCTGTCCATTCATTCGAAATTATATGTGACAGGCCTGTGTCACTTTGGCACCGAGCTGGCAGTGATGCACGCAGGCCCCCTCCTCGTTTTCTATCAGCAGGTATTGATGTTGCTTTAATGAAGTGCCTAGCACTCCACCCTAGGAAGAGGGTCTGTCAGCATATGTAAATGCTTCCTGCTTGTCATTGTTGCGGGGGGTTCAGCATGGGTCAGCATGGATTCCCCCTCAGGAAACTCTTTGTTCTAGGGCCCGACTACACCACATGAGGGGACCAATTACAGAGCTGCACAGCAGGACGGAGTACAAACATGTTACCCTGCTGCAGCTAGCTAATTATTACGTCCACACTGTGGGGAGCCCATGGCTGGTTCATCATGGGTGGGTAGAGAAACTCTCACTGGATGCTTTACACACACTTTGGGTTGGTTTGGTTTATATTGAGGGCAACATGGTCATAGTTTAGAAAAAAGGTCAGCTTAGTTTTACAGCCGCAAACATACACTGAACTTCTTAAACCCCAATGGAGCCCCTTTGTATTGTCAATGCAAAGGCAATTTACAGACTGCCAACCACCCTGATGTGGTGTCAAGAAATGATTTATGAAAATGCATTCTGAGTTAAACCTGACTGAAGCTGGAGTGTTGACACCTCGCCCATACAGTAGTATTAACAGTCGTGTCTGAACCCAACAAAAGGTTGCTGAGATATTGCTAATGGCTTATTCTAGTCTAGGAATGAAGACATTTGCCAGATTTGTGATGATGCTCAACTGCCAGGTGTCTGATAAAGTGGCAGAATTAATGACCGGGTGCACTTAAATGTCTTAACATCCGAGCAGTAACCGCATCATCAGAGGTCTTTTGAAGGGTACATCTAAGGACAAATTACCAAACACTTCTTGATGCAAATAGACGTCCTTCCCTAGGTTTCCATTAGTCCCCTCCCAGTACACCCAGCTCATTCATCTCCGTCTCCCCACCCCCAGTGGGCAGTCGAGCGCAGCTGCTAGGGGCTACCAGTCCCCCTTGTGTGTGGGACCAGTCAAGTGGAAAATGGCTGCTACCGAGAGAGCACACTTTAGAGAGCCATCATCCTTTGAAGGGGCATGATGGCCTTTGACAGCCACAATGTTAACATGGAGACCACACGAACACTGTACTGCTATTACCGTGTTTACTAAAGCAGGAGCACGGGAGAGTGGTTGAAGGGGAGAGCCCCTTGTGGCTGGATGAGTTCGGGGTGCGTGTTTGAGCTTGGCCACGCCGGCATTGTGGGGAAACATGACACAGGATCACTTGCAGCTCAGTGTAGATTAGATTTCAACAAGTCATCTGGGCTTTTAGCGAACAAGTGAGATGTTGCGATATGTTGTTGTAGTCCCTGTGCGTTCTTATCTTGGGTGATAATTATGTTGCAACTCCTGAGCTTATTGCGCTCATTAGCTGATGCAATGATCCCTAATTCACATCTGACCTTCCGCACTGCACAACCCAGACCATTTTATGGCAGCGGACTGGCTTAGCAGTAGATAAAAGCTGCAGCAGTGAGATGTCAAGCCAGTTGACCGCTAAGCCACGGCTGTTCCTTCACCAAGCTGCTCACGCAACTCGCGTAGTACAAGTTGCTTGAGGACAAACTGCCAATGAGCAATAGTGATTTTAACTGCAACAAATGGTTGAGGTCCATCATTAGCCAGATTTCTGGTGAGGGATCATTACCTGTCATAGATGCCGCTGTTGTTTTGTGTCTACAGTTGTCCTGAGGCCACAACACTGACACTTGAAAAGAGCAGCAGGGGTCTTTGTTGAGATGCACACCTGATTGCAGCGATCGCACGGCAGCTCGACCCGCACACAAGTCTCCCAAGCGCTTGGCTGAAGGCCGCCCATCTGTTGCTCCCCATGTGCGGCCATTGGTCCATGTGCACAGGTTGGCACCTAGCAGGGTGTGCGAGTGCGTCAGGAGTGGGAGGTTGCAGAAATCATGTAATTTAGAGCTTGTTGACACGTTTGATCTTTTGCTCTCTGCAGTCATGGAACAATTGCAAAGAGGTGATGAAAAGGGCTTGTCTAATTACTGCAAATAGATAACGTAGACTCAGATCTATACCAGTGAGTTACCCCCCTCAGAACCAGATGTAAAGATATGCAAAAATCAGAGGTAAAAAGGACAAAAAGCTGCAGCCTTGCAAACATATTGTGATAAGATGATGCTGAGCCTGCACTATCCTGCCTTATCTTCCTGGAGAGGTCTTGACAGGGTTGTTGAATGCACCTCCTTTGCATTTTTACATATGTTGCTTATTTTAGTCAAGTGCAATTAGAAATGTCGGTGAAACAAAGTACACGACGAAAAAAAAGTACTCCGTTTTTCTCCAAGAGCACTTACTTGCTCGGCATGAAAGATGTTTGCACACCTCAGAGGACAACGACAGTGAGACTTCACTTTCATTTAAATGTGTCTTTGAGGGAAATTTGGTCTGCAGTCTTTAGAGTAGACTGTACTTTATGCAATAAACACAGATTGTAAACACATTCATATGGACAAAGTGCCCAACAACATAAAAGCAGGAGACTGATGGGCAACAAGAGCACAGATAAAGCATTTATCAGCTTTGCAAATAAAATGGTTTTAATACACGTCAACAGTTTTAATACCTTCCATTATACTCTTGATGTGTTAAAACCTCAGCAACTGAGCCTCAGTGCGCATTTCAGAGAGGTACTTCTGCTTTTCAGGAGCTCAATGGATTTTTGACCTTGTAAATATTGAACCTGATAACCTGTGTGTTGTTCTGCTAGTCATATTGGATGTACATAATATATCACTCCTAAATAATTTATTGATAAAGAGAGGAACCATCTGATGCACTGCTCTGTGTTGTCTCATTTGAACCATCTTTATTGGCAGTGTATTTGTGGAAAACCTGTGTGGCTCTATTAGCTATAAATGACAATGACAGGACTTAATAGCTAGTAACTACTAGTAGAACCACTGTGACATTTTAACTTCCTTGATTAATATTATGATATCGTACCGATTATTGATCCCGCTCATCTTTGACCGACGTTTGGAGAGTACACCAGCAGCAGATGAAACAGTAGTCTGCCCTTTCTCCTCGTTCACTCCCACTTGAGCACGATTTACTTCATTATGAGGATCTAGTGCTGCTGCGAATGTCATATGCTAAGTTAACCTCAGCATGCCTCACTGGCTGGTGGCCAGCGATGAAAGGACATGAACGCCTTCCCTAGGATGACGAAAACTGGCAAAGTCCCCAAGCTTTAAAACTACTTCAGCCACCAGTGGATGTATCGGATGGTAGGAGTGCACTCAATAAATCTGTGAGGGTCTGATTCAGAGTCCCACACATCGCTGCTCAATGTCCTTGAACGTCGCTAATGCAGGGAACACAAAATCTATCTGCTCTGCCACCAGTCAGTGAGTCATCCCGAGCACTTTTAATTGTGTGCCATGAAGCTGATGTCCATTTGCTAAATGTATAGTGTTCTAATATTCACACATCATTCCTAAGCAAGTCTTTTCGCCGGATGGCCAATCACAAGGACAGCCAACAATCCCATTGTGAAATTAGCAGGGTCCGCTGTGCTTTTTCTGCTTTAATGAATAATTCAGCTCTCAGGGTGAAAAAGCCGGGCAAGGAGATCTTGTCATCAGCAACTGACTCAGCACTCTTTGACCAAAGGGTGACACTGTAAACCTAAACAATGCACCCGGCAGCCATCATAGCTGCTACTACAGACCTTCTATCATGAGGAAGACACACTTCATTGACAGATCAGGGAAACCAAATAAACCATTGGTGATAAAGGTCTCAATTACTGTAGTCAGGAAACACATTTATTGAGAATAAAAACGTTGTTAATGTTAGTTATAGCTGCAAAGCTTTGCTGAATCCTAATTTGTCCGGTCATTAAGGCTTCTCAAGACAAGAGTCTTCAGGTCATCTCGTATGTTTTCAGCACAATTCATTCCAAAACATTTGTTAATTTGTTATGTATGTTTTGGTTCATTGCATTACATGACTTTACATGCAACAAAATATGCTTTTTTAGAAAATCAAATGATAAAACTCCCAAGTAGAGTATAAGAGTATAACAGTCCGTCGTGAACTTTACAAACTATGTTGTACAAACTTTTTTGTTTCTAGAATTTGGCAATGCTGTGAGTCACTAAACTAATATTTAGTTGGTCTGTCCATAATCCATAACATGAATTTTGTTGGCTCGGAACTGGGATTTTGCTTGTTTACTAGTGTGTTTGGGTCATTGTCTTGTTGAGGTCCTCTTCACCATAAGGCAACATGACCTCTTCAAGTATTTTGACATACAGTAGGCAAACTGATCCATGATCCCTGCTATGTGATAAATAGGCCCAACATGATAGTAGGAGAAACATGCCCATATCATGACGCTTCACTGTCTTCACTGTGTACTGTGGCTTTAATTTGGAGTTCGGGGGTGGTCCCACAAACTGTTAGCGGCCCTTGGACTCCAAAAGAACAATTTTACTCTCATCAGTCCACAAAATGTTCCTCCATTTATCTTTAGGCCAGTTGATGTGTTCTGTGGTAAAATGTTAGCTTTTCTGCACATGCCTTTTTTAACAGAGGGACGGTGCGAGAGATTCTTGTAAATAGATTAGCTTCACTCAGACGTCTTCTAACTGTCACAGTACTTCCAGGTAACTCCAGACTGTCTTTGATCATCCTGAAGCGTCCTGTGTCTTGCCACTCACGTTTCTATTTAGTCCAGTTGTGCACTTGTTTTCGTGTCGGTTCATTTACGTTCATTTGTTTGTAGGCTGCTTTGCGTTGCTCGGGTTTTGCTGGTTTCTTGTTTCTGCCGCTGCAGAGCAGCAAGTTATTAATAAATTACCTCTTTCCTGACTCTGTTTGGCGTCCTGCTCTCCGCATCCTCAGGGTCGTCACCACAACACCACCATGCCGAGAGGAAACGTGACATATTCTTCGATCGCTTTTGATAGTTGTTTTCCCTTTTCTGCCACCGTGTCTCTGGTTTTGCTCTCTATTTGAAGGAAATGGAGATCATTTTAGCTGGACAGCCAAAACTCTTTTGCACCTCTTTGTAAGTTTTCCCCTCTCCAATCAACTTTTTAATTAAAGTACGCTGTTCTTCTGAACAATATCTAGAACGACCCATTTTCTTCAAGCTTTCAAAGAGAAATACATGTTCAACGAGTGCTAACGGATTTCTTCCTTAAATAGGGGCCACTTGATTCACACCTGTTTTTTAAATTGATCACGGATCACTGATTGAATGCCAGACCCCTTTCAACCAATTGTCCAATTGAACAGCGTTAAGAGCGTGCATATCAATAAACAGCAATAAAAAAGTAGTATATGTATTTATGTAGCAGTTTAAAAAAGAAAAGAAAAATTAAAATATCGATCGATCTCATTCATGGATGATCAGTTTAGGAATAGGCAGCAAAAATCCCTGATTGGAGAATCCCTAATTAATATTATTTACATAGTGTACATAGTTTGATGCTGCACTTGTACAGCGTCTGCAATGATGTGGACTCTGCATCAATCCGTTGTGGTGACGAGGGCGCTGAGCCAAAAGTCAAAGATCACTGATCTACGTTCCTACCTTCACCTATGGTCATGAGCTTTGGGTAGTGACCGAAAAGATAGTACAAGAGTACAAGCGGCCAAAATACGTTTTCTCTGTAGGGTGGCTCAGCTCACTACATGAGGGAAGGTCAAAAGTAGTGTCATCCTGGGAGAAACCGCTGAATTTCTGCGCTGGAAGGAGCCAAATGAGGTGGCATCTGATCAGGATGCCTCCTGGACACCTCCCTTGTGCTCATTATTTGTTCCCGCTTCTAGCTCCACAAACAACTGCCGCCACTGAGATTCCTCAAATTAAGGTGTGGGCCGAGGGTCAAACAGGATGTGCACATGTTAATCCTGTGTCAAAAATAAATTCTCTTCTGTTCATGCAATACCAACACGTTAACTTTGACAACCCTAGTTGGAACACATCATAAAGCACTACTGAAAAATCTGCAGCTTTATTATCTATGAATGTTGGGAAAACTTTTTGACCGATGGGCTATATTGGGTTAAAACTTTTGTTCGAGGGGCCGTCTAGGTGGTCATCAAACAGTAAGACATACTTACTCACGGTGCAACACAATAACACAACCCATCCACAGCAAGTTAACACATAAAATAAATAAATCACTGCTACTATGTGAGTAATAAACAACAACTAAGAGCTAAACATAGCTTGTAA
>QODF01000023.1:2606266-2716764 GCA_024372805.1 Oostethus manadensis | reverse complement strand
AAAAAATTAATTGGCATACAGGATACATAATCCCTCTACGTCCGCCTGAGCATTTGCCTCCTCTGGTCCATGGGGCTGTAAGCAAACATCTGTTTTTTCACTAGAGACAACCTTTGATCCAACAACTAAGACTTTCTGTCAGATGGATGAATAAAAAGATCTTTACAAACACACCAAGGGAAAGTGAGGACTGTTTTCCTGCCATTGATTGAGCATGTAAGTGTGAGGTCAAGGAATTATTCATTTCAGGGAGCTTATCACATTGGATCAATGCAGCTCAGGTTTTGAAAGACCCCAAAGCAGTGTTTGCCACAGAGGAAAAATGAGGCCTGCAAATGTTACATTTAAGCATGGCAAATTTTATCTAAGGCTAAAGTCAGAATTTTCCGACATCATTATATTGTGACACATTGTGTTGAGTTTGCATGTTTTCTCCGGGTCCACCAGCTTCCTCCCAAAACTCCAACAGCATGCATGTTAGGTTACCAGGAATCTCTAAATCTCCACTGGGAAACATTATCAGGTCAAAGTAGGAAAGTATTTTATTGTTTCAGCCTATCATCCACAAGAAAACAATGTTCTGGGTGACCTGAAACTGTATATCTTGAAAACGTCTTTCAGAGTGGGAAAATCGGAAAATGCCGGCTTGTTGTTTCCGTGCTGACAAGCAACCCACTTTGAAAATGATGTCACTAAACCGTTGCTGTCAAGTGACCAGAAATAAGCTTTGACAAAAAGTCAGCATAATAGCTGAATATTTCGACCTGCATGACTCACCTCCGTCGACATTCTCCTGGAGTTTTGTGGTCTGAAATACCAGACTTGCAGAAGTAATTCCACCTTATCGTAAGTCTAGACAAAACCTGGAAAGCAGAAGACGATGGACTTATGAGCATGGTTTTTTTTTTTGGTTTGGTCATGGTCTTAAGCCACCTTTAGCTACCATTTTGTCCTCGCAGTGGGACATAATTTTGTAATTTGTCTTAAAAGGGTGTGAACTATGTGTAAACTGTGTGGGGCTGCGTGCCAATGCACAAGAGAAATGTTCCAAATTTCTGGTGTGCATAATCATCATGCCGCTTGCATGAACCATTTGCAATCGCAACACAACCTGACCATGATGCCTAAAGGGATGCCCTCTAAATAGTCATTCCCTCACTCACACAGTCCGTGCTTTCCTTTCTCTAGTTAGGGTTATGTCTTTTTCTTTCTGCATTCTCTCCTGGTCTTTGGCAAGTAATAGTACTGCAGCTCTGAGATAATATACCTTTTATTTTATTGCGATGAGAGCTTCTTCTCTAGAGTTCAACACATTGCAAATAGAGGAATTCATGAAGGAAGTTATGATGTCTGCTATTAGCGTGACATAATACCGGACAAATTGGGACCAAATAATGCCACGACTGGTTTACGGATGCCGGAGGCGGTGGTGACAATGCATATCCATGCAGGAACAATGTGCTTTGCACGCACTATGTAAATTGTGGGTAAACAAAACACAAACAATGCGCATAAAAGTTTTACGCTTTGCAGGTGTACCATCTAAATGCATTGCTATGGCAAATTGTGGTGATTTAGCAATTGTGCCTGTTTATTTTTTAAATTTACCAAGATTGTTTTCTCAGTTTCAAGAGCCACGAGTGTGAGCTGGGAATGTTTGTCAGGCCAATTATTGTCAAATCAAGCAACTAGGTTTAGTTTGGAGACAGTGCTGCAGAAAAAAGACATTTTTGTGTGACTAAAGGTCAAAAGTGCTGAGCAGGTGCACAAAGGCAGAGGGCATGGAAGTACAGTATGTGTTTTAAGGCAATGAGTGTCACAAGGAGAAATCCCATTTTATACATGCACATTTAAGTTTGATGTTATTGCAGTCTGCCTAGTTCTTGTTAGGTATTAGCTAAATAATAATACCTTTGGTTGGGTGCAACCAATCTTCCTTCGGATTTATTTTTCTAAATGGCTGATGAACTATTTTAGCATAAAGTAGAATTATATTATAGGAAAGTCTATAGATTTCACACTTAAGTAGAGCTACTATAATTAAGCAATAGATCATAAGACAATGCTCCTGCTCAACTGTTTAGGATTTTAAGTTCAGATGTGCTCAGAATTGTTTTTGGGCCGGGGCAGAAAGTGAACAAGCTCCCTGATGACCTACGAGACCAGCTGGCAAATATAGATTCCCTTCAGGTGTTGGAAGGGGGGAAATTGGCAGAAATTAAATACCGGACTCACATTCATCCACAGAGCAAGGCTTTAAATAAATGTTAATGTTGATTTATGCTTGTGTACATGATGTTTACATTTTCACCTGCTCCCTTTAATCGATCCCAGCCGTCCTCTTGTTTGCTTCTCTTGCCCAAATGTAACTGTAATTCACCTGAGAGCTGGTTTGAACCAAACAAAGTGTTTTAAACAAACAACAAACTACACTGGTATTTAAAATTGCAGATATTCTGACCTGATCTATGTCACTTCATGCAGTGATATGCTTCAGGAACAGCCAAAGTCTAACACAATACAACCTTTGATTTCCAATTTTTTCCCAGTAGAAACAATTGATTTTGAAGTACAGTGGGACCTTGGTTAGTATAATGAATTTGTTGCAGAAAGTCTGTTTCCAACTGAAACGGTCTCAAACCAAATACATTTTCCCAATAAGAAATAATGTACCTCCATTTTATTTGTTGCAGAAATCCAAAAATGGTAATACGAAAAATGGTTTTATACTTTTACAATTATAGTTTGACATCGAGAAACAAATTTGAAATGTATATGAATACACGTGAATGAAAAGGGATAATTGAACATTTAAGGTTACTTTTACTCTTATTGAAGACATGATTTTTGATGTATGTCCCCAAAGACACAATACGACAGCGAGAAACCACCACCACATCATCCTGTTTTGACATGAGTTTTTCTTGAACTCAGTAGTGTTTCCGACCTCAACAGCGTAACGCAAAATGGAACCAAAGAAAGTTGCAAGTGGCAATATTTTTTATAAAGAAGGTGAGAATCACTACTGAATTCAGGAAAGAAATTCATGACAAAACAGGAAGATGGTGTCCGTGTGGTGTCTCACTGCCACACGGTGCTTTTGGGAATAGTAGTCTTCAATAAGGGTAAAAGTATCCTTAAATGCTCATTTAGCCCCGTAATGTGTCATTAATATGCATTTAGAATTGTTTTATGCATATAAAACTATAACTATAAAACTAAATGTAACATCTGGTTTCCGTTTGTTTTCTACACAACAGAAAGCTAACAAGGAAGGTTGTTTGCTGAAAAAAAAATCTATTAAGAATATAGATGGACTCATACAATGTACTAATAACACAACAAGATGCCATATTGTACCCTAACTGGAGAATGCATGCAAACCGAGTCTCAATTGTGACGTAAATGTTTTATTTTAACCAAAAAAATCCGGAGCGAATGCTAACCGAGGTTCCACTGTCATTTGTAAATTATGTTTAGAATGCTTCCCAGTCTAATAGTCTTGGGATGAAAAAGAAATGTAAATTATTTGCACAGACAATTCAACCTTTCCTAACCACCAGCTAATGTAATGTAATGTAATGTAATGTAATGTAACTGTTGCTAAGAGAAACATTAAAACACTAAATTTTTAATGAAAAAGCACAAAGGTGTAAGACAATCGAATGCTTTGAATGAGAGTCTGTTTGCTTCATGTTTTGTAACTCATACAGAATACAATAATGTGTTCCTTTGCTATTATGTTCGCAATGAGTGTTGCAAAAAGACACAAAAAGCCAAAGAGAAAGTCTCTCACGATATGCTGACGTCTCATGTGATGTTGTGCATGAAGGAAACAGCTTATTTTTCTGAAAATGTTTGAGCTCAGGTTCCACTGTATGTCTTTCCATCTAGCCATTCCATTTTTTTCCAATAACAAAAAGAGTCTGCATCTTTGTAGTATTTCTTCAACCCACATAACTGCAATCATCAGCACTTACAGGTGGAAAAGAAGAAGTAACAAAAGCCTTCTTCCATATATAAAAAAGTGTTTTATTGCAAATTCAAACAGGTGTCATACTGGTTTCTGATAGACAAAACAAATGATGGGCTGCTGAGCCGTAAATAGCACAACAGACGACGGAAGATTGGCCATATGTCCACTGGCTGTGTGAGCGCCCGCCACTGTGGCTTCATTGGAGATAGGATTCTTTTGGGAATGCTACAGTAAAAGCTCCTGTGGGACAAGTCGACCGTATTATACATTTCACTCATTAAATGGGAAAACATATTAAACTTGTTAAGAGTCATCAGTCACTGATTATTTTGGAATTATTTCATGTGAAAAGCCTATCCATATACTCTTGGCGATATTGAGTCAATCATTCTTTTAGGCCTAAAAATGTCCAAATGGGATATCAGAACATACATATAACTCCATACTATAAAGATTCTCAAGGTTTGTGTGTCTATGTGTGCAGAGAGATTGTCTCCATGGAGAAAACAGCTTCATTAGGGTTTAACTGACTTACTATTCATACTGAGCAACAAAGATTGCCTTTCTGTTCATGCAGTCACACATGAACTACATACACTGAGGATCACTGAGATACTGGAATGGGAATCATTTATTTTCAAGGTGCAGCCGAGCTTTTTGTCCCAACAGCCAACACTTACTGAGGTGTTTGGTCGGCAAACTACAGTGTCGTTCTAGATTTTAGCACTCCTGTTAGGGAATAACACTCAATGTTCAGTATTTATTGAAGTGCAATTTGGTTTGATACACCATTTTAATTATTGTTTTAATTGTTATGTGTGTTTTTTTTTGTTTTTTTTTTTTTTTATTTTTTTTTGGTCTTTTTTTTTTTTTTTGTTTTTTTTTTTTTTTTTTGGCTTTTTATTTTTTTTCTAAATTTTTTTTTTTTTTTTTTTGTTTTTTTTTTTTTTTTTTTTTTTTTTAATTTCTTTTTATTTTTTTTTTTTTTTTTTTTACTCTTTTTAAATTAATGTTTCTTGCTTTTGATATGTTTACTCGCATTATTATGCCATATATCGTTATTACATTAATGAAAAAATTGTCTCAAAATAATGTTGACAATAATTTTAAGAAAACCAAACAAATCAAGCTCTGCTTACATAAAGTCTTGTACGACGGCGCATTAGGGCCATATTAAAAAAACCCAAAAAAACCCTAAGATTTCGAGCTTAAAAGTTGTAATATTACGACATTTAAAGTCATAAATTTACAAGATTTGAAGTCGTAATTTTACGAGAAAAAAAGTTGTAATTTAACCTTTGACCCAGGTCAAGAGTCACACAAGTCCCCTTTTTTTATAGCTGTCTCGGACAATGCCTGTTAACTGAAGAATTAAAATCATCACGATTTTGAGAATTAAGTCATATATTTACAACAATAATGTTTTATATTTACGAGAAAAGATCATCATGTTATGAGAGTAAAAACTTAACTGTATAGGAATAAATGTCGTAACTTATAACGTTATATATAACGTTATAACGTTAAATTACGTTATAATGTAACGTAATTTATAGGCATTGCCTGAGACCGCTATAAAACCGGGAGTCCTATGTGTCGAGGGGCGGGCTATTAGAGTGTAGCGGTGAGATGAGGCTACCTCATGTTAACCTGGTTGTACCCAACTGCTCTGTTTTGCTGTCTCGTAAAAATAAAACATTTTTTGTGGCCCCATCTTTATTTGAAAATGTAACGTTAATGCGGCTTCCACAAGGAAGTGAAGAAATGGCAAGTATTTATTTATGCGAAGAGTAAGATTAAAGTTCCCAACGGAATCGGGACGTCAATACTCAACATGAGCATCCTCTCCCATGTTACATGTAAATGGAAAAAAAAGGCGCTTGGATGGCATGGTGGTAGATGGGGGTTGCGGCGCACGGCGCGTTCCGTCTGGTTGTGGCGTGCCCTGCGGTGGATCTGGTCTGGTTCACAGTGCAGATAGCATTGATGAATTCCTTGCTTTTTTTCAAAATCTGCAGCGTACCTTATGTGCGTGGAATTTATGTCTGGGCCATTTATAGGGCGGCACCGTTCCCCGTGCATTGGCTAAACACAACACACCAAGTGAGTTAAAATACTATATATTCCACAGACCCAAACAAGTCTTTTAAACAAATGTGGCTCAGCTATGTGAGAACAAGCGCTGCCAGTTCCCTAGTAGTAAAATGTATGCAAGAGAAGCCATTTTTATATAATCCCATTAACTGAGGTTAAAGGTTAAAGAACTGTAAAATGCAACTGAAAACTGAAAATTATTTCTGATTTAAATAGTTATTAGTTCTTAGTTTGTTTAAGTATGTTTTCGTTGACTGATTGTTTTCTTAGTAGTTTTGTAGAGAAAATAGTTAACAGTATAGTATGTTCCGTACAAATTGACTACCGAAGACGGGATGTACTCGAGGAAAGTTATAAACTTATTTACACAGGGCTCCTTGTTCCTTTTATTTTGTGTTTGTTTATTTATTTGTTGATTGATTGAGAAGTTTTTAGTAGTTTTGCACACAGCTTGTTTACAACAGTGTCCTTGTCTATCTTATTTTGTCCTTATCCAGACTGCACATCATGCGGCCCCAAGGTAAATTGAGTTTAAGACCCCTGGTTTACAGTGTACATTTCGATAGTGTGTGGTACCAATAAATCAGCAAAATCAAAAAAGTGAAGCTCAAATTAAACTCATTCAAACGGAAAATTGCCAACATAGACTGGAATAATTCATTCTGCGATGTAGGATTCTATGTTAATAAATGGAATATTTTTGCAGTCAGAGCAGAGAAAACATGTTCATGACTTTCTATATACATTTTTACATTATTAGAACACTGTAGACATTACTCCTTCAGATAGATACATAGATAGATACTTTATTGATCTCGAGATGAAATTCATGTTTCTAGCTGCTCTGCAAAAAGCCAGTCACAATTACACTTCTATTATTCATTGTTTACATTGCATTCCACAACTATTTTGCAATAATTTCTGTGTTAGGTCACTTTCAGTCAATGGTAAATGCAGACGGCTATAGTTACAAGCTTTACATTGACTACTTTATATTATGTCCAAAATGGTTGCTGAAATGTTAGGGGTGTGTTCACTTTTTGAGATAGTGTATGTTATGTATGTAATTAGCTTTAACCTGCCCAATAGTGGGTCATCTATTTCTGTAAACATGTTGAAAGTCATAAAAGATTATATGTCATTAGCACCCTTTTTTTTTAACAAGGTACAAGGGTACTCTTATTGTAAACTAGCAACCCCCCGTGTGTTGCAGCCTTCATCACACTTCCTCATGCTTTCAGAGAGAGACATCATCTGGTCTGCAGTGAAGCTAGCACATCAACATATAAAATTAAGCACCATGAATAGAACCCGCTGAAAAAAAAAACCTGCCCATTTTTCCTCAAGCAAGACCTGCAGCACTCCGGAGTATATGCAACGAATCATCAGCTACATGCAGCCGCGCAGCGTTCTATCATCTTGAATAGATAAATATATCTAAGTCTCAACAAGTGGGGAGTGCAAGGCTGACAGGATGCATTATGCGAGCAAGATTAATTTTACAGTTAAAACAAGAACAAACCAGATTATTCCACTGTTACATCAGCATGTGCCTACTAAAAAGACCACTGCTGTGAGTGTAAACTGTCTTATGCTTCTCCTGCGTAACCCCCCCCCCCCCCCCCATCTATTATTACATTTGTAATTGAAGAAACACCCTCCATCATCTCATCATTCCTCAACAAGATAAATATGGTGGTCAAGACATTCAGGGGCAACTGCTGTCCTTTTGCCTGCTACGGTTTGGAGTGGTGTATTTATCATGGTTTGAAGTGGTGTCTGGGTCTAACCAAAGTACTGATTATTCAGCGTGAGGAGGAGCTGCCAGCCCGATGCCTCCCAGAAAATAACCATGTAAACAGCCACCTCTCTGGCCTTTCGCAATGCAGCCTGTCAGAGCTCGTCAGCTGCAGCAACATTCATTCAATCTCAACAAGCTCTCGGTGGCTATCTCTCACTCCTTTCACATTCACCCTCCTTTCCCTGCCTCACAAAGTCTTACAGGTTGCCCCCCCACCCCAGCCTACCCCTCATTCTGAGAGACTCCACAGCTCCACCCCTCCACCCTGCTTGGTCCTGATGAGCCATTGTGAGATTCAAGCAGATGGATGGGGAACAAAGGGGTGAGAGGGGACCCCCACTCTGCCTGCCCTCCCTTGTATCACAGCCAGCAGGCCCGGGGTAATCTTCTCAAGCTTTCACAGCAGAGCAATGAATAACCGCTGCCTCCTCTCTGAGACCCAGTCCTCCGCCATGGATGCCCCCCTCCCTTCTTATCGTACCCTCTGCAGGCTCGCCAGGGCCGGCTGCTCCCCGGATAGCATCTCTCACCCTTGCTTCCCACTGACTGCCTCGGCCCTGCGTACCCTATCAGGATTTTTTGTTTTGTTTCTAGGGGCGTGTTACAAGGCCAGGAGATTAATTGGGGCTGTGGCTGGATGACATCTGGTCCCAGCTTCATAGAAGTCTGGGTCCTTCAGGTCTGCTGGGTTTATAATGAGGTGTATAAAAGTTAATTTTCTCATCAACAGTACATTAACCAGTGCCTCTATGGTCACCATTTCAACGCCAGCCTGGGGTTAGTTCTGACTGTGGTTTGGTAAATTCGACTAGAAGAACATGCTTTCAATAAATGCTGATGTAATTATACATATTGGTCTTGCATTGTTTTATTACATATTCAAAAACATTATTCCCCTATGAAAAAGTGTTCATTTGTTGTCCATTGGGTGTTAAAAATAAGACAAAATCTTTTTGGATAAACACACAGACTAGCCTAAAGTTGCTGGCAAAAGACAAACAGCTCTTCTATGACAATAAGCTCCCAATGTAACAAGATCATAGCACAAGGACAGAAAAGGATCTAATTGTATTCATTTTAAACCTGAGCAAAGACACTCTGTAGCCTCTTGAAAGAGCTCAATGGTCTACGCCTATTAAAAAAACCAAACAATCCACCTGTTCTGCTTTACAGGAGCAGCTCAACCACTCCACAGCTTCCTTGCACGGACCTGTTAAAATATTGAGCATGTACTTAAGTGCTATTTGGCTAAGTGTCATTTAGGCTGAAGGGCTCTCCATCCACAAAAGATGTCTTAAAGTGACTGGATCAGAGCTGGTAGTGAAGCACATGGGCAAAAGCAGGTGTTCAATAATTTAATGTCTATAAAATATTTATACTTTTGTCCCACAAACTACGAAATACAACTGTGAACTAAGGCTGTAGCTATATAGAGAGCAAGTGCCTCACATGTGAATCAAGCAATTTAACATTTTATTAAGGCTTTTCTAGATCAACTTAAAAAAAATGGAATTTGAAACTGTATGAACTGGCATTTAATAATAATAATTTATGGAAACTGTATTGATACTCATGATACATGATAAAACATATCTGGGTAATTAGCAAGCATCTGTCAAAAACAATTAGTTATAATCAATTTAATGCATGCATGTTATTAATTAAAAATAATAAATGATTATTTGTAATTTTACATGATAAATTCTAATATTACATTCTGCACGTTAAGACTCAGTTTTTAAATTTTCAAATTTGTTTGTTAACTAACCATAAGCTCAAACCAGTTTTGCACAAAGCAATTGTACCAAGTCTTATCTTCAAACTCTCCATTTTGCTGCTTAAACGGTGATGACATTCACTGATTAAATTAAAGCTGAATTTACTTTTGGGAAGCACTTGCCTAAATCTACAAAGATTAGCCTATGATTAATGACGGACACTTAATCCTTTGTTCAAATTGGCCTGTTCAAAGAGAAGGGAGGACAAGATGATCGTTCTTCCCTGCTTTCACCTGCCAACAACCATCTTATTACAAAGCTGCTATGTTGAGAAACAGCCTGCACAAATACAGAACATCTCTTGTTTGGAGCATCGCACTTTATTGACTCAAAAGACTCATAGCGTGATTTTTACACTGATGATCAGATGGAAATGTTCTCCTTGCTAATGAGATGTGACATGAAATATGAAACATAAATCACTCGTGATTGACTGTGGAGGTAGGACTTAGACAACAATGAGAAAAATAAATATACTAACATTATTATGACTGAAACTGCTAAGCTTTATAATACTACCAGGAAACAAAGTGGGCTTGGGGAACCAATCTGGGATAAACATTTAAATTTTATTATATTTCACCCACACTGCAATGTACAGTATTTCTTTACTGTGTAATGTTAGGAATGTGAATATGACGTGGATTGTCATGGTAAAGCCTACGCTCAACATGTTTGTATACTTAACCAAAAAAATCCAAACTGTTAAGAATGTGTCAAATTCTATATAATAATACAACTTTACAAGCTTGCAGGTAAGTGGTTTTAATGACCTGACAACGAAAAAACAAGTATTAGCCAAGCCGTGGAGCTGGGAGCCACCGGGGGTACCTGGGAGACGATGTTAGGACAGTCTACTGTAAGAAGATCAGCAGTTGGGGAAAAGACGACGAATCTCATACACACGAGTTTGCCGTGCATGCAGATCCACACAAACGAATGAATCCAGTGCTCCAAGGTGCAGGCCATCCGGCTAAATAGTGAGGCAGTCACTCAAATGCAGGTGCGCCCGGTAGTCCCGCCTCCAGCTGGAGGGTGACACTCTGAAAAACAAACACAGCCAGAAGAAGGCAAGGCAGAACAGAGGGTGACAACAACAACATGAAGTAAAACATGACAGCCCCCCCCCCCCTTTAACAGTCGCCACCAGGTGGCCTACCTGGCTTCTCTGGGAAGCGATTATAAAAATCCAACAGGAGGGTGGGATCAAGGATGAGGCCGCGAGAGACCCAGGAAATGTCCTCGGGACCATAGCCCTCCCAGTCGACGAGAAACTGGTAACCCCTTCCCCTTCTCCTCACGTCTAAAATAGCCTTGACTCTAAATGCCGGGTGACCATCGACCAGCCTGGGAGCAGGAGGAGGCACTTGCGGGGGGCTGAGTGAACAGGAGGCAACTGGCTTGAGGAGGGACACATGGAAAACAGGATGGATCCTTAGCGATTCCGGAAGCCGAAGCTGGACAGAAGAAGGGTAAATAATAGGTTCGACCCTATAAGGGCCAATAAATCTGGGCTGAAGCTTCTTGTAAACAGTGTGGAGAGGAAGGTCACGGGAGGACAGCCATACCTCTTGACCAGGCTCGTAGCAGGGAGCAGCCAAGCGATGACGGTTTGCCAGACGCTGATTCCGTTCCGATGTGCGTGAAAGAGCCGCCCGCGTATTGCGCCAGCCCAGGTGGGCACGGCGCAGATGGGCGGACACAGAGGGCACGGCGTATTCCGACTCCAACGAGGGAAAAACTGGGGGTTGGTACCCATGAGCAGCATGGAACGGAGAGATGCCAGTAGCGGAGCTGACAAGCGTATTGTGGGAATGCTCAATGCAAGTTCACGGACCATGAAGTTCTTGGTGGCAGACGCAGGGGATAGCGGCCTCCAGGTCTTGGTTGGTCCGCTCAGACTGGCCATTGGACTGTGGGTGTTACCCTGATGACAAGCTGGGGGAGGCCCCCAAAGCCCTACAAAAAGCCTTTCAAACTGCCGAGGAAAACTGCGGCCCCCTGTCCGAGACCACATCCACTGGGATTCCATGCAACCGGAAGACGTGGAGAACCAGCAGGTCCGCTGTCTCAAGGGCTGAAGGAAGCTTGGGGAGAGCAACAAAGTGGGCCATCTTTAAGAAACGGTCCACCATGGTGAGGATGATTGTGTGGCCGTTTGAGGGAGGTAGTGTCACGGTATCGTCGCGGCATGGTGTAAAGACCCCGAGGATGCAGAGAGCTGGACGTCAGGCAAGTAAGTTTGGCAGGATTCTTTTAATAATAATGCTGCGAAGCAGCGGCAGGAACAAAACAACGATACGGGAAGAGGGGAAAAAGTAACAAATGACAATGAGCCGATGCCCGACTGGCGCACGCACCTGAACATAGCAGGGAAAACAGGTGCACGTAATTAACTGAGTGAAGAAAATAAGGAAACACCCCAGTCCCACACAAGAAAACCAAAACTCTAACGATGACAAACACACAGATCGTGACAGTACCCCCCCCTCAAGGACGGATCCCAGACGTCCTAAAAGTCCAACCGTCACAAGAAGACGGGAAGGGTTGCGGGAGGTCAGGTGGTGGGTCGCCGGCAGAACCTCTCCGGAGGTCGGCCGGGACAGAGACCCATGTGAGGCCGGCGAGACCCCTGCGGGGGTCGGCCAGGGCTACGACGCAGGCGAGGCCGGTGAGACCCCTCCGGGGGTCGGCCGGGGCTACGACGCAGGCAAGGCCGAAGCAGGACTGGAACCTTGGGCGTTGCTGGAAGCGCTGGAACGCACTGCGCCGTAAGAGGCGCGACAGGAACGCACTGCACCGTGGGAGGCGCGACTGGAACGACCTGCACCATGGGAGGCGCCACTAAAACGCCCTGCGGCGTGGGAGCCGCCACTGGAGGGACTGGAGCCGACGCCGTGGGAGGCGCCACTGGAGGCACTGGAGCCGACGCCGTGGGAGGCGCCACTGGAGGCACTGGAGCCGACCCCCTCGGAGGCGCCACTGGAGTTACTGGAGCCGACGCGCTGGGAGGCGCCACGGGAGGCACTGGAGCCGACGCCCTGGGAGGCGCCACGGGAGGCACTGGAGCCGACGCCCTGGGAGGCGCCACGGGAGGCACTGGAGCCGACGCCCTGGGAGGCGCCACGGGAGACACTGGAGCCGACGCCCTGGGAGGCGCCACGGGAGACACTGGAGCCGACGCCCTGGGAGGCGCCACGGGAGACACTGGAGCCGACGCCCTGGGAGGCGCCACTGGAGACACTGGGACCGACAAAGTCCTGCAGCGCGGCGCCGGTGTCGGCAGGTGCTTGGCTGCCGAAGCCGGCGGAAACTCCCGAGGCCATGGAGTGGGCGGAGTCCTGCAACGAGTTGCGGCGATCGGCAGATGCTGGGCTGCCGAAGCCGAAAAAGCTGCCTCGGACGTGGACTGGGCGGGGTCCTGCAGCGAGGCGCGGCTATCGTCAGCTGCTGGGCTGCCGAAGCCGGCGAGAGCTGCCTTGGACGTGGAGTGGGCGGAGTCCTGCAGCGAGGTGCTGGTGTCGGCAGCTGCCGGGCTGCCAACGCCGACGAAAGCTGCTGAGGATGAGGAGGGAGCGGAGTCCTGCAGCGAGGTGCCCATATCGGCAGCGGCTGCACGTCCTCCACCGCCAGACAGGACGTACTAGCCACCCCTCCCCAAGGCGGATACCAGACGCCGTCCACGTTCACCCCAGGAACCAGGGAAGGGTGGAGGGAGGCTTGGAGGAGGGCTTGAGACTCACCTCGACGACGTCCCCGAGTCGGCCCCGCCGGGTTTCTCCTTTGCCGGCGGCCCGGCCACACCCACGCCATTGGGATCGGCGTGCCGTCTGGCCCCCACACCATGTCCTCCAGCTCCTCCGGCGTAAACCTGGCGGTCTCCTCCTCCATCGCCTTAAAAATTTGGATTGTCCAAAAGTCGCTCTACGCGAGGTCGTCTTCGTCTGGTCGGCTCATTCTGTCACGTTGTTGTCGCAGCATGGTGTAACGCCTCGAGAATGCAGAGAGCTGGACGTCAGGATGTAAGGTATTCAGGAATCTTTTGATAATAATGCTGTGAAGCAGAGGCAGGAACAAAACAACGATACGACAGGAGGGAAAAAGTAACAGGAGACAATGAGCCGACGCCCGACTGGCGCACGCACCTGAACATAAATACCAGGGAAAACAGGTGCACGTAATTAGCTGAGTGAAGAAAATAAGGAAACAGCCCAGAAACACAAGAAAACCAAAACTGTCACGATGACAAACACACAGATCTTGACAGGTAGTCCAGAAACAAAGTCCAACGCCACATGGGACCAAGGTCGGGGGGGAATGGGGAGAGGCCGCAGGAGTCCGGCGGGAGCCTGGTGGGAAGCCTTATTGCGAGCCCAAACTGAGCAGGCGGTCACAAACTTTCTTGCGTCCGCTCGCAATGATGGCCACCAGAAACGCAGCAACAGAAGAAAAATGGTGCGTGAGATACCTGGGTGACAAGCAATCTTTGAGCCATGCGCTCAGCAGAGAACGTCGGAACGAAGGCTTGGAACGACAAACAATCGGCCTGCTGGACAGCCCTTGGGCGGAGGATTGTCCTTGAGAGCGTCCTCCACCTGCTTCTCCACACCCCACTGGAGTGCTCCTAAGATGCGAGTCTGGGGAATGATGGTTACGTGGCGGGTGTCCTCCACGGGTGGCGAGAACAGCCTTGAGAGGGCGTCCGGCTTGCTGTTTTGGGAACCTGGGCGAAAAGTCAAGGAAAAATTAAACCGGGTGTAAAACCGGGAAAAGTGCCCACCGTGCCTGTCTTAGGTTCAGTCTTTGAGCGGTGCAGAGGTAGGCCAGGTTCTTATGGTCGGTGAAAGGGAGTTCTGAGCACTCCAGCCAGTGCCCATTCCTGCAATGCCAGGATGACAGCCAATAGTTCCCTATTGCCAATATCATAATTACGTTCAGGCGGCGGGAGAAGAAGGTGCAGGAGTGCAGCTTCTGGTCGGAGTTGGAACGCTGAGAGAGGACGGCCCCCACACCGATATCGGAGGCATCCACCTCGACAAAAAATTGAGAGAAGGGGTCAGGGTGTATGAGCACAGGGGCACTAGTAGACAAGGACTTAAGTTTAGCGAAAGCCGTGTCGGCATCTGGGGTCCACAAAAATGGCACTTTAACCGATGTGAGCCTTGTCAGAGGTTCGCGACCCGGCTAAAATTCCAAATAAAGCGACGGTAGAAATTAGTAAACCTTAGTAAACGAATCCGGACGAGGTGGTAAGCATTACACAGGTCGAGTTTGAAAAAGAATTTGGTAGAGTGGAGCGAATTAGAAGGTGAATCAAATAATGGTAGAGGGTACTTATTCTTCACAGTAATGTAATTAAGACCACGGTAGACGATGCAAGGGCGTAGTGACTGGTCCTTCTTCTCAACAAAGAAAAAACCCTGCTGCCAACGGAGAGGAAGAAGGGCGGATAAGGCCTGACTCGAGGGAAGAGGAAATGTACTCCTCGAGCGCCGCTCTCTCCAGTCGAGAGACATTGTAAAGGCGTGAGGAAGGTAGCGTCGCGCCCGGCAGGAGATTAATACAACAGTCATAAGGCCGATGTAGCGGAAAAGAGTGAGCTCTATCTTTGATTAAAACTTCACGAAGATCGTGGTACACGGAGGTAACTAGTGAGAGGTTCATATCTTCAGGAGTGATGGAGCGAACGGAGGAACGGCGGGGACACGCTGATCTTAGACAGTGAGTATGGCAAAAAATGCTAAAATTGACAATGCTTGACTTAGCCCAATCAACATGAGCATTATGTTTATGAAGCCAGCTAAACGCGAAGGAATAACAAAACATTTTAAGGACTCGTGATGATTGCCTGATAAGTGTGAGAAGTGAGTTTAATAGGTCACGTGAGCTAGGCAGCGACCGTCAAGGGAGCGAACTACCTTAGCGACGGGTAATTGTACTACCGGAATAGCAAGATGTTTGACTAGAGCTTTGTCGATGAAACAGTCGTCCGCTCCAGAGTCAATAAATGCACAAACGTCAATGTTCTCGTCGAGCCAGGAGAGAGTACCTGTCAGCTGCAAGCGGACGGCTACCGGGTCCAGCAGGGCGTGGTCCTGAGGCGGTGCCCTCTCCAGCGATCTCCTATGAGGTGAGCGTGAAGCCCGGGTATGGTGGCTGTCAGGGCGGAAAGGACAGCGGGATATGAGGTGGTCAGCCAGGCCGCAGGAGATGCAGAGGCGCAGGCGCTGGCGTCGACTCCGCTCGGCCGGTGTGAGGCGACTACCCCCTAAATGCTTAGGCTCGTCAAACGCGGACGCCGACGGGGATTCAGTGACAGGAAGTGGTCGACTGAGGGGAAGATGATCGCCGTGGCTGTTTGGGTTGTATACAGCGAAACGCCCGCGACGTTGGCTCCTGTCCGCCTCTCGGTCCAGTAGTCGCCTGTCTATCAGCACGGCGAGGGAGATGAGATCGTCGAGAGAGTCGGGGGTCGTCAACAGAATCATCTGATCCTTGATGCAATCCGAGAGTCCAAGGAAGAAACTATCCACCAGCGCCGAGGGGTTCCACTCACTTTCCGCAGACAGAGCACCGAATTCAATGGCAGAGTCGGTGACGCTGCGCTGCCCCTGTCGCAGCCTAAGGCGTGACCGCGCCGCCTCTCGTCTGTGGGGGGCCCGCTGGAAAACTTGTTCCAGGGCTTTGGCGAAGGCGGAATAGGACAAGCAGGTGGTCGCTCCACGACTCCACTCCGCTGTGGCCCAAGCTCCGGCTCTTCCCGTCAGATGTGAAATGACGAATGCCACCCATGCTCGTTCTGAGCAAAACGCCGACGCTTGGAGCTGGAAATGTAACTCGCACTGGGTTAGGAACGCTCGGACATCTCCTGTGTCCCCTGAGAACCGCTCCGGTCTTGAGAGCTGCGGGCATAGGGCGGGCATGCGGTCATCTGGTGGGAGAGGAGTCACATGGTCTGGATGAGCGGCGATCCCGGTGGGAGGAGGCGCCGCAGTAGGGGGACTCAGCTGCAGCGCGGACAAGAGGGTGTTGAGCTGAGTCTCGAGGACCTCGAGTCGAGCATCTTGGCGGTCAGCCTTGCTCTTAATGCCGAGGCCAAGTGCGTAGTACTGCTCCTCCTGCTTGTTGAGGCGCTGGGCCAGGTTTCGTAGAGCCAACTTGTTCGTGTCTACCTCCGCGGCGTCCATACTGTGGCTGGATTATTCTGTCGGGTGCAGGTTGCGCTGGACCCCGGATGCAGAGGCAGGAGGCAAGCTTGCAGGTAAGTGGTTTTAATAACGTGACAACGAAAAAACAAGTAGTAGCCAAACCGTGGAGCTGGGAGCCACCAGGCGTACCTGCGAGACGCTGTTAGGACAGTCTACTGTAAGAAGATCAGCAGTTGGGGAAAAGACGAGGAATCTCATACACACGAGTTTGCCGTGCATGCAGATCAACACAAACGAAATAATCCAGCGTCTCCCAGGTGCAGGCCATCCGGCTAAATAGTGAAGGAATCACTCAGGTGCAGGTGTGCCCGGTAGTCCCGCCTCCAGCTGGAGGGTGACACTCTGAAAAACAAACACAGCCAGAAGAAGGGAAGGCAGAACAGAGGGTGACAACAACAACATGAAGTAAAACATGACACCAAGCAAGCAAATACATCAGTAGGAAACTGGATTGTAACGTGTATCATGGACAGTATATCATATTTCTGATTTTGGATCAGTGTCAGTCTATTTATGTGAATTGTTGACAAAAGTACAAAGAAATAACCCGCAAGTACAGTGGTACCCCGGGATACGAATGCTTCGAGATACGAAAAATTCAGGATCTGAAAATACCCTTCCGATTTTTTTTTGCTTCGGGTTACGAAAATAATTTTTTCTCTTTACAAAAGTTTGTCGATCTTGCCTTTATTCCCCCGAATTTTTCTGATTTAGCGTGTTTTCTGCACCATAGTGCACACCTTATTTTAAGGCGCATTCTAAAACATATGGTCTAGAAAAAAAAGGCAACAGAACCAAAAGAGTGCGTTTAGTTGAACTTTATTCTACTATTTAACAAAAGACTGACTGTATTTGGAATCACTCTTCTCCCACAAATCCATCTTCTGCATCTGACTTGAACAATTGGGCAATTTTGCAGTCATCATTGTCGGCTGTCAGTCTCGTTGTCAGTCGGCTGACAACGAAAGCTCGGACAAGAGTTAAAGCAGATAACTTAGCCCAGGAATCCACAATCAATTCACGTATGGTGGTTTAACTTGCCTGGCGCTCTGCAAAAATTTTGTCTTGCAGCATACCCGTAGGATACCTACTGGAGGCATGGCAGAGGTAAGTGTACGTACTGTAGATATGACGTAATGTTGTCTGTTTGGTTTATCGCTGCCAGCGTACTTACTGTACTGTACTGCACTTCGCTACGTATCAAATCTAAGAAACTTTTTGAGTTTTAACTCAATATATATTCTATTATTACATTACATTTGTATGACAATACTCATTATTTATACAGTATTAAATGTGCAGAACAGTGTTTTTTTCCCATTGTATGAGGGATCTTCGGGGTCAGTGAAACGAATTAGCCAATTTACATGTTAAATGTTTGGGTTTGCTTTCAGAACTAATGATTTTCGACCACTTTCACACTGTGTGTTAAGGCAAACTTCATCTTATTTGCTTATAGACTTCATCGATTAAATTTTAGTTTGTGTGCGGACTACACTGTCTATGTTAACGAAGCGTAGTGTTTTGTTGGAGTTCAGCAAAATGTGTTTGGTGCATAGTGATGTGTAATACTTACTAACTTATCTAACTAATCACAGCAACATAATTTTGTTTTATTTATTTCCTCATCTTTTGCACGTCAAAGAATGGCGACGCAAGGCTGAAATTGATGTCAGATCACAACACAGACACAAAGAAAGTATTTAAAGCGGTTTCCCTTGTTTATATACTGTAGTGTGTTTGCAGTATATTTTTATATGGGTCAAAAAGGACTTAACGGCTGCACGCCAGCGTTCTCTCTAATTTTCCAAGTATCTGAGCAGACAAAAAAACTACCTGCTCTTGGATCTATGTGAGCGGTATCAGACATGCACACTATAGTAACACACCTGTCCAAAATGGGAGAAACCTGAGCACTGAGCACTTCCATTCTGTCATATTTTGTATATGAATGGTTTCAAACAGACAGCAAGGAGGATTCCACAATGAAGCTTTCTTAATTCTCAACCTCACACAATACAAGCCATGGCATCATACAATTAACAACCTACCTACCCTTTGCAGAAAACCCGCATTTCTAATGATATGGATTTATTTTCTTTTCTTGTTAACCATTTATATTGTTAATCAGGTATACTTTCATTTCTTTATTTGACTTTCACTCCCGACTAAAAAGCAGCCTGCTGTGGCACTTCTATTCTGAAAATGTACTTGAAATTGATGCCATATTTTGTGTCACCCGGTTTTACCTGTTGATCTTCTGTTTGCACCTACTCCGACAGCCAGTCCACCTTGTTTACCTTTAGCTTAGTGAGTGGATGTTGCGCTGCCTGTTTGTTCCCACCATATTACTGGTTAGCAAGCAGCTTACCAACAAACACCTTCCAAAAATTTCGACATTGGTCTGGTTAGACCACAGAGTATTTTCCAAAAGGTTTTGGGGATCATCAAGATGTTTTACGACAAAAGCGAGCCTTAATGTTGTTTTTGTTCATCAGTGTCTTCTGTCTTGGACCTCCGCAATGCAGGCCTTTTTGACCCGTGTCTTCCTCATGGTGGAGTCATGAACACTGACCATAACTGAGGCAAGTCAGGTCTGCAGTTCTTTGAATGTTGTTGTTATGTTGTTGTAAAACGGCATTTTGTGCTCATTTGTGTTGTTATTGACTAATATTTCAATTTGTTTGATGATCTGAAACATTTAAATGTGACAAACGTGCAAGAAAATAAGAAATCAGGAGGAGGCAAACACTTTCTCACAGCACTGTAAGTACACATACCCATGTACATATCACCTTGGTGTATATACTTTATATAATACTGATGTATTTGCTTTACCTGTTGATTTACAGGAGAGATTCTTAAACTGGAGTCCAGAGACCACCAGGGGTCCACAAGCCCTCGGTTGGGGATTCGCAAGTTTTTTTGCAATAAATTAATTTAGTTAGATTGTGTTGTTAAATAGTGCATAACTACAAATAGGAACAACTGGGCCAATTAAAAAAACATTCTGAGCCAATACCTCTCACTCACATTGGTGTATGCTTGTTCCCTTCTGCACAAAAATCTGCCAAAACAAATTAGATAATGCCATAAATGAATATGGTTAGTTTCAGAGCATCATGCACAGCTCAAACCCGAACATCAGTCTGGATGTCGCTTCAGTCGTCACTGTTCACTTCTATTACGCAGAAAGCTACATAGCTAGCCAACGAGATTTGTGGTTAGTTCCTTTGATAACACTTCCATTAATATTTTGGCAGAGGAATCGGCCCAGAACCACTTGGGAGGAACTTGTCAATGATCTCAAGGCAGCTGGGACCATAGTCACCACAAAAACAGTTGGTAACACACTACGCCGTGAAGGACTGAAATCCTGCTGTGCCCGCAAGGTCCCCCTGCTCAAGAAAGTCCATCTACAGGCCCGTTTGAAGCCAAGGCAACAAAAGATTGGCTCACGAAGAAGCATATTTGTAAGTGAAAAATTCACAAACTAGGAACTTTCTTTGGCGATTCAGTGCAGCGTAGAATTCTAAGTAACATAGAGCATTAAATAAACATAGAACTAACACTTACTAAACACAGAACCTTGAGTAAAAAGTTGAAATCACTGATAAGTAAAGGCATGAGGGTGCTTTTAGTGCAGGTATTTTAAGGTGCCAAAAATACTGGTTATAAAGTGTTCATGAGTTCAACAGCAGCAGGAAAGAAACTGTTCTTGTGGCGAGAGGTTCTGGTCCGAATGGACCGTAACCTTCTGCCAGAGGGGAGTGGCTCAAATAGTCCATGTCCAGGGTGGGAAGGGTCAGCAAGTATCCGGCCCGCTCGCCCCCGAGTTCTGGAGACGTACAGGTCCTGGAGAGATGGAAGGCTGCAGCCGATCACTTTCTCGGCGGAGCGCACGATGCGCTGCAGTCTGTGTTTGTCCCTGGCAGTGGCCCCAGCGAACCACACTGTGATGGAGGAGGTGAGGATGGACTCAATAATGGCCGTGTAGAATTGCACCATCGTCTGGACAGGCAGCTTGGCTTTCCTCAGCTGCCTCAGGAAGTACATCCTCTGCTGAGCCTTCTTGATGAGGGAGCTGATGGTCTGCTCCCACTTGAGGTCGTGGGTGATGTTAGTGCCCAGGAAGCGGAAGGAGTCCACAGTTGTGATGGGAGAGTCTGTCAAGACGAGGGGGGGCAGGGGGGCTTTGACTTTCCTGAAGTCCACGATCATCTCCACTGTCTTCTGAGCATTGAGCTCCAGGTTGTTGCAGCTGCACCACGACACCAACCGGTCCACCTCCTTCCTGTAAGCAGACTCATCACCGTCTGAGATGAGCCCGATGAGGGTGGTGTCATCCGCAAACTTAATCAGTTTCACCGAGTCGTGGCCGGAGGTGCAGCTGTTGGTGTACAGGGAGAAGAGCAGGGGGGAAAGTACACAGCCCTGTGGGGATCCCGTGCTGATAGTCCGAGTGTCCGAGACATTCTTCCCCAGCCGCACGCGCTGCTTCCGGTCCGTCAGGAAGTCAGTGATCCACCTGCAGGTGGAGTCAGGCACGTTGAGCTGGGCGAGCTTGTCCTGGAGCAGAGCTGGGAGGATGGTGTTGAATGCAGAGCTGAAGTCCACAAACAGGATCCTGGCGTAGGTTCCTGGGGAGTCCAGATGCTGCAGGATGTAGTGGAGGGCCAGGTTGATGGCGTCATCTACAGACCGGTTGGCTCTGTAGGCGAACTGCAGGGGGTCCAGGAGCGGGGAGGTAAAGGACTTGAGATGAGGCAGAACCAGGCGCTCAAATGACTTCATGACCACAGATGTCAGTGCCACAGGTCTGTAGTCGTTGAGTTCAGTGATCCTGGCCTTCTTGGGGACGGGAACAATGGTGGACAGCTTGAAGCAGGCTGGGACATGGCATGACTCCAAAGAGATGTTGAAGATGTCCGTGAAGACAGGCGCCAGTTCTACCGCACAGTGTCTCAGGGTGGAAGGAGAGACACCATCTGGACCTGGAGCTTTCCGAGGGTTTTGCTTTTTAAATGTCTTGGCCACATTCTGCTCCGAGAGTGTGAGGGCAGTGGGGGAGAGGGGGGGCTCCAGGGCTGATATGCCTGCAATGTCCATTGTAGTCAGTGGGGTGGGGGAGGGGTGTGAATCTTCGAACCTGGAGTAGTGGGTGTTCAGTCTTTCTGCTAGGTGACGGTTGTCAACAGCGGGGGGGGCTTTGGGTCTGTAGTTGGTGATTTCCCTCAGACCTTTCCAGACAGAGACAGGGTTGTTGCTCCAGGACTTCTCCTTCAGATGTGTGTTGTACCTTGATTTAGCCTTCTCCACCTCCTTACTAAATAGGTACTTGCTCTGTCTGTATGAGTGAGGGTCGTTGTTCTTGTGGGCCTTTTCTTTCTCTTTCCTTAGCTGTCTCAGTCTGGGTGTGAACCAGGGTTTGTCGTTGTTGAAGGTCACTCTGGTGTAAGATGGGACTATGCTGTCTTCACAGAATTGAATGTATGACGTCACTGTGTATTCGTCCAGGTTATTTGTAGATGATTTGAATAGTTCCCAGTCTGTTATATCTTCTCATAGCTATACCTTCTTTGGGGTAGGCCTGGCCAGGCCCCACGGGTGAAGGCCTGGCCACTAGGGGCTCGCCAGCAAACCCCTCCCCCAGGCCTGGCTCCAGGGTGAGGCCCTGGTATCCCACGTCCGGGCGTGGTGCGGTCACTCCTCTTGTTTTTCTTCATAGGGGTCTTCTGAATCATGGTATGCCTATCCCAGATGACTTCACTCTGGACTGGTTGCCAGTCAATCAACCATTCACGCCACTATGTAGAGTGGCCAATTAACCTAACATGCATGTTTGTAGGATGTGGGGGGAAACCGGAGAAAACTCACACATGCAAACTCCACACAGAGATGCCAAGCGGAGATTCGAACACAGGTCTTCCAGATCTCCTGGCTGTGTGGCCAACATGCTAACCACTCCACCACTGTGCGAACCACAAAACATCATGTCATTCATTCATTTATTTTTTGTACTGCTTATCCTCGTTATGGTCGCGGGACCACAAAACAGTGATCACATAAAATTAATGCATATTTGAAAAACAGTGAAGGAGCAATGCCGACTGTGCTCCCGTCTCGTTGGTGGGTGGACTGTTCATGCCATCATGACTCAAACTATAATAATACTGTACATTCCTGTATTCAGATCCTACCACAATTTAATTGAGTCTTGCTTGGGTCATGTGCCATCCCCCTGCAAAGTGTGGTGGAAATCGCTTCTGTAATTGTGTCTTTATGTTTTAATGTGTCAAAATTCTTGCTGTGAAAAAGTTAAATATAAACCAATTAAATTAGTGGTGGCCTATAAAACGTTTGCACCATATTGTAAATGTGTTTATTTTGTTATTTCATCAGCATCATAATTTGTCTTTGTGTATTTTTGCCATGCAACTGCTTTTTATTGTAGTAATATGTCACACCTTGGTAAACATAAGATCTCAGCGGTGATCATGCTACCATTGCACGCTCTTTTCTAAATATGTCATGAAATAGTTCAGCATAGGCTTTTGAAAAATGGGCTATTTTTATCTGGATTACCTGTCAGACGAGTGTTTTCATCTCCCACATAAAGAGCTCCAATCAGAGGTTTATAGAGCTCTGCAAGACAAAAAAACAGTTGTCACCTTATTTAGACAGAAAAAGAAAAGAAAAGCTTTGCTAGAATATCAGACATCATCGCATGACACCTCAGTCAGACTGAGCACTTGTTTGTACATAATTCCTTTGTACTTTCAGCCGCTTGTGTAGTTGTGTGGTTGATCGTATTCTCTTCCATGTGTGCCGAGAAGCTGACCTGTTGTGCAGAGATGTGCATATTTACTCTATTCATAGGCTGCACACACAACACATGCTACAGGCACACACTCATTACTAAGTAGCCTGTGGCGACTGTCATGTGCAGACAATGGCGGAAGACAAAAAACACTGCATCCAGCACACAGGGAATCTTGCACACTGGCAGCCACTCTATGCAGATTGCGTGTTATAGTTTAAATCATATTCACATAATCTTGTGAGAGTCGTATTTGGGATCTGAGATAAGCCTCCTTATGTTGCTAATATATTGCTGCAAATGGGCACGTCTGAGAAATGTAACACCTTGCGCAGTCACTTGCATTGTAATTTCTATAGCATCTGTGACCAGTCCGTTGTCTATCTACCCCCCCGGGAGGGACCCGCAACCTCTATGCAGCAGACCCTAAAGCCCAGGGGGGCAGGGGACACATTTGATTGATGATGGTGTGAATTAAACAGAAAGAGATGGAGAGAATCCTTTTATCAGGCCAGAAACACGAGTGGATTAAAATGTAGTTGTACAAGCGCTCTGTATAATGAGCAGCCTGACAGCATATCACGAGGCACCAGAAACCAAGATGAGAGCTGCTTGTTATTATTGCACCACGCCCACCATCCACACACATACACCTCACCCCATAAACTTTGCCGAGGCAAGGAAACAAGACTGAAACAACATTTCCAGCCATATCTTTCACATTGGGCCACCTGCATTTAGGTGAGTTTGACACAATTAATCCTGACTACAATCCATCTGAGACCACTTGCTGCATTACAAACTCCCTGTCAAAAATGAGGAAGCCATTAATTGTCCTTAATAAACAGCGTTGTGCAGTGACGCCCACCACGACCTGCGGGATGTCTCAGATTAACGGCGAACTTTGGACTTGACTTCAGGGTGCTCTAGAGATGTTTTGGTCCACTCCATAATTTATTGCCCTCTTTATGGCCTTTTCTATGCCCTCATGGTGCAGGTGAGAGTTCAGCTGTTCGCTTTAACATTCAGACCTGCCGCCATAGCAGCACATGTGAAAAAAGCAATTAGAGGGACACATGCAATTACTGCAATCCTGGCTCTCTCATGCAGCCAGACAGGGACAATTTGTCAATGATAGCCCAATGGTATCTCCTGAGTCTGTATAGGGACCTGAAGGTAACATTGTCCCTGCTTCCTCCACCACAGCTGCCTGTGGTGTTAGTTGGCTTGAGGCTCATGGGAGAGCTGGAAAGACAGCCAGTAGGAAGATGTAATGCCTAGGAAACGTATATCTGGTTCAGTTATCGAGACAAGCCCATTGTCTTTGACGTATTTGGTCAACGATGGGCAGACTATGTTTAAAAACGAAAAGCAGGAAACTGAAAAATTATAGTTGTTCTTTGCCACATCATGTTTTGAATTTTGTAGCACAGTTTTTCAAACATATATTAATTAATAGATCATGCTGTTTTGTGGTTGAGTGTGCCCTATTATAAAAAAAAAACATATTTAAGCAAATTGTCCAGATTTTTTGCCTAAATTAAGCATTTTCAAGCATAAACATTGGGAAATCAACTAGAATACAAATATGTTATTTTTTTTAACATATTAAGAAGAAGTCAATTCAAATTGTGACTGCAACATTCTACATTGGTCACTAGTTGTCAGTATTTGTTTGGAGAGACAAACACCAGACTTGATCGTTAGAACAACAGGCTTTTATTTCAGGTATAACGATCTCACAACTGGCACAGTAATAACATAATGTTTAAAATAATAGCACAGACTACTGTTGTGGCTATAACCCAGAACAAGCTCAAACTCAACTCTGAACCCCCAACGTCACTTCCTGTCCGCCACTGATTCTACTGCCCTACTAGCACTGGAGAACTTTTATTGCAACACACAATAGCATGAGTTTTGTTTATGTCTTTAATGGCTTACTGTATATTGTCTGGTTGTGTATACTATATTTGGTAATATGACTGTAAAGGTGACTATCCATTCATTTTCTATGCAGCTTATCCTCATTAGGGTCGCGGGGGTATGCTGTTCCCTGGAGCGGTCACCAATCAATCTATTTCTTCTATTTTAAATGCTGACGTGTCTGACAGTCAAAAACGCCTGCTTATTTGGGCCTAATCGCGTCTATCTTGGAGTCACAGTGCTTTTTTTCTCAGCACCACCTCATTCATGGTTTTGCTTTTTTTTAAGTTGAGATTTTCAGCTAGCAGTAGAGATCATGATAACCAAGAGAGCTGTTTGGTGTCTGAGTATGTACAATGGAGCACTCAGCTTGACCAGCTACACGCCTTTGTCCCCACTTTAAATGGACATGATAGATAGAAGTGGAGCAATGATGGCAAAGACCATGACAATTTTAGCACTGACCTGGTTTTTACTGTAGTCATCATAAAAACAGAGCCAGCATCTTCGGCACATGACATTGGACCTTTGGTGTAATTCACTATCTCAGTGTGCGGCAATGCAGCAAAACCCATTACATTTGCCTTGTAATTTGCCACAGCCCCAGTGAGGGATTCAGGTGACTGCAAACTCCTTTAATGGAGTTCCAGTGATAAGAACAGGTCTGTTTATTAGCCACATGCGGCCAAGCGTGGCAAGAACAGCTGAGAGCAGGCAGGTGCTGAGCCAGACGAGGTTTGAGGCATCCCTGGCAGGCCTTGGCAATCATTTCACGCACGTTATAACCACAGTGGCCAGGATAGAAAAAGAGGTCGCTGGGTGCACAGCAATATAACTGCTGAGTGATTAGGTTTCCTCAGAGTCACACAGTGCATCGACACCTCCTGGTAATTTGGATTGTTTGTGGAAATCAATGAGTCATCTGTGGTTTTTTTTTTTTTGTCATGCTGCAGGAGCAACTCTGTGAGCAAAACAGAAGGATTTGTTATTGAGGTCACATCATTTGAAATGTGAAATCTGGAGGTCATGCAAGTTTAACGAGTGAGCATGTTTGAAAAGAAAAATAGAGAGATCACATAAGCCACTGCTGGAAATAAGAAGTTAGTCCTTGTGGCATGCATGCTTGCAGACATTTACAGAGCCTCGAGGAGAAAATGAACTTCAAATTAAAATGTCTGTTTGATGCATTATTCTAATAGGGACGGATGGGGAAAGAGAAGTCTTTGGCGCTCTCATCATTCAGCCGTAGGGGACAGACTTGGGCAGTTGTCATTACCAACTTAACCCATCACGATAAGCCTGTTGGGAAATGGAATCACAAAAATGATCTGCTGTTTTGACAGGTGTCTGTACTGGTTAATTCAGTGGGCAATTACGGAATAAGTGGAGTTAAGGGAAATGTGATTGATCTGTTTAAAAATGTTTTTTTCTGAGCAAGACATTTGCAAATGAAGTGCATAAAATCAGCTTGAATGTTTGTTTCCCTATTAGCAGGAATAAACCTAAAGCTTAGTCATTATTAGTACGGTGGACCTAAGCTGCTGACTCTTGACATATATAGTTCATTTACTCGCTTTCAAATATTCATTTTCCACTTGGTTGAGTTTGTTTACATGCAGAGAAAAACCCGATTGAACCCATGTGAGAACACACTCAGTGTATTGACTACATGGTTCAGCAATAAGAAAGTAAATACAGTTACAAGATCCAGTATTGGGTAAGTGCATTTTAGCAAGACAAGCTGCTACAGGTTGCATTACAGATGTGGAAAAAAACCCCAACATGAATCGACGCATTATCATTGCTTCAACTCCAATTGGTAAAAACATGTTTATTTATGTATAACTAGTGTTAAATACCCTATGCCTTATTACAAATAAATGCACCAAAAACGTGTGGCCAGTAATTTAATTTATGTTTCATCCTCTGTTAGATCTCGAGTCATCTCTGTGATGTCACCGGCCAAACCACAGGAGAAATTTAGCTCTTACTGGTTAGGTTCTAGCTGCTATTGACATAGTGATGTGGTGTTTATATACACTGCCAACTAGTGTCTAGGCACGCCCACTACATATTTAGTTTTGCAGAGCCATGCATGTTGAGAATATTGTTTTATAGAACTGTATTTTTTTACCAGCTTGTTATGGTCCATTTGCCATCTAAATAAACTGATTTGATGCCCTCACATGGGGTATAAGAGCAGCCCATTAAAGAACTGGCCATCTGATAAAACTCCTTCAGGATAGGAAAACAATTTGTAAATGACTTGGCTGTGCAGACATTGAAACTATCTGTGCACTTTTGTGTCAACACATTGCTGCAGTTACGGATGGGCGAGACGGCAGACGGGCACACAGCCTTTATGAAGCCTATATAAAGTGTGACCTGGGAGCCAGGGCTTTCTGTAAGTGTGCCAATGTGGACATGCTTCCAGCAATAGTCATACTTCTGCCAGCTGCATCATCTGTGCCTGCACAAAAGCATGCCCTTTTAAAAGCGCCCAGAAAACGCAAAAGCATTGATGCATGCAGCACATGCATCAGTGTACAAATGTTCATGCTCACATTATTACATTTTAGACACTCGAAAAGCATTGTTGTAATAGGGAAATCAAGTAACATAAGCTTTTTACTGTGATTTTACAAATGGTGGACAAACCTAAAAAGTCAAGTGGCTGCTTTAAGAAGAGACATGTGAATGTGAGGAAGAAGCAGACTGAAGTGGAAGAACAGAACTCATCTGTCCTCTAGCAAGAGACTCACTGTGAGTCATACCAAGTACACACATCACAGTAGAGACGCTCAATTATGATTCAAATCTCCATAACGCGGCAATAAAGCCATTTGTCATGTGACCATCTGCAGCGCATCTCCAATGATTCTGCCTGAATATAGTTAGCCCTTACACAGTGTGCAAGTGCAAAGAATTGAACGTGTTGATTATTAGTGTCAAGCTCCTAATAGAATCACCACAGGATTTAGCACTTTTTTTCTCCTTTTGATTCATTTAATCATTTTTGACTTTCGGCAAATCCTGGAAAAGTCTGGTAGCTCAGGAACAAAGAAAAGAGTCGCAGCCACTATTGTTTTACTTTTTCTGCTCCGATTTAAAGCACGGTGTGAAGGCAGAGCCCAGCACCAGTTTAGTACTGGCACCATAATTATCGCCTGATTTCTCCCTGGGATGTTCATGGACAAGGGCCTCATAACAGGTGACAGAATGCCTGCCAGCCTCCCGCAGTTACCCGCCCCCAACCCAGAATGGTGACTATTATAAACCAAAAACGTATGCTCTCAATATATATGCAAATGACGTGCGGTCCCAAGGTGAAGTTCGTGGAACAGCAACGCTGCTTGCCTCTGGTTTGCTCATTTGCAAAAATGTTGAGAGTAACAAAGACCACGGGAAATTGAAAAATTATTACTAAGTATGAGAAAAAGCAATCATTTTGCACAGGCTGCCTAATCCTGTGGAAATTGATGTCAGCCCTCTGCCTGACATGTACTAGAAGAAAAACACACGCCTGTCTGTGTGTAGAATGTGTGTGCTTGCAGATTTCCACTTTCTTATTCATTAAAGTGCTGTGTGTTTTGGGGTCACAGATGGTTTTCCTTTGTCCCCCCCAAGCTGCAAGGTGCAACAAAAAAGTGTATTAGTCACAGGTATGTTTTTCCATATCTTGCACTGTCAGTAATCTTTCTTCCTGACTGCACCGCACAGACTGCATGCATGCAAATCTGCCCATTTGTTGTCTCTGTTTAAACAGCCAGATACCATCTCACTTATGCCTTTGCAAAGAAATACAAATTAGAAACGACAGTTTTTTAAGCACTGCCCTGGCCTTGGTGACAGAACATAATTTGAAAAGACCTACACTGACTTTTATTTAACGGACGAGAAAGGGCGAAGATGCACTTGTGATTAATTAATGCAATTAATTTAGACTAAGATTATTGGAAGAATTATTTCTCAATGAATCAGGGCAAGGTGTGATGGTGACTATAATAGTTAAGGTTTAATTACAGCATTGGGAGTGAATGTGCTGTGTTGAGAACACATTGGTTATAGAGTGTCTCAAAATGTGGGAAAAAATAATTACTTCCTTTTGTATGAAACCAGACATGTTTTATAAGGCATGCAAAAAAACAACAGAAGTGTGCGTCTGTGTGTGTGCGTGCGTGTGTGTGTGTGTTTGTGTGTGAATGTATTGTAACCCATATTTTGATTTGGATTCTTCTTGTCAGAGCACAAAAGAAAATGATCTTTCCTTTAGAAGCTGGCACATTTATTCTTAGACAGAGCATGGAAGTGGGGAGCCAGCACAGATTTCATATGTTTTATTGCTGCTACTCTCGCTGGGATTATTTATTGAACTTCCAGCACGACCCCCTGCTCTCCACAGCAACCCAAAGCCTCAGTTACCCCTAGTTATAATAGAGGAATGTACGACAACAGCGTACTGACCTGTAATTTAAGTGTTATTAAAACGCATCACTCATGCATACGATACTATTTATAGTAGCACATTTGAACATGCCCAGCTTCCTGTGAAGGCTCTTGAAGGAAAAATTTAGATAGATTTTATGCGAGTATTCCACAGGCTAAATGAAGAACAAACAAGTACCATGCAACACATTGAAGGAGGAAAGATGATCATCAGCAGATGAAAGGCCGAGAAGGAGGGGGAGAGTTTCATTCACTGCCACGCAGCTGTCTTATTTGCAAGGTGTTGAGAGACCAGCTTTTTTTCCTTCTTCCTCCAAGAGGATGAAAAGATTCTTCTGAAGCCAAAAGGGTCTGCTATCATTTTTGGCCAGCTTGAGTGTTAGAGATGTTATTAGCATAAATTATCTCTGCCACCAAAAAAATAGGAACGAACAATCTCCTTTCTGCTTTTCACACTTAATTGCCCTATTTACTGAACAGTTGCCCATGGACAACAAATGCACACATGCTCCGAGATGCACACAGGGCAACAGGCCGACCACAGCCAAATAGGGCATGAATGATGCACTGAACTATCTGCCAAACAGTATTAGATACAGTATAAATGCGGAGGCAGTTTGAGTTCATTCAGACTACAGGTTGAACAGAAAATCCACAGCAAAATGTAAAATATTTTACTCCGTGAGCCAAGAACATGCATTTGTTTTTAATTTCACAAGAGTGAAATGTAAGCATGGCGGCAGCCAAGAGTCCGCAAACTAATGCTAAATTTTCAACGGCTATGCATACTTGTTGCATCAGGAGTGAACAAATATTTCATTTGTGAAATTTTGAACCTCTCTTCTCCTTTACAAAAATGGCAACTGCCCAAAAAAGCCTCTCTGAAGTGACCCAGTAATCAAGAGTGAGGTGAATTATAGATGCCTATGCCTAATGCACTGTTAGCTTCTTTTCACCTCACTCACCCAGATCAGAGTGACTTTATATAAGTAGAGCCCAGTGTGACACTTAAAATTTAATGCATCGCAAATCCAGTGGAAATTCCATATTCTGTTTAGCTATTCCCTTGCTGTCACGTGTTGGAATTAGCTGGGATTGACATGATTAAAGAGGCATTGCAGTGTAAAAAGATATAAACATTCCTGTGGTGAGGTAATTCTCAGCTGTGTGTCCTGTGGAACAGAGGAAAAGAACAAATCAAGTAGATTGACTTCATTAATTCAGCTGGCCAGGTCGTCTCCCAACCCTGGAGGGCCATAAAGGATGTTAATGAGGCTGATTGTATCACAGCTTCGTCCCCATCCGACCAGAGCAGCCAAATGAGAAGACCATTCCTCCAGCCTGAGGGGGGTAAGTCGCTATGGTAACGTCCTGAGGCAGTGACCACATGTCATATAGAGTCTAGGGCCATAAGTGAACCGGATCACCGGCTTAGATGTGGAGAAGTTGTGGAAACAATTGTTTAGCCATTTACCTGCTGCTGGATTTGTAGAGGGATTTTTTTTCCATCCATTCATCCATCCATTTTGTTGCACTTATGGGAGGTCAGGTCGCAGTGGCAGCAACCTAAGCAGGGAAGCCCAGAATTCCCTCTCCCCAGCCACTTTGTCCAGCTCTTCCCGGCGGATGACGAGGTGTTCCCAGGCCACCCGAGAGACATAGTCTCTCTAACATGTCCTGTGTCTTCCCCGAGGCCTGCTACTAGTTGGATGTGCCCTGAACACCTCCCCAGGGAGCTGCCGGGAGGCATCCTAACCAGATGCCCAGGCCACCTCATCTGGCTCCTCTCAATGCGGAGGAGCAGCGGTTTTACTCAGAGTTTCTCACGGATGACAGTGTTTCTCACCCTACCTCTAAGGGAGAGCCCAGCCACCCTGCGGAGAAAACTCATTTCGCTTGTACCCGCGATCTTGTCCTTTCGGTCATTATCCTAAGTTCATGAGCATAGGTTGAGGGTAGGACCATAGATTGACCGGTAAATTGAGAGCTTTGCCTTTCGGCTCAGCTCTCTCTTCACCACAGCAGACCGGTGCAGAGTCCGCTTCACTGCAGACGCTGCACCAATCCGCCTGTCCATCTCACATTCCATCCTTCCCTCACTCATGAACAAGACCTCGTGGTACTTAAACTCCTCCACTTTAGGCAGGACCTCATCCCCGACCCGGAGATGGCACTCCACCCTTTTTCGGGCGAGAACCATGTACTCGGACTTGGAGTTGCTGATTCTGATCCCAGCCGCTTCACACTCAGCTGCGAACCGATCCAGTGAGAGTTGAAGGCTTGATGAAGCCAACAGGACCACATCATCTGAAAAAAGCAGAGACCGAATCCTGCAGCCACCAAACCGAAACCCCTCAATGCGGGGTATCTGCGCCTAGAAATTCTGTCCATGATAATAATGAACAGAATTGGTGACAAAGGGCAGCCCTGGCGGAGTCCAACCCTCACTGGAAACAGGTCCGACTTATTGCCAGGAATGCGAACCAAACTCTGACACCGTTCATACAGGGAATGAACCGCCTGGATTAGGTCGTCCGATAACCCATATTCCCAGAGCACTCCCCACAGTATTCCCCAAGGAACATGGTCGAATGCCTTCTCCAAGTCCACAAAAAACATGTAGACTCGTTGAGCAAACTCCCATGCACCCTCAAGGTACCCTGCCGAGAGTATAGAGTTGGTCCACAGTTCCATGACCAGAACAAAAACCACACTGCTCCTCCTGAATCCGAGATCTTTCTCTCCAGAACCCCTGAATAGACCTTACTGGGAAGGCTGAGGAGTGTGATCCCACGATAGTTAGAACACACACTCCGGTCGCCCTTCTTGAAAAGCGAGACCACCACCCCGGTCTGCCAGTCCAGGGGCACCGACCCCAATGTCACGCGATGCTGCAGAGTTGTGTTAACACAAGACACGCCCACAGCATTTAAGGCCTTAAGGAACTCCGGGCAGATCTCATCCACCCCCAGGGCCTTGCCATCAAGGAGTTTTTTTACCACCTCGGTAACCTCAGCCCCAGCGATAGGAAAACCAGCCTCAGAGTCCCCAGGCACTGCTTCCATGTTGGAAGACGTGTCGCTGGGATTGAGAATGTCTTCAAAATATTCCCTCGACCGGTCCACGACATCTCGAGTCGAGTTCAGAAGCACACCGTCCCCACCATACGCGGTGTTGACTGTGCACTGCTTCCCCCCCGAGACGGCGGATGGTGGTCCAGAATATTGTGGTCCATGGCCTCTCTGAACTCATGTCCGGGTTTTTGCCTCAGTGACTGCCAGAGCCGCAGACCGCTTGGCCTGGTGCCTCCAGAGTCCCATGGGCCAAAACGGCCTGATAAGACTCTTTCTTCAGCTTGACGGCATCCCTCACCACGGGTTCTGGGATTACCGCCACGACAGGCACCGACCACCTCACGCCCACAGCTCCGATCAGCCGCATCGACAATGGAGACATGAAACATCGCCCACTCTGACTCAATGTCCGCTGTCTCCCTCGGAACATGGTCAAAGCTCTCCCGGAGGTGGGAGTGGAAACTCCTTCTGACAGGGGACCTCTCCAGGTCTAACTGTTGCTGCCAACATGAGCGTTGAAGTCACTCAGCAAAACAAGGGAATCCACCGAGGGAGCACTCTCTAGTACTTCCTCTAGTGACTCCAAAAAGGGTGGATACATCGATACATCAGTCCAGAAAGGCAGGATCCCAAAGGTGCAGGGGTGTCTAGGCCACATCAGAGTGATCACAAAGCTGATCTGGAAATCCCAGGAGAACCTTGTGGTGCTGTGGTTGCACCATGAAAACACCTAACATTCCATGGCCCTTAAGTTGGTCGAGGAGGCCCTGCACTAACACCATGTTCCAGGCAAGTTCACAGGCGTCGTTCCGGACTCCTACAACAGCTATAGCCGTAACAAAGTATCATCTGTAACAGACTTTGTTACAGATCCAGAGCTTCAGATTAGCACATGCTCAAAAAAGAATCATCACATGATGCACTGTTTCTGTGATCCTTTTTGCGCTGTCAATGAATATGGTATAAATATGAATATGGTAATATAAGTGAAATCTGCTGAGGCCCAGTGCAGAGGGCCCCTAACAAAGTCTGTTGTTTGCCAGCCATCCATTAAGGCCTTTATGGAACACATCAGGGTATGAATGTGTTTTTTTAATTGTGTTTGGAAAAGAATGTGAAATTAATGCGCCCAACTAGTCAAGTTAAGATATGGCAATCCTTTCGCCGACACACCAGTCTTTCTTGTTGTTCATAAGACACAGATTTCTTATCTCGCAATACGCGGTGCATGTGTCCACAATCGATTACTGTAATCAAAGATTCATGGCTGATCCATATCGGTGTTTCTTTGCGGTGCATCTGATATGCTCCTCATATCCAATAATCAGTCTAACCGGTTTAGCGTTAACATTCCTAATAAAGATTGGATGATGGACAAAATAAAAAAGTGCAGTTTTCCTTTAATTTTTTTGCAAAATAGTACGAAATTGTACAAGAGAAACCATGAAGAAAGTCGAACATATTATCACCAGGCTACATTGAGGACAGCTGAAGCTGGAGTGAATACTGGCTGAACTTGTATCCACTGACTAAAAATCTTTTAGCACAGGTCATTATTTCACACAATCCCTCGTGCCCTGACCCTTCTTGTCCTTGTCTTGGCATTTCAACTGGATGTATTGAACATGAAATGAACAATCGTAATCGTGTGATAAATCCACACCGTGATTTGTCACTTTCTCCTCTTGGGTGTTGCTTTGTTGGAGGCACAGGTTTGCTGTTCGTGGTGAGGATGATTTAGAGCATGAGAAAGGACATGGGGGGCCAGGGTGCTGAAAATCATTTTATCTCCAAAGAGGGGCGCTGCAAAGCAAGTTTGGGAACCATTGCCATACTGTAAGGCATATGTGTCAAAGTCGTGGTATGAAGGGCAGAGTCACTGCAGGTTTTCTCACCTACCAGTTTCTCCAGCAGGTGCTTTAATTGATGATCTCCTTCCCTCAAATTGACGGTGGTGTTGATCATTAAAATCACCGGCTTCCTTAGTGACTGGCAGGAGAGAAAACGTGCAGGGTCTTGGCCCTCCATGGCGCCAGTTTGACACCCCTGCAAGTGTACGTTGCAATGATTTCAAAAAACAAAAAATTTTAAATACAAAAATTCAAATTAAATCATTTGTTAATAGCTACATGATTTTGAAAAAGGGATATACATTTCGGAAATGCAGGTCATTGTTTTATTTCCAAAAAATATCCATAGTTACAAATCCCCCAATTTTGCATGTTTAAGGCAAGCTGCGACCACTTTGTTGAGTTCACTTTCCAATGCATCTTCTCCCACAATGCAGAGATAAGACTACTGTTTTTTTCCTGTTATTCTTTCACCTCATATTTGGTCCCAAATTCTGATACTACGTGGGAAATAGGGCTGTACAAAATTCAGAAGTGAATTGAGAATGACATTTGAATTCCAATTCAGTTCTTAAATTTGAATTGCGGTTGCAAAGAGGAAGCAGAATTGTAATACAAATTAGTTGTGCAGGAAGTAGAATTAAAATTCCATGAAATTCAGATAAATTCACGATGCATTTTTAATGTGTTTAACAATGTAACAATGAAGCTTTACAGTATTTATTTAAAACATGAATTGTATAAAAATATTTTTCTATGCTTTATTTTTTTTACCACAAATTAAAATTGAAAACCTACTCAGGACAGCTGTCACATCAAGCTCTGTTATTCCTTGTGTCAGAGTACTGAGACATGTAATCAAAAATGTTGACTGGGAACAAAAAGTTTGTGTCCACCTTACAAACCACACTTGAGAGACAACCAGTGAAATTTGAGGACATGGAATGACTTCAGATAGCTGCCATGCTTGATTCAAGATTTTAATTATACTGGTGCAATGGTAAAGAGCAGATCATTATTAAACATCCTTGCTGCAAAAGTTGAGCCTGTCTGTCCAAAAGTCAAAGCCACCTGTGACATTAGAACTCAACCAAGTTAAACGATCAGACTTTTTCTACATGGAGTCTCAAACAGTTTCAATCCCAATTGACACAGCCTCACATGCGCTCTCAGTTTATTTGAGCACACCATGTTTGCCTGAGGATGCCAATCTTTTATTGTTCTGGAAAGAAAACCAAAATAGTTTCCCAAACCTAGATGTACTTGCATGCAAACACAGTGTATGGCCAAACCAGCTTCCTCTGCACCTGTTGAGAGGATCTTTAATGTTGCAGGCAAGATATTCAGACCACAACTATGCTGCCTCAATGACAAAACATTGAGTCAAAAAATCCAAACCTACATGGCCCTGTGTGAAAAAGTGATTGCCACCTAAACCTAATAACTGGTTGGGCCACATTTAGTAGTAACAACAGCAATGAGGTAATAACTTACAATGAGTCTTTTGACTCACTCATCTTTGCAGAATTGTTGTAATTCAGGCACATTGGAGGGGTTTCCAGCATGAACATTGCCATTATCATTGTCATTGTCATGCAGCAAAACCAAAGTTGGTATATTTACTGTTGGCATGGATGCTCTTTTTCTGAAAAGTGGCGTTACTTTTCAGTTACATGCACACTTTCCTAACATTTCAACGTTGTGATGTAGAACTATAATGCTCTAGAATGAGGTATCTCATCAAACTAAAATGTTTGATGCAGTTCTTGTATTGAATTATTTATATTTGCCTAAGGAACTGGTCAGTGATGGTACCGTATGTATTTGTCGATTTATAATTGCATTGTGATTTTTATGCAACTCAAGAAAAATAAACAAGGAAATATTACATAGCTAGTTCAACAGCATTTTTGTAAGGGGGCCAATAAAAACCCTAAAATAATACAGCAGTTGGATGATTTAATGCTGAAAGATTAAGAATCAAACATGTTGTTTCCTGTTGATGGTGAATCAAACAGGTGTGGAATTTGTGTCAGATTTTTTTTTTGTTTTAGTTTTTTTTTTTGATCAATTAACTCTGAATAAATGTTTCACTTCCAAAGACAAATTCAATGTTGAGCTCTGAGGAAAAATCTAATCTAATACATCATTCCCACAACAAGCTAACAAGTCCAGGCAAATACAAACTAATGCTGAAATGTCTGGCCAATTTTTGAGCACGGATCTAATTCTAGATTTCACTCTAATCAAAAAAGATGTAATTAATTAATCAGATAATTCCCTGTCATGCATGGCAGGACACACATCTGTGCCGCTGTAACTGAGAGAAAGCAGAGCTGTGCAGCTCCATTGCTCCTGAAGCTGCCTCATCAACAGCCCTGGAATCCAGAGCATCTTTTGAAAAAAAAAAAAGTCCAGCAGTCCCAGAGATAACCTCCCTCCGCGTGTGGGCATAGTTTTGGAGAGCCGCTAACATGTGAAGCTGTTTGAGGTAACACAGACGACATGAGGGAAGCAGACCATGTACAAGGCAAACATAAACTCTGCCACTTCATCTGAAAACAATGGGGGACAGGACACCGAGCGTGCTCTCATCCACATCTCCATTGTCTGCCCACCTCTTTTACTCCTCCTCTGAGCATGGAGCATAAGCGGGGTGAAAGAAGCAAAGGAGGGGAGTGGAAGGGGGGAGCAGCAGAGGGGGCAGCGGGGGTCTGGCTGTGTTCTTTCTCCTCTGTCTGTGTGCGAATGCACAGACGGTTCACTAGTAATTTGATGTGTGTCCCTAGGGACATTTGATGGATTAAAGCTAAGCAGCTCCATTTCGCAGCACCACCTGATCTTCCACTGCCTGTGCTCCATATAAAGGCTGGCGTGATTGCTGATCTCAGCTAGTCTGACAGTGTCTCTCTCTCCCTCCCCTGCGCCTGTCTTCTTCTCTTCTCCTCCTCACTGGTCCTTTAAGCCGGCTGCATCACAGGAGCTATCCAGTGCTGAACAGGATCACTTTTATTTATTTATTTTTCATTTTTCTGGGAGAAGCTGGGGAAGCCAGAGTGCGTTACACAGCATTGGTCTCAGTGTTGCTCACCACTGATTTGCATTTTTTTTCCAATCATCTTATATTTTTGGTCACTGTCTTCATCACAAGGATTACCGTGAAGCCAGCATTACCTGTGTGCTCTCTCAGAAGGTTTTTATTTTTTCTCATGCGTTTTCCGCCGGTCTGTGTTATTATCCACTGAAACATGCCACGTTCGTTTTTGGTGAAGAAGATCAAGCTTGATGATTTCTCTTCGTCCAATGCAGCCACGAACAATCATCATCACCACCTAGACGACTCTATCACTTTTGCAGGCTCCATCACAGACTCGGTGACCAGCCTTGGTGTTCGTCTGAGTGAGAATGGTGAGTTAACATGCCTCCAGTTTGCTCCACTGCAGACATAGTTAAAGATGTGTAGAGTGCTGATTTCAGCATGCCTGGCATCTCCACACTTAGCACAGATGGCATCCTCCTTTGTTTTTGTATGTGTGGTGAGCTAGTCAGCCAATAACATGTTTGTAGCGTGTAAATGAATAGGAGAGTCACATGCAGCTAACTGGTATTTGCATCAATATCCCGAATAATCTTTCCCAGGAGCCCCCACCCCCACCCTGATCCCAGACTTTTGTTTTTTGACTCTAACTGAAGGACAGACACAATTCAGGTCACAGACATGGATTAGCTTATGTAAATAGGGAACAAAACATGTGTCTAATCACTTGTGTATGTATGGCTGCGGCAGCGCAGCACAAGCTGAACGCACACTAGCCGATTTTATTTGGTCTCCATGTGGGTTAACACACTGATGGACATGAGAGACGAGTATTGCACGATACATTTGTCCTTAGCTGTTATTGTCCTTGAGTTCCCATCATGGTCCGATCCTCCCTTGCCCCCCTTTTCCTCTTCAAATGGAGCATGCACAGTCTCCCCACCCCCATCGCTCGGCTACATCTTTCTCTTCCTTCCGGGCATTTGAAAACTAGCAGGGGTTAGAGTTTCAGCCATGCAGGCCCGTTGCTGCCGCAAGAGACATCAACACGCTGTATTCAGTGCCATCAGGAAAGAGGCAGAGAGCGATAGGAAAAAGAAAAAGGAGAATAAAATGCTTCGGCAGCAGCAAGGTTTATCACATGAGGTTGTACAGTAAACAGGAAGAAAGGCTCACACTGTGGCCAGCACTCAGCTCGGACAGCCTGAGCCCCACTCCACAGTGCCGAGAGCGACCTTCACTTTCACAGTTCGGTTTAAGATCATTGCTTCCATTTTGTGGCCCCGTTCAGAGGGCCATATGTGCACCTTTGTTATCATTTGTTAGGATATCTTCACAGCGAAGGAGGCGTCACAACCCACAGATGTTGCTATGATGCCCACCTGTTATTCAGCCAAGCCACACAGATTTTCTGGAAATTTTTGATGGATCGGCGTTAGTGCAGATAATTTTGTCAGAATTTAAATAGGATTAACTGACCTTTTAATTGGATTGTTAAATTGCAAATTTGACTGGCTCACTGAAGTGGAATAAAGCTTTTTCTTCCGGAATGACATTCATTTAGCTTGTGATATAGAGTGCTTTCTTCACTATATTTTTCTATTATATATTATATATTCTATTGTAAATATCACTTTAAAAATTCAATACATGTTTTTAAGGCAAGTCTACAACGGGTAAACAGATGAATTACCAGGAGACGTCAAGCATCAGCACTTCTGCTGCCAGGAGATTTTCTTCCCCCATTGTGGAGACATTTGACTTGAGTGTCTGTCGACAACAAAGAGGGCTGGCTGAGAGGGTCCATTAATTACATGCTTGCTTTGCATCTGAGGAATGAGTCTATGAGGCTGTAAAGACTGATACAGCCAGCGTGTGTCCTAAATGATGAGCTCCATGCCTGACCTTGAGTGATTCAAACGCAGTAAACAACTCTGATAAAGAAGACTAATACCTCACATCAAATAAGGACCATTTGCACTGTAATCTGGCACAGGGAGCTGGTAATAATTATATTAAAGAACTGCAGCTTTTGTTACCAAAAAGAATAAATAGACCATATTTTTCATCATTTGTCCAATTTTGATATGTGTTGCCTGTCAGCCGAATGGCATTTGGGTGGGTCAATTCATGCAGTGTAGCACAAGAGTGTGCACGCGCTTGGTGTTTCCCCATCCCTGGGGGTCATATCCGTGTCTTTCACAACATCGGTGTGTGGACAAAAAGTCCTTGGCCATAGACACACTGTCGTCCAAGAGCAATTGAGCTGATTTCTTAATGGCTTCTTCAAGGCACTTAAACATGCTCGCTGCTTAGACAGGTGAGCCTCTTCACAGACCAATATACGACTCACATAGTCAGTCCTCAAGCAAACCGGGCTCAATAAACAAGCTTTGTTCTGCGCTGATACCTGATGTATTCCCTTTGCTGTTGCTCCGCTCTTGCAACATCTGCACTATTTTATACAAGATACCCTATTGATCAGTTCAAATGTTTGAATTTCATTAAAAAGCTATCAATAGCCAATTTCCACTGCTTGCTGCACATTGTGCGTGGGAATGGCCTTTTTTACAGCTATGCACCATGCCTCTCTGGAAAGGAATTCTACCTTGTTTCTACATTCAAATGATCTACCTAAATAATCGAAAGGAATATTTCCCCTGAAGGTAAACTGCAAGTTGAATTCATTCAGCTCTGCAGAGTCTCAGCATGAAAATGTATTGAGTTCCTTTTGGATGCATTTTAGTTTCCAGCAAGCCCCTTTTAGTTCCTCTGGCACCAGGTTGTTTCAGGAAGGAAATGAGAGTCTTGAATGATGCCAGCAAACATTTCTCTCTGAATTCAGATTCTGTACTGACGGGGCACTTTGAAGAATCACATGCTTTTCTGTAACACTCTTAGGCCTGTTTAACCTTGGGAACCTTCTCCTATTCCTTGAAGAAGGGCATTAATTCTGACACAAAGTGCAAATACCTGTGCATACAACTGCAGATAGCCATATTCAAAAGTACTCCAAAAGCAGATCCTTAACCTATGCTTTGATTGTGCCTGCCAGAGCCTTCATTAACCAGTCAGGGCCGTAAGCTTGAGTCAAAGAATGTCATTATACCTAATTTTAAAAGGATATCAACAAGCATCTTCAACTACTGGGGAATTTTTTGTGAGCTATCCTCTGTGGGAAGTTCCGACCTTTCTCAATGCAGCTGAGCTCTTCATGTTTTCCTGCATGACTGCACAATTGTGTGTACAACCTGTGGGATGCGTAAGAAATGCAATTACTTCTGTGTGGCTGTTTCAGTATTTCATTCAGCTTGATAATCATGCAATCAGTGGCATGTCACTGTGTCCTCATCCATCACAACTGCTGGCCAACTGTGTTTGCGTGCATATCTTTACCCAGGCTACATCCAGGATTACATCACGCCATCTGTATACCAGGGGGAGAAGAAGATGGAGCACAAGCCGGTGTCAGACCCGCTGTACACCCACGTGAGCAGTGGCGGCGAGTACTGTGACCCCGACCTGAAACATCCCGACAGCCCCCAGTCAGGCATGACCGCCAGCGGCTTCTACAGCGGAGAATCAGAGGCCCTGTCTGAGGGTTACACCATGGATGCCTTTTTCATCTCTGACGGGCGCTCGAGACGAAAGGGAGAAGCCGAGGGTCACGAGGGAGATTCGAGAAGCAGCAGCACCAGCGCTGCCGTGCAGGAGAGGGTGGTGGGCACGGCTCGCCACACCTGCAATGAGTGCGGGAAGACGTACGCCACCTCCTCCAACCTCAGCAGACACAAGCAGACGCACCGCAGCCTCGACAGCAAGATGGCCCGCAAGTGTCCCACATGTGGTAAAGTGTATGTGTCCATGCCGGCCTTGGCAATGCACATCCTCACCCACGACCTCAAGCACAAGTGCGATGTGTGCAGCAAGGCCTTCAGCCGGCCGTGGCTCCTCCAGGGTCACATGCGCTCACACACAGGGGAGAAGCCCTTTGCTTGCGCGCATTGTGGCAAAGCCTTCGCCGACCGCTCAAACCTCCGCGCCCACATGCAAACACACTCTGCCTTCAAGCACTACAGATGCAAGCGCTGCAATAAAACCTTCGCTCTCAAGTCCTACCTGAACAAGCACTATGAGTCAGCTTGCTTCAAGAGCTCTGCAGACGAAGATGACTCTGGATCAGACAACTAACAGCGTGGAAGACGCAGAATTTTGAACCCCCCGTTAAAAGTTCACAACTGGTAACCCTGATCACTCTGCCTTCCATGCCTTTTTTCTTCCCTTTTTTAGAAAGCAATATTTTCACTGAGATTATGAAGAAGCTCTAATGATAACGGCAAAGACAATTTCAGAAGATGCTGGATTTTTTTCCCTGCACAGTAGCTAATCGTCCACAGACAAATACAATCATTGACCTTTCCCAAATAGAAACTGTAGATGATAGTTGTAGACATTAGCAACGTGCTCATGCACTGACATGGGCCCAGCTGAACACGCATATACACACATTCACCATTATATACGAGGCCTGGCATGTGAATTTTTATCTATGACTATACTAATATCAATAGTAATAATATTTAGATTCTTGGTATTTTATAGCAAATAGTAATGAGAAAATGAAAAAAAAACTAAAAAGGACAGTGTTCATTTGTTTTTTTAGAGACAAAATGACCTCTTGTATTTTTATGCTGCTTTTTATTTGCTAAGAATTGAATTCTTTTGCAACTGCCAACATGAACTTTTTATGAAAATGTGAACAATGACTGTATTTGCAAAAAAAGAGGAGGGGAGATCATTTTAAAAAGGTTAAAAGACAACCCCTTTTTCCACACCAATGTTATTTTTCTATTTGATTTTTCTAAAATAATTTTTTTGTGCTTAATATCCCTTGTTAAGAGAACATCTTTGTAACTGTGGGTATTTGAAACATTTTAAGAAGCGCTCCATCATCACAGGCCATTGATTTTTCAATTCTGTAAGAGCTAAGATGTGCAGCAGACCTGTTTAACAGGTCTCACACACTGTAATTAAGTCTTCTGACGCAAATAACCAGAGAACCAGAGAAAGAGGTCATCGTTTTAGGTGTTACATGTGATTTATTTGTCTATTGCAATGAAAACACGCTGTTCTTCCTGCACCTTGGTGGCGTACGTCTGCTGCCTTTTGGTGTGTCTGTCAGAGAATGAGCTTTCCTCACATGAAGTTTGAGTTTTTACTCTTCCTCTACTACAAGTTAATGCTACTGACTCACTCACCCTCAGTTACAAAGTGACTTTTTTATATGTCACTTGATGCTCCATCCATTCTTTAGCTGCATCTAATTATCATGTAAATACTTTATCTATTTATTTATTTATTTATTTTTTATATTTATTGAAGACTTAATTGTTATGTATTTATTTATTTATTGTTTATAATTTAAAATAATCCGATGAACTTGTAAAATGCTGCTGCACTTCAAAGAAAATGTTTATATGCATGAAAACTGTAGAGAGTCCATGGGACTTAGTTTTTAAGGAGGAACAATGTACAGTACCACTGCAAGCGGGCATCCAACTTATGAAAGCAGAGCTACTTTTACTTTACCATGGCAATAACTTCACTGACATAACAAGTGACATGTTTAACACATCACAGCTGTCCTGTTTTCACTCAGTTTAGGGCAATAAAAAGTAACATTAAAAATGAAACATCAAAATATTCTCAATCTTGTCTCTAAAAGTCTGACGTCTCCTCAGGACCAGAGATTTCTCACCCCCTTTAAAGAAAAATAAACTCCCAGAGACAGACATCCATGATACAGAGGCCATGTTTCATGTTTGATCGAATTATATTCGAGCAATGTAGGTGTGATCATGTTACACAAAGGTTTCAAAGGTGCAAGAGCAATAATGATGCTGGTGCAGTAATTGCTTTTCTACAAAAGTGCTACAAGAAACAAGCCAAGTGGAAGCTGCTATTTTATATGCTTATTTTTTTGTTATTATATCTAGTGTTTTGCAGAGCTGCCGAATAAGAACAGTACAGGACAATTGCGAGGGACATTTACGACTTGACTGCTAAAACTAATAGAATAGTTAAAATGATTAAATGACTACACTGTCCACTGCTTATCTATACGAGTGTCCACATCGAATAATAACTAAGTGGCTTAAAAAAAGTACTATCTAAATGGGGGCTGTCTGAGCAGAGAAAGTTTTTAAGACTGGGCAAAGAAGACACAATCTAATGCACATCCAACTCCCCCGTTATTTGTCCCCGACAACTCCCCCACCACCCATCAACCAGCTTCATCCCAACTGCTTCTAAACAGACATACAGAGGATGAGATGTGCTGAAGTGGGATTGGCGGAGGGCGGCCGAGTGTGGGAGGATAACAGGTGTTTGCAGACAGACTGCAGATAGGAAGCGTAATTGAGTTGGTGAGCAACCTCCAAGGGGAAGGTCAAGCACCAGCAGGCAAATGCACTGTCAGCTATTTGCATATTCCAAATGGATGGAATGATCGCAGCATGGCAAATTTAAACACTAAAAAAAAGAACAGTTTCCGCTATGTTTATCTGTCCGCTTCATCCTGTCGACGGCTGTCTGAGCAGCACAGCTGAATCACTGCGTGAGAGCATCCAAACCACCTCTCTCCTATCGCCACTTGCACAACACACCATTTGGCACGTCTCTGAATTATTGAACTTTGAACCAACGCACAAATCATTACTTATAACAGACTCTTTTATAGGTTGTATATTTTGCAATAGGAGAATGGTCAAGTATCTATAAATCCTTGCAATTTTAGGATAAAAGCATTGAGATGAAGCAAAGCAGGCTGAACAAACTTACGGCAGATTAAATGAGTGACACTAATTACTGAGGAGAAGGAGGCTCAACTTGACTTATGACTTCCACATTGTGACAGAACGCGGCATTGTTCCTCTTTGACAATTTTGTAAATAGATTTGTAAATATATCACAGCTATAATATGCATGTAGACATTTAATTGCTCTTTTTCTACCCATGCTGTCTGTCTTTTTTCTTAAAAAAGGAGACAAAAACAGGTATAAATTACAGTCTGGGTGGCCACATGAATCAGGGAGTGTCTTGATATCCACACTATCTGTAAGTTACAAACAAACAAACCAGTGTATTCTCAAAGAATTGATCATGCTCTGTGTCTGTTTTTCTCCTCCTTCTTGTTTTTTTTTTTTAATTCATGTGCGCAGCTCGACTGCGCAAAGAGAAGTGCCAAAAAGTATGATTTCCATGACAAAAGCCTTCAACATATGGTTGGCTGGTTGAAACCTTCCATATGGCCCTCAAAGGAAAAACAACTGATTAAGATTTTCCACTTTCTCGCTCTTTCTCTATTTCTCTTTCTCTCTCTCTTGCTGTCTGATATGAAGAAACTTAAGCCATGATTGCTGAGGGGTGTTTTGATTTTTCTTGTTCTGCTACAATTTATGATGACAACAATAGCAATGATAAAGTTAATAAAAACAATAGCACAAGCAACCTGCACGTCTGCTCTTACTGCTTTTTCAAATAATCAAGGATTTGACTTTTTTTATATGTATTTTGGTTCACATGCAGAAGAAATCTAACATGCATGTTTTTGGAATGTGGGAGGAAACCGGAGTACCCGGAGAAAACCCACACACGCACGGGGAGAAAGACTCTAAATTGTCCATCGTTATGAATGTGAGTGTGAATGTTTGTTTGTCTATGTGTGCCCTGCGATTGACTGGCGACCTAGTCCAGGGTGTACCCCGCCTCTTGCCCAAAGCCAGCTGGGATAGGCTCCAGCATACCCGTGACCCTAATGAGGATAAGCGGTATATAAAATGAATGAATGAATGAATGAATGAATGCAGAAGAAACCTGTTCTTGCTCTCCTAAGCCATTTATCAACTGATGAACATTTTTCAACCCCATTAAACTAGTATGACTGCGACCAACAATTAAAAAAATTATTTTTCTCAAGTAACCACTTCAAAATAAAAATTGGCTGACCCATAAAAAGATTAATAACCAAATCAGTTATGCAATTTCCAGTATGTAACTGAATTAATGTTGGAGCTGGTGTGAAACACATTGGGGGAAAGTGGACTCTTCACGTAGTCTTAGTCAACATTAACTCGGTGGGTAATTATGACAGTAATGTGCCTTCAGCTGGAGCTTCCTCTGTCATTGTTTGAGAGGTTTTAGGGCTTTATTGTCAATTTACTTAAAATTTCATCACTAGGAGGCACACAACTATCTTATTGTTGTTCAGAATGGCTGTCTTGGATGGGAGAGAGATCAAGGAGTTGATGACGCTTTGAATAACAGCCTCTGAGACGTCTGTGTTATAAAAATGTTTTTTTTTTAAGACCAGGCATCTGTTTTAAGGTCTTCCTGGTCATTACATTTTTAATGGGACATTGATTTTATGCTGGAACTACTCTTTCTGAGTGACTCCATAGCTGGGGAAAAATATGGAACAAAATAAAAATGAATCATGACAGCAGACAGGGATTATTATTCTGGGGCTTTTCTTGATTGGTTTCCAGGGAATATACAACACTTCAATTGAATCGCTTGTGTCCTTCAATGTCCTCTAGCAGCACTACAGCATCATAACTGAGCAGTGACAAGACATTCTTTCCTTCCATGAAAAATAAGTGAAGCTAATAAACTAAATGCATACAAAAAGGGTCAATAAATACATTCTGTCACATGCCTCTTCTAGAAGTCAAGTTAAATGCAGAAACAACAGGACGATTTAAACAATGCCCAAACTTCACCCTGCCACATGTTGAGCTATATAAGGTTTTACGAAGCAAGTAAATAACTGCCTTCATTACATGGCAACAGACTGTAAAATGGGGACTCGATCAGCACCATGTGAAAGGTGGGGAGGCAATAGCCATGCGTGCACATCAACAAAAACTGTTGCTGCCTCCTGCTGCCACACTCTCCCAGAGCATATCAAGTAAATTATTGAAACCAACCTGCAAAATTGAGAGCGCTATGCTCTCACTTCAAAGATATTGACCTGAGGAAGCATCATTGTTTGAGAGAAAATATGAATACTTCTGAAGGAGGGACGGGGTCGCTGCAAGGTCACGAGCCTCACGGCTCAGATTCATCCACAGTGTGAGTGTGCTCAGCCTTGATACGTGATAACTTTTTTCCAACTGATACCTAATGATGTAGGCCACCTAAAACCATTATATTAAAATATTCCACATGCAAACCATTCAACACTCCGCATATGTAAAAACAAACTCAGAGCAAAAGACATACACCCCTGATCAAAATCTTTCTGATCAATTTTTCAACCGGTCTTAAGATTTTGATCAGGTTTGTATATAACACATTCTCCAAATGCGCAAAGATTCTTACAACAATCTTTTATTCTAAGTATACTTTGAAATTGCTCATAGGGTGAGGAGGACACCTGGAAGTCTGGACTTCCCTACTGAGACTGCTGCCCCCGCGACCCGGATAAGCGGAAGAAAATGGAATAGAATGGAATGAATATTAAACAGTTATATTTTTACATGTTTCTTAGTAAGTTGCAGTGATGGAAAACTGAACGTTAAATTTTGACTCCCTTGTCAGCAGGTTCGCAGAACATGTTGTTTCAAATAACCATTTCCATTAATGTGCCAAAATTCATATGGATCAAATCAGTACAACTGGTTGTCTGATGAAACAATACACGCCAACATAGCTGAAGGAGGCAGAAGTGGAAGAGGTGGAAGTGGAAAATGGATAGGTTTAATACATGGTTGAATGAAATGGTTCGCTTGCAACTGGTGTCATCTACTCGTTAACAGACAACACAACAAGAAACATCTGATTCATGTAATTAGAACAACTATCATTACTTTGTTTATAAGCTTCTGAATAAACTGGTGATGGCCCCAGCTGTGACCCTTCCTCTACATGCCATCTGTTGGCAGAACTCTTAAACAGCAATGGATAAATTAGTGATTCAGCTGACTAATTTTACAGGATGAACATTTTTGGCAAAAAGATGGAATGTACCAAAATGCAAAGACTGTCCTGCTATCTGGAAGAGGTGACCAGTCCAAGCGTCTGTAAGTGGTCCTTTCAGGAGTTTGCGGTTACTTGGTCTGCGCACATTGTGCATCACAGGAGAGCTGCTCATTAAAACCTCCATTCCTCAGTGTTTCATCAAGTGAGACTGCCAAGCTCTTTAACTCACTGTTCTTGATGTTTGTGCTGTTTGTGGAAAACCCATCTGTTTCCTCATCTCTCTGTTGGCACAGGTTCCACCTCATCCGTATGCTATGCTTTTTGAAGTCGTGTCGGAATCACATTTTTATGCATCTATGATATCCGACTTGTCATCAGCACTCAGGCAAAAGTCAAAGGTGGCATGCCTTAAATAGCTCCCCTTCCCCTTCATCAAGAACAAACGAACAAATGCGCATAACTAGGAACAACACAATTTAGTTTCTGTTCAATTATTACGTTAAGTTGAACATTTGAGACAATGGCATGGCATTTCATCTCGTGGCTGAGCAATGCAGTCTATCAATCAGGAAATATCGGTATACATATATTGTGATATATATATGATAAGAACTGATTACATTAGTATTGCTATCAACTTTATGGTGAGTATTTTGTAAAAATATACATATCTATATAATGCAACATGAATAATTACATACTGTATAATTATGACTATACATTGACTTGTATTGACTTGTAAGGTTGGTTAGTATACGTTTATGCTACAGTTCTAAAATTCACAACTGTTCTGTTTGGGAATTACTGGAGCGTTACAATTTTTCTTTGAGAGGTTATGAGTTATGAGTAAAAACAAAGACTGCACTTTCGCCTCAATTAGACCACTTCTTCTGTGGTGAGGTCAAGAGTGAATTTCCTTCAAGGCAAGGAAGACCATATACAGTAAAAGAGATCCCAATCCAGAGGGAGATGCTGTGGTAGCACAAATAATTTAATGGGAAGATTTATCCAGTCAGAGCTACAAAACAATCCACATCATTGAACAAATCAGCCTCCCTTTGGACAAGACCAGCATCCACGGCAGCTAAACACTGTCGTGAGTTTAGACACAATCATCAATCACAAATCTGCTGTATAAAAACCGAAAACCACTGGCAAAATCATTATCACTACAAAAGCATGTCAGTGTGAAAAGAAAGGTAAAAGACGGTATAAATAAATATAGCCTATTTCTGGCAGGTAATTTTCCTCAGCTGTTCTAAGTGTGACAATCCCACAAGGACTGAAAATCTAATATTAATAGCAAATCATTATGTGGGAACTGTTCTTGCGTGACCTGCAGCTGCACCTGTGTGACTAACTCAATTGAAGTAATTGAGAGATGTTAGCAAGTAGAACGCACTCGGCTTTGACAGCAGAGGGTCGCACAGAGTGTAGTGGGACTCTGACGATTTACATGTCTATATGCCTTGACTGACAGGCTCTCCTCTTTTTGCATATGATGCTTTTTATTTTAACGCGGTGAAGTATGCACATGCTGCATTCTGACTGACACTGAAGGAATGGCACAAATTGGTGGTGAAAAAAGTGGCGAATTCCCGCGTGTGAAATGTCGTCATATATATTTACTATATTTACTTACACAAAAAGACAAAGCCTGCAGCCTGCTTCGGACTAAAGTCTTTACAAGATTTGTGCAATTCATGTTTTCAAGTACAAAGGAGAATAGCTTTTTAAAAAGTAACAAAACTTCTAACAAGAATTCTGGCAGAGCTGCACATTATATATTTTGTTCATTTTCATCCTGCAAATATATATAATGTACTGATACCACCGTTTTGACTATATATAGCATTTCTTGATGTTAAAACTGATTCCCTCGTGACCAATTAATTGGGATAAAAGGCGCCACCATTGTAGTTCAAAGTTTTTGTAATAATTCAATATAATGACCTGCCTCTCCTGTCCAAGAAATCATTATAATTGTCTCATTATAAGACACTGTAGCTATGTGTAGGACATAACAATGGTTCTGTTTGCACAGATCTTTTAAAGATTTACCTGTGCAAATCTGTAAGCCCAGATGTCCTGTTTTTGTAACCGCCGCAGCCCCTACCTCTTTTTAAATTTAAGTCAAGCACTTTGAAGCCGTACGGCTTGTATCATGCGACAAGAGAGAAGAAGTAATTTTTTAAAAAAGTTACAGGATAGAGGGTTTTTTCAAATTAATTGCTGTCATGAAAGAGGCATTCTAGCTTATAGATAGATAGATAGATAGATAGATAGATAGATAGATAGATAGATAGATAGATAGATAGATAGATAGATAGATAGATAGATAGATAGATAGATAGATAGATAGATAGATAGATAGATAGATAGATAGATAGATAGATAGATAGATAGATAGATCAAATACGGTACATACTGATGAACAAATAAGCCCAACATCATCTTTCATAGCCTTAAAACCAGATGTAGAGAAGTTATGTGTCTCCATACTTTTGTTGTTCTTGAACTCCTTTTGAGTGTAGGACAGGAATGGGCAAACGTTTTGCCTCGTGGGCCACATTGGGTTCAAAAATGTGGCAAAGGCGCCATCTACTGTATACATGGTGGTCATCAAACATAACAATATACTTGCTCATGCTCATGTAAAACATCATTCACATACCTGTGTTTACAAAAACTACTCATTTGGCCCCTTTGCCTCACGTGTAACAAAGCAGAAGTGTGTTTGGGATTGACAGCGATAACAACCAATTAGAAACTTTGCCCAAATATTCCACGCCCCTCGTGCGCCCAAAGCGGAAATAAATAACGACTAAAACTGCACTTTCTTAAAAATTTTGCCCATCATCCACACGCCTTCTGTGAAATATGAATACATATTTCTTTCAATTTCTTTGCGTTCTGCTTAGAGAAAACAAGTTATTATGAAGGCGCTAACAATGCACGTCATGGGACTCACTTATTTCGACTATAAAGCCATCTATAAAACCTATAACAACTTTTTACCTACTGTACTTTTGACCTATTGTAATACTTACAATATGTTGCCTTATTTTGATCATTTTAAACATTACGGGCCACCGGCCACCATACTTCAGCTGTCCCTCAATTTTAATTACCTCATTAGCTGTCACTCACATACATCCCTACCACGTGCACTGTGTTCAAAAGTATTATGCAAATGAGCTGTACCTGTTCACTGACCGCCAGTTAGTAATCTAATAATGAGTAGTCATTTATTGAAGATTAATAAACGTTTACGTTTTAGATCCCGCTCTGTAAAACTGCGTCATCGCACCTCGTGCATGCATGATTCATGTATGCGTGGAGCTCCACTATGTTCTCAGTGTGCCATTGGAGGTGTAGCAACAGAAGACTTCTGGTGCAGTCACTCAGGCTTTTGCTGAATGATAATGATGTTCCACTGTAATGTTTAAACAGATGGCAGCAGGTCTATTCACTCAAATGGTTGTCAGAAAGTTTGTGACATTCCGATTGCTGTCATAATCAGACCACTTCCTCCAGTTCTGGACGAGTCTTATCAATACATTGAAGGTATCACCGCTCGGTCTGTCGATGTACTAAATTGATTTGCTAAAATTCAGTTTTATGCATTTCTTGTTGGTAAACGTACCTGTATTTACATTGTTACAAAATCAAAACAATGTATTAAAATAATCATTACAATAACTGGCACCATTTTCTGAAGTAGTAGGTGTTGTTTCTATCACAGTGAGAGCAACAGACTTTATGTGAAGAAAGAAAAACGTTGCAAACTGGGTGACTGTACAGTATAATGTAATCACATCCTGCATCGTTGGATTGACTTTTTAAGGTTATTTGAAGAAGAACCAAGTTTGCAAAGAGTCCACTGCAGTCTTCTGAACTTGCTGACCCACTTTATAGTGCTCTTAAAGGTGCAGTTACCTAAGACAGGGGTGTCAATGGTCTGGTTTGCGGGCCTTATGTTGGTCGCAGCGTGCAAATTCCATAAAAATGAAACTGCCAGTCCAGGGTGTACCTCGCCTCTCGCCCAAAGTCAGCTGGGATAGGCTTCAGCATACCCGCGACCCTTATGAGGATAAGCGGTATAGAAAATGAATGACTGAATGAATAAATTAAACTGAACACGGTTCACATCAGGACATCATAAAGGAGGATTTGGGAAACACAGAAATTGTTGTTGAAATGTTGAATGTTACAGGATTTTACACTAATTCTAAGAGTTTGGTCTTTGTAGGCTTGAAAAAAAAGGCTTTACCTCCTGAGACAAAGTAGTACTAATCACTACACTTAATTTAAGCCATCACTAACAATAAAGGGACATAATGTCAAATTAAAAACACTGTCTGCACACTTATGAATCACTATTTTAATGACTGTGCTTTTTTGGTGAATGTTTGACCTAACCCCAAATATTTTCTTCCAGATGGCTGAGGATCCTTCAAATGGTGATGCCCTTGCAAATCTCCTTGCTGTATAACTGTGCATAGCAGAATATTTTCCAGCAGGGGGTGGCAAAACTCTGCCATCAAATGAAATGCTTCTATTTATACAACTTATATTATTTGTAGATGAACGTTTCCAAGTGACGTAACAGTAGTCATTTTTAACTGCTATAAATAGGATTGTAAAGCGAGTGTCTAAAACGTTTACAGCATTCCACATTATTATGTATGTCACAAAGAAAGTTCTATCTCTAGTAGAAAGGAGTGCAATCGTGCAATAATTTCTGATGTAATAGTAGAGTAGAAATACACCATAATATTAATCACAAATATTGATTGATCAAAAAGGCTTGTTTACAACCTTCTGTAAGAAACAACAGAACTTTTTTAAAGGGTGCAGCTTTTTCAGTAAGTCTCTTTTGTGTGCGTTCCAAAGATAGAAATATAGCTTTAAGAAAAAGAGGCCGCTAAGAATGTGCATAATGGGACGCACCTATTCCACCATGTTTTCCATAAAGCCTTTCCAAAATCTTCCAACAGCGCTCCACTTACATAATGCGACCTGTATATTAACTAAGCTACATTGACATTGTCATTATTATTGTTATTACCATTGTTACGCCGAAAAAACTAAGGTACTGTCATAACTACTAGCTGGCTAGTGACTATCTTCACCACATACTCGCTCATAGTCTGTCAGCGCTACGCTCACAATGGCTCAGGCCACAACACTGGGGATGCGCCACCTAGGGGGGGACCAGCATTATGACATGGGGTGGGGGGGCTACCAAGGACACGTTTCATATTTACTGTATTCTTTGAGGGGGTGGGGCGCAGAAAATCAGTTTATCTCCAAAAGGGGGTGCTGCAAAAAAAGGTTTGGGAAACACTGTGTTAATGCTTAAAATGACCAAAGTACTGAAAGTGTTACATGTCATGGACACAGCATGAGTATAAAACATTGTTAGAAATTATAGAAATGTTTTAATAGTGGCGAGCGCCTGGTGGGTAGGCCTGCACTCGCCCAGTTGGGCACAGTCTGAAGAGGTAACGTGGGTCCCCCTTCCCATTAGCTCACCACTCATGCGAGGGGTGAAAGGGGTCGGGTGCAGAACAAGCTGGGTGGTAGACGAAGGCGGGAGCCTCGGCTACAGAAGCTAGCTTTGGAACGTTTAATGGGACCTCTCTGGTGGGGAAGGAACCTGAGCTGGTGCGTGAGGTGGAGAAGATCCGTCTAGATAGTCGGACTCACCTCAACACACAGCAAGGGCTCTGGAACCAGACCTCTCAAGAAGGGCTAGACTTTATTCCACTCTGGCTTTGCCGGTAATGAGAGGCGATGGGCAGGGTTGGCAATTCTTGTTGCCCCCCAGCTCCAAACTTCTACGTTGGAGTTTAACCTGGTGAACAAGAGGGTAGTTTTGGGTTCGAGACGGGTTCTGACTGTTGTTTGCGCTTATGCGCCAAACAGCAGTTCAGAATATTGCTCAGCACAAATTGTCCATAACGAACACCATGTTTAAGCATGAGGGTATCCACATGTGCAATTGGCACGAGGACACCCTGGGCCGCAGTTTGATGATTGACATTGGGGTTGTGTCATCAGACTTGCGGCCACATGTGAGGTGAGGGAAAGGGGCGGAGCTGTCAACCGATCACCACCTTGTGGGGACTTGGTTCCGATGGTGGGGGAGGATGCCGGTCAGAAGTGGAAGACCCAAGCGCATTGTGAGGGTCTGCTGGGAACGTGTGGCAGAGTCCCCTGTCAGAAGGAATTTCAACTCCCACCTCTGGCAGAGCTTCGACCATGTTCCGAGGGAAGGAATGGACATTGAGTACGAGAGAGCCATATTTTGTGCCTCCATTGTTGAGGCGGCTGATCGACCATGGATGCCTGACGTGGTGGTAATCCCAGAACCCGCTGGTGGACACAAGTGGTGAGGGATGCCGTCAAGCTGAAGAAGGAGTCCTTTTGGGCCTTTTTGGCCCATGGGACTCCAGAGGCAGCTGATCGGTACCGGCAGGCCAAGCGGTCTGCGGCTCTGGTGGTCACAGAGGCAAAAACTCAGACACGGGAGGAGTTCAGAAAGGCCATCATGGAAAATGACTTTTGGACAGCTTCAAGGAGATTCTGGATCACCATCCGCCGTCTCAGAAGGGAGAAGTGCACAGTCAACACCAAGGGCACAGTCAACACCATGTATGGTGGGGATGGTGTGCTGCTGACCTTGACTCAAGATGTTGTGGACCGGTGGAGCAAATACTTTGAAGACCTCCTCAATCCCACCGACACGTCTCCCAGTGAGGAAGCAGTACCTGGGGACTCCGTGACGGGTTCTCCTATCTTAGGGGCTTAGGTCACCGAGGTGGTCAAAGAGCTCCTCGGTGGCAGGCCCCTGGGGTTGGATGAAATCCTCCCGGATTTCCTTAAGGCCCTGGCATCTGTGGGCTCGTCTTGGTTGACACAACTCTGCAGCATCGCATGGACATCAGGGCCGGTGCCCCTGGATTGGCAGACCAGGGTGGTGGTACCGCTTTTTAAGAAAGGGGAGCATAGGGTGTGTTCCAACTACCGTGGGATCACACTCTTCAGCCTTCCTGGTAAGGTCTTTTCAGAGGTCTTGGAGAGGATGATCCGCTGTATAGTCGAATCTCGGATTTAGGTGGAGAAGGCATTCGACCGTGTTCCCTTGGGAAGTACAGTGGAAAGTGCTCCGGGATAATGGGGTATTGGACCACCTAATTCAGGCGGTTTGTTTCCAGTATGACTGGTGTCAGAGTTTGGTTCACATTGCTGGCAATATGTCGGACCCGTTTCCAGTTGAGGGTTGGACTCCGCCAGTGCTGCCATTTGTCACTGATTCTGTTCATTATTTTTATGGACAGAATTACTGGGCGCAGCCAGGTTCCGGTTTGGTGGTCGCAGGTTTGGGTCATTTGTTTGGTACATTGTCTGCATTGATGTGGACTGTGCATCAGATTGTTGTGGTGAAGATGGAGTTGAGCCGATAGGCAAAGCTCTCAGTTTAAAAGCTCCATCTACGTTCCTATTCTCACCTATGGTCATGGGCTTTGGGTAGTGACCGAAAGGACAAGATCGTGGGTACAAGTGGCCAAAATGAGTTTTCTCCGCAGGGTGGCTGGGCTCTTTCTTAGAGATGGGGTGAGAAGCACTGTCATCCGGGAGAGACTCGGCGTAGAACCGCTGCTCCTTCACACTGAGAGGAGCCAGATGAAGTCTCTTGGGAATCTGGTTAGGATGTCTCCAGGACGCCTCCTGGGCGGAGGTGTTCAGGGCACATCAGACCTCGGGGAAGAGCCAGGACACGTTGGAGAGACTATGTCTCTCAGCAACGCCTCGGGATCTGCCAGGAAGAGCTGGACGAAGTGGCCAGGGAGAGGGAAATGGAATTGGAAGACGCAATACTGTAGGTGTGTCCCATTATGTGCATTAATCGGCTGTCTTTTTAGCTGTTTTTTTTTTGTTTAGAATGCATGGAAAAGAGAAAGAGGGCCAGTATAATAATATAAATGGCCATACCCAGGTATGGTTGGGGGTAAATTTAGCCTGTTACACTGGAGAACATCCAAATTTCAAACAGAGATGTTCCAAAAAAGATTAGAACCCTCAGTCTGTTGATTGTGAGACCACATGCTCACAACTAGGCCTATTTTCTAAACCAAAATGACATGTGTATTATTTTGAAATAGTCTTTGTATTAAGACTCTCTTTTACAAGCCTAACAAGTTATACAAATAGCAACTTTGTTACAGTAGAGTGTGTATTTATCCGACTTGTTTTATGTTGCATATATAATTTAGTTTAATAATAATTTAAATAATTAATTGTTACATTTCATTTCAACAAACATAAAAAGACAGTGTTAACTCAAACATCTTCAAAGCAACTTGAATCATTAATCATTATAAACTGATATTTGATAACAAATCCTAACTGAAACAAAAACATTCGTAATCAAGCACAGTCTGTAGTCATTTGTCAGGACTCTTCCAGTGTTATTTGTGAGCTGGAAGGTGCTTGTCCCTCTTATTATTGAAATACATAAACATTTGCATCAGCAACAAGTCAAATGCATTAAGGTTATTAAAATGATTTTAAAAATATTTCTATACTGAATGAATGAATACATTTGACTTCAAAATATTTGATATTTATTTAATTAATAATTTAATTACATATATCCAAGCGCAACGGAAGGTCGTCAGACTTCTACAACAAATCTTTTTCTGGAGAAGAAAAGGGTGCATTCACTTCACATACAAATAAGTGGAAAGACCATAAATGTTTTTCAGTTTATTAAAAACAATTCATAATAGGGAATAAGGAATACTGAAAACAACTTTTAACATAGGTGAATTCTTCTTTTCCTGAGCAACCAGTATTGACATCAACAAAACGTCTGAAAGAGTCAGTGCCTCACCAGCCATGAATCTCACCACACGTCCTAAGACTCCCCAAAATATACGTTTTGCGTTTGAGGCATTCAGTGTAGGGATGTCTGATAATATAGCTGGGTCAATATTATCAGTCCAATATAAGCATAATTTGTGACATCGGAAATAATCGTTATGGTTTTTTTTCTGATAATGAAAGTCAGATAATACATTGGGTTTCCCCAAATATACTATTGGAATGACTTGTGGGGCCCTGAGACATTTACTGCTGACCTCATCAAACCGCACCTGGAGGCAAATTGGCTAACAAGCCTCCTCGCTCCATGCTACACAAAATGTCAGTGGTCTGGAATTTTCTGGAAGTTTCACCTGTGGATAACAAAACTGAAATTTGTATGATTGCAAGACACTTGCCAAGCTTGGGGGGACCAAGCCATTGTCCTTCAACACTTCAAAATTAAGCGCTCACATCAGGAAGAACCATCCCGAGGTACACAAAGCGTTTGTCTAAAAGAGTAATGCAAAACTAGGAAAGGGCACACTGAAAAAAAACGCAGCTGTCGCTCAGTCAACAGAAAAAAACATTTGAAATTGAAATTCAAAGTTTATTTGTATAGCACATTTAAAAAAACAACCTCAGTTAACCAAAGTGCTTCATAGTAGCAACTTTTCAAAGAAAAAAAGAATATATATACATATAACAAAGAACACCCAAGAGTGAACGCGATCAACCAACAAATCAGGGAGTGCATCGGTTTAAGTGCATTGAAGTGCTCGGTTCAGTTAATTTTTGGTACAAAAAGGCAGAAAAAATTACTTCAGATTCTGTTATTTAAAAAAAATGCAAAGCATATTTTTAAATAAATAAAAGTGACCAGTTTTTGTGATATTTCAAATAACTCAGACTCTGACTTTTTTTTAATGGAGAAATAATAATAAAATAAACTGTTGCATTTAAACATTTAAAAGTACGTATACAATTTTAAATGAACAAGTTAAAACTGTAAACTTTGAACATTTAGCAGCAACAGCCTGAATATGACAAATTCAATGACATATTCAAGTTTTGGGCTAAAAAAATGAACTTATCCACATTTAGTGCAGAAAGCACAGTGTACTGTGGTTGCAGTAACAATATCTCCGGTAGTGGAGAAAACCCGCCCTCTAGCAACAGAGGTAGTGAGCTGAAGCTATCGGTGTTTGCACTAAGCTGCTTTTCTGTCTTGTAGATGTAACATTCACTGCCAGATGATACTTTCTTAAGTGTGCTAACATGTTAGACAAGTTTCCTGCAGCAAACCCGATCTCTGTGGAACAATGTCCACACACAACTTTGGATTTATACCCTTGCCTTTGTCCATCTGTAATTTTAACAAGGAAGCCAAAGTGTTCCCAACAGGAGACTGTAGTGAGATGGGAAGGTCTTCCGACTCAGCCTTCTCGCTGGCATTTGCTATGATTGAGCTACTAACGTTCCTCCCCATCAGTCAGTAGTCAGTAGTGTCCGACCCTTAGAGGCCTCCATGCGGAAACTCAACCAGGACTTTTTTTCCATGCGCTTAGATCACTCTAGTGGTAAATAATTTTTAACATTATATATATAATGTATATATATATATATATATATACATTATATATAGAAAAATATCATAAAATATAACTAAAACAATACGCAAGTGGACCAAACCGAACATGCAAAACCAAAACGGTTCAATACATCCATGTGAACCGTTACACCCCTAAACAGCAGGCCTCTGCCTTGGGGGAGAGAACTGTTTAAGAAAAGATTTCAAGTACATGGCAAGCTGTTACACACAAATGAGATCTTTCCTACATCAGCACCATAGATGAAGTTGAGGAAATTAAGGGAGACCAAACGCGAAAGGACTACATTTCCCCTTCCATTTGTTGGGTGTGAGAAGATTTCCTTCCTGTAGCTCTCACTGTCTGGAAGTAACCGAATCTTCAAAGGTCTTTTGACACGCAACACTGACATAAAAAAAAAAAAAAGATATGCACCTGTTGCTTTGGGGAGGCATTTGAATGGGTAAGTCTATGTGCTTTATCTTTGGGGATTAACAGAGATCAAGGAGATTTTCCAGGGTTAAAAGTGAAAGTAAAACAGTAATTAGGTAAAAACGCATCATTTGCATGTAAATGTTTGTGTTTTCATTTCTGCTTGCATGTACAAATTGCCCCAACAGGATTATTTTCTCCTGTAGCATCAGTATAGACTAAAAAAACTCAACCACAACTGTAAAATTAAGGGTAAAAGCAAAAGCAAGAGTAGGCCCTAAATGTTGCACAAAATTATGGACATAGATAATCATAATACGTGATGTCAGCATACATGTCATCTTACAGCAAGATCGCGCTATATTAAAAGTGAATACTTAAAAAGTGTTTTATTGTTCGAAGGTTTTAATATTACAGTATTTAATGTCTTTTTATGGGCCGCACGTTGTATGAGTGGGTAGCATGTTGGCCTCACAGTCAGGTGATCAGGATTCAAATCTCTGTTGGGGAACTCTGTGTGGAGTTTGCATGTTCTCCCCGTGCTTACGTGCGTGAGTTTTCTAAGGGTACTCTGTTTTTCTCCCACATTCCAAAAACATGCATGTTAGGTTAATTGGCGACTCTAAATTGTCCATCGGTATGAATGTAGGTGTGACTGCTTGTATGTCTGCCCTGCAACTGACTGGCGATGAGTCCAAGGTGTACCCCGCCTCTCAAACAAAGTCAGCTGGGATAGGCTCCAGCATACCCGCAACCCTAATGAGGATAAGCGGCATAGAAAATTGATTGATGGATGTCTTTTTATACTGTCAGTTAAGAATGGGTACCGTTGTAATAACTGTAATATTAAATAATATTAAAACTGTAATATTACCCAGAGGAGTTGTTCTATATTAGCAATGGTAGTTCTACTGATAATATTGTGTGTATAATAATAATAGTGTTCATGTAAAGGTAAATTATTAAAACATGTCTTTTATTGCAGTAATTATAACTTTAAAGGAAATTTTAGTTAATATCATTAATACAGTTATATTATTTTATTGTTTTTTTGTCTTCCTCTCCATCTAAACCCACCCTGTTGAGGCCAATGGGGTCTGGCATCTGTTTGAGGTTTCTTGTCCTCAAATTGATAATTGACAAATCCAAGTGTTTGCACACCCTAAAATATCCCCTGCCATTGTGTAACCCATGCTTTTGTAAAGCTGAAAATGATTTTTCATCAAGCAGCACACTGGTTTTGTTCCACTGTGTGAGGCATTAGCTTTTTTTCTCGGAAAGAAGTTTGTTTTAGGTGTTCACAGTCCTCAGTGATTTCTCACTGCTTTCTATCCGGAACTAAAACCGACTGCTGGTGTCTGCAGCCGTGTAATTTGTGCCAGATTTGCAATGTAGTGTCCACTGCCTGACTCCACTGCACAGGCACACATCATGCATGAGCTTTCGTCTCTGTATGTCACCCCGTGAAATATTCATTCAGCTGTATTCCACTCAGGCTTAAACACTGTGTCTCTATTTATGGGTTCCCTATTGTTGTAAATGTGCTCTGGAATGCACACACAAGCAAACACAAAACTTTAGCAGAAAGAGCTGTAAAACACGGACCATGGTTGCTGAACACAGAAAACATCCTCAGCAGAGATATAGTGGGTGGAAATATATTCAGATATATGCATACCGCTGCTACTCAGCAAGCACACTATTGCATTAAAATTTCTCTACAATGTGTAACCTTCTGCACGTTACACTCCTCCAAGTTCATCCACTTCTAACCAAAACGAAGGCTGACTCAATCACTGTTTCCCAAATGAAATATCCAATAAACCATTCTAGAAAGCAAGAAATGTTTGATCAAACATGTTTTTGTATTTTTACAAAATATTCATCAAGCTGTGACCTTCAACACTCACTAGATCAGCGCATTGTAAATCGGCTGGGATCAGTATCAGCCCCTCCAAGTCCGAGTCCATTCTTCCCGCTTGAAAGAGCTTGTGTCACCTCTGGATTGGGGAAAAGATCTTGCTCCAGATCCTGTTCACAAGTGAGGTAAGGATGGAACGCAAGAAGTTTACTATTGATCAGCATTCCTACCCTTACCTATGGTGATGAACTTTGGGTAGTGACCAAAAGGACAAGACTGCGGATGTAAGCGGCCAAAATCTAGTTTTCTCCGTGGGGTGGCTAGCCTCTGCCTTAGAGATATGGTGAGAAAAACTGTCATCTGGGAGAACCTTTGCTCCTCTGCATTGAGAGGAGCCAGATGAGGTGGCTCGGGCATCTGGTTAGGATGCCTCGCTGGGGAGGTGTTTCGGGCACGCCAGGCCGGTAGAGGGCCTTGGGGAAGACCCAGGACACAGTGGAGAGACTATGTCTCTCATCTGGCCTGGGAACGCCTTGGGATTTCCCGGGAGGAGCTGGACCAAGTAGCTGGGGAGAGGGAAGTTTAGGCTTCCCTGCTTCGGCTGCTGCTCCCCCAACCCTAACTTGGATAAGGGGAAGAAGATTAGGGTGGTGCATGGAAATTTGTATATGCAGAAAACAATTCGAAATATATAGAAATGCACGTAAATTATGAATGAAAGGGATAAATGAACATTTAACTTTTACCTTTACTGAGTCCCCTGAAGTTATAAAAAAATGTTTTAATCTATATTTTTGCGAGATTGAGCGTAACACCTTGGTATATTTTGCTTGACTTCCACATGGTGCGGATATCAGTGTACAGCGCTGGCCAAAAAATTGGACACGCCGTCTTGTTCAGGGTAATTTATTTTTATGACTTTACATTGTATATTCTCATTGAAGACTATAAAAAAAGCTATAAATAAACACATGTGGAATTATGTGCTTAACAAAAAAGTGTGAATCAACTCTAAATGTGTCTTATAAATTAGATTTCTCAACTTAGCAACCCTTTGCTTTTTTGTAGCACTGCAAACTTGGTATTTCTCAGTGACCTTCATGAGGTAGTCACTTGAAATGGTTTTCACTTCACAGGTGTACCTTGTTAGGGTTACTTATTGGAATTTTTTAGATAGGTTGGGACCATCAGTTTTGTTGTGCAGAAGTCAGGTTAATACACAACCGACACCTACGGTGTTGTTAGAATTCATATTATGACAAGAATCAATCACCTAAGTAAAGAGAAACAAGTGGCCATCAATACTTTATGAAATTAGTGTCCTTCAGTAAGGAAAATTGCAAAATCTTTGAATGTGTTTGTTTTAATTTCACCACGGACTGCTGTCAATTCAATTTTTGGCCACACTATGACTATGGCAGATCATTAATTGCATAAACAATTTTTGGAGCTGTCAGAGTTTTCAGGTTTTTGTTTGTCCACCCACCTCATGAGGATTCACCACAAGTTCTCAAAGAGATTAAAGTTTGGGGAGTTTCCTGGCCATGAACCCAAAATGTTGTTTGTTCTTCGAGCCAGGTAGTTATTACATTTGCGGCATGACAAAGTGCTTAATGATGCTGGAAAAAGCATTGTTCGTCAAAAAACTGTTTTTTATCGGCTGGAAGAAGTTGCTCTCAGAGGATGTATTTGTACCATTCTTTATTCATGGCTGTGTTCTTGGGCAAAATTGTGAGTCAGCCCACTCCCTTAGCTGAAAAGCAACCCCACACAAATGATTTCAGGATGCTTTACTGTTGGCCATGCACAGGACTGATTCATAAGAAAAAATGGTTTTACCCCCGTCTTTAGGAATCCAATACAAAATACCAGTCTGTTTTGGAATTTTTTCCTGGAGGCTTTCCTGGAGGCTTTCCTTTTTAAGCCCTTTTGACACCAGTCTATTTTCCAAAAGTCTTGGCCTCACTGTGCGTGCAAATGCACTCACACCTGCCTGCTACCATCCCTGAGCAGGCACTGCGTTGGAGATGCCCCGATGCCGCAGCTAAATGAACTTTTGGAGACAGTTCAGTCGTTTGCTGGACTTTCTTGAGTGCACTGATGCCTTCCTCTCAACAATTGAACCTCTCTCTTTGAAGTTCTTGATGATGTGCTAAATGGTTGGTGGCGGTCTTGCTAGCAGCAATATTCTTTCCTTTGACGCTCTTGTTCTATGCAATTATTTTCTTGCAGCTAAGCACGTTTAAAAGAAGAACAAAGATACCCACCCTAGTCTGTTAATTTCTTTTTTTTTGTCTGGTCCAGCATCATAACAGCTGAATGGGAGTCAAGCTGCCTTTAAATCCTGAGCAAAATTTATTTGCCAAGGGAGACTTCATAATCCAAATGAGTCTCCCTTGACATTTGACTGCGTTTATTATGAATTTTGTTGCGCCACATTTCGATGCCGGACCAGACATGCAATGAAAAGTGGGGGGTGGGGTGAGGGATATAAGAAAGGGTGCAGAAGAACCTCACAAACATATTTCAACCATTTTATAAACAACCATGATAATCACAATTTCAGCAACAACCAGAACAGTCACAGAGCAAAATGAGCAAAAATACAGGGGAAAGAAGAAAAAAAATAATAATAATAATATTAATGATAATACTAATATACATGTACACACATTCATATACATATACATATATATACATATACACATATATACATATATATACATATATATATGCACATATTCGTACACGTATACATACACATACTGTGCACATACACATATCCATGCAGTACATACATACATACACACACATACAGTATTATTATATATGTATACACACATATATACATATTTACTAATAATGATAAACATACAAGAAAAACAACGAGAAAAAAAACAGAACCTCTTGAACAATGGCCATCCTGATGACACGTGCAACAAATCTACATTAAATCTACATTAGTCTGCAGTGACAGGATAACTGCATCAGAGTGAAACAGAAAATGAGGAGATGTTTGTGGTGAACACAGCCATGCATCCCAAACCACACTCCCTCCAAAAGTGAGGGTCTGACTAGGAAGACGCCGGAGCACGGCCCCCCAGCAGGCTCCCCACAGAGGGGAAGGCCCGACCCCGCCACCCCAAGAGGCAACCGCGAGTCCACTCCAAAGAGATGCAAGGGCTCGGCAGCCGAACAAGGGCCAGAGGGGGGGCCCAGGCGCCAACCGCCGGAACACCCGCCGGAGGCCGCCCAGCGCCCATAGAGGGCCCATGGGTCTACCCCCCTCCTCTAACCACCTGTGACCCGTCCACCCCAGTACCCACCCCAAACCCTGTTCCCATACTCACACATGCCAACACACATACACTTACACACCTACATTTTCACATATGCACCTGGATGTGCCACCCCCCCAATGCAGCGAGCAGCATCACCGCGAGCTCCCCCGAGACACAGGGCCATACCACCATACCCGGCCGCCGGAAAATCCACAGAGCGCCGCACGCAGGCACGCAGGCCCGCAGGCCCGCAGGCCCGCAGACACTCCTCACAGCACTGCCGCCGACTGAGATCCAGGGCCGAAACAATCCCCCCCCACCGCCCCCAGCCCCAGGGAGCGTCCAAGAAAACAGGGGTGTAATAGGACCCTCTAATCCCCGCCTCCCCACCCAACTAAAAGTGTTACCAAGTGTTAGATGTGTGTGTGTAGGCAATTAAAATTGAGGAGCCGAAACTGCGTGACACCATGGGCAGAACCACTCCGCCGGCTGAGCACAGCTAAGTAGCTCTGCCCACCCTGTGACACAAGTCCCGCCCCCCAAAAATGAATGTGAGTTGTCTGTGAGTCTATGTATAGTGAATAAGTGTAATTAAAACTGGGGAGTTTGCGGCCCCCAAGGCATGACAGAAGGAGGTCATGTTTGTGACTCCCCCGCCACACCCCCATGGAGCACGCGCACTCCCCAAGATCCTATGTGCTTGTTTGCAGAGAGTGGGGGGGGGGCGAGGGCGCGAGGGATAGTAAGACTAGGAGGGAAATTATATATTTTTTTCCCTCCCAGAGGACGACCCATTGGGCAGTAGGCACCCCTGTTTCCCGGGACCCACCGCGGGGCAGGGGCCGGCTTGAGGCGAGGCGAGGCCCCGGACGCTCAGCGACTGCAGCCCGGGAGCAGCCTCACCCAGATGTTACACACTAGCCATCACGCGCGCCACTGTAGGAGACTCCGGCGGCCCACACCCCCGAACACCACCACCGCCATCCCCACCCCGTATCAGAGAGGAACCCGGGCAACACACCCCACCACTCGAAGAGGCAGCAACCATCCAGGCACAATCACACATCCACCCCCCACCACTGCCCCCTGTCCCCACACCCTTGCTCAATCCCCTGCACCCAACATACGACATACAACATACACACAAACACACTGACACACACCTGCACTCGCGCACACACACCTACACCTGCCTAACCCCCTGCACACTCCCCCAACCCTGGTCCTCCCAGGCACCAATCCGGCACCGGGACGTGCACCCATCCACCCCCGCAGCAGCGAGTCCGGGCCAACCCAAATGCCCCTGGGGGTCAGATACGCCCCCACTCCCACATCCGGGTAGAGGCAGCCCCCGGAACCCAGGGCCCAGGAGTGCCGCCCCACCCACACCCAGCCAGCCCAGCCACCCGGCCCGGGGCCCGACGGCCACGACCCAGGCCCCAACCCACGCTCCCCCGCCCCTCCACCAACCGGTCGTCTCGGCACCAGACCTACCCCAGCCTCCACAGAGATAAACACCGGTCCCCCGCAGAGCAGCATAGCCCAGCCCCTCTCCCCAAGGGACCCCAGCGGCCTGTATGCCTAGTCTGTTAATTTCACTGATTTAGGATGACAGAGTCACCTCCAGCCACTCCCTCTTAGCACTCTCACCTATGTTAACCAGAGCATCACTAACATGATGTCAACTGGTCCTTTTGTGGTACTGGTGAAATGCAGTGGAAATAGTTTGAGATTACGTTACTTTTCATGACAAAGAGGGGCAATTAATTGCCATTCAGCTTATCAGTCTTTGTAAAATTGTAAAGTATATGCAAATTGTCACCATGAAAATGTAGGCAGCAGACTTTGTGAAAATAAATATTTGTGTAAGTCTCAAAACTTTTGACTGTGATTGTAAGTCAAGTCTCAGGTCACAAGCAAGTCTTGCCTTTTTAGTGTTAGTGGAGCAAGGTCTCAAATTTGCAATTCCTTGACCTCTGCAATTTTTCACTTTGCACTGCTGTGTTGTAAAGTACTGATGTTTAGGGTATGTAAATACTTGTACATACTGTAATACAATACATACACAATTCTTTTTATGTCATCATTCACATTACCAAAACATTTGACTTGTATTTGTGTGTAATGTGAATGCAAAGCGTTTGGGATGTCACGCGTATGCACACAGAACACGATGACCCGCTGCGTAGTGTGCATTGAAGTAAATATTTTCCCAAGGATTTTGTGCAACCGAAGTCAACATTTTGTTAACCAAATTATTTTGTGTAGAAGGTTCAAGAGGGCAGGCATTTTGACTGTGGCAGTTTGTGGGTCTCTTGCTGCAGCATCAGTTCTCATCTCTCTCAAAAATTCTCATCAATGTCCAGTACAATTGGGCAATGTGTAAAAAGTACTGTATTTAATGAATAAAATGTGTTTTAGATTACAAGCAACACACTTTTTATTGAAAAAAAAACCTTTTTGCTGCAATGTCATCTCTGTACCTAATCATTTATTAGCGTTTCTCATCCCAATAATTCAACAACAAATGGAGCCAAATAAAGTTGCAAGTGCCAGAATGCTTTAATTTTTCAAATTCAAGTGAGAAACACTACTAAATTAAAGAAACAACTCATGAGAAAACAGGAAGACGGTGTCTCACTGCAATTGTGGTTTATATTGGTTTATAGGTTTATATTGATGATGTTAACCAACATGCTCACAAGATCTAGATAGATAGATAGATAGATAGATAGATAGATAGATAGATAGATAGATAGATAGATAGATAGATAGATAGATAGATAGATAGATAGATAGATAGATAGATAGATAGATAGATAGATAGATAGATAGATAGATAGATAGATAGATAGATAGATAGATAGATAGATAGATAGATAGATAGATAGATAGATAGATAGATAGATAGATAGATAGATAGATAGATAGATAGATAGATAGATAGATAGATAGATAGATAGATAGATAGATAGATAGATAGATAGATAGATAGATAGATAGATAGATAGATAGATAGATAGATAGATAGATAGATAGATAGATAGATAGATAGATAGATAGATAGATAGATAGATAGATAGATAGATTATCTATCTTCTTCAAACTTGTGAGCATGTAAATGCGTGGCCAGAGGAGACTGTGTGTATGCTGACGAGGTTTGGCCACCCTAATTTACCCATTTGCTTCTGTGTTTTCTTTTGGCTCTCGAGGCCAAGCGAGCAAATGAATCCTTGCCATTCCAGGATCATATGTTCATTGTTTGTTTACTCACACTAAGCTTTCTCCTTCTGTGCGAACTGTTGCCCTTAGTTTGAGCCAGAGAGAGTGTGGCACTTTTACAAAGTCATATAGAAATAAATGACTTACTTTGAGATGTGAAATACGACCTTACAAGGTATTCAGAGACAATTAAAGGTGGAAAACTGGGTGTCTAAAATAGGCTGTATATGTGTGCTTTGAGCTAACCTAAAAAAGGCTCAGAAGCACAAAAGAATGAACTTGTAGCACCAAATGGCAATTCCGATTTTACACAGTGTTGGCAAATTGCAGTCTGAATGTGTTAAATAGGCTGTTTAAGTTTACACTAAATGTGAAACGCAGTGCAATTTTGAGGAAGCTTGGATAGACTACCCTACATCACTAGGACAATAACTCTCTATATATGATATATTTAACCCTATATATGGCCAAAAAATATCATTTTATGAAACTATAAATGTGTATATCATCACCTATTAAAACTTAATTGGAAGGACATCCACATTGGTGTCATCTTTAGCTTTCAGGGTTACACGCAAATGCATGGACTGTATAACAGAAGCATCACAACTCCTAACAACACTGCTGGTTACTGAAGCCCAAGCTTGCAGCTCCTCCCATGCAGCACAAGCGCTCTGGAGCCAATCGCTCATGTGGGCAAAAACACCCAGTGAGCGCTCAAAAGTCATTTTGCTCTAGTAGCCTACATCTGTGCGTTGGACCGCTGTCATGTAGCACTGCTGTGACCGAGAAGACAATTTGGAGTGAAGTTGAATAATGACCTTCGCCATGCTGCGACCGGTGGCCGCGCACTTCTATTCCGACCTGAGCATCATGTCCGAGGATGACGAGAACCGCAGCGAGAGCGACGACAGTTCGGACAGGCCCTGCTGCGGTGCCGGGAAACGAGCCAGGATTGCGCGCAAAGTGGAGGGCGAATCTGTGGCGGTGGTGATGAAGCAGCGGAGCGCAGCCAACGCCAGGGAGCGCGGGCGGACCCAGAGCGTCAACACCGCCTTCACGGCCCTAAGGACCCTCATCCCCACCGAGCCGGTGGACCGAAAGCTCTCCAAGATCGAGACCCTGCGCCTCGCTTCCAGTTACATTTCCCACCTGGCCAACGTGCTTCTTCTCGGGGACGGCTGCGGGGATGGGCAGCCGTGCCTGGATGTGGTCCATGCTCAAGCTGGAGAGAAGGGAAGCAAGCAGCCGAGGACCATCTGCACATTCTGCTTGAGCAACCAGAGAAAAGGGGTAAATTCCGCTTGCCAGGCGCATGAACAACCAAATAATGTACTGAATAAATGCCCTGAGGCCTGTAGGTATTTTTCATTCCCGGTCAATGTTTATCTTAATTTGGGTGTGATATACACATTGTCTCACAAACGGGTCGCTTGGGACAGTAAGAAATGAATCCACTTAAACATCTTAAATTCATGTAGTCATTACACTTCTTTTGCATTATAAAAGGCTTCTAAATTTTGTTTTGAATATTATTGATCTATAACTGCATTCTGATGCATCTCAACCCAATTTGCTGAAACTAAGGATACACAACTGCTATAAATGTGTTATACCAAACATGAATAGTACATGCCAGCTTAATGATCACTTACACAATATACTTTTACACTCGGCAAAAAACTTATATCGGTTTAGTTAAGGCTGCCCTCAACCAAAACAAACACATTGAATATGTTGAAATGACTGAAGCATCTTCCTTCTTCAATGCAGGATGGCAGTGAGTGTTTGAAGATGCGCAGACTGGGGCCACTGCGACTGCGACGCTGACCAAAAAACAGTGGAGGATTAACGACCCGAAAACCCTCAAAAGACTTTCTCAGGGAAGACTCAGATCTGTTGTTATAGCACACATACATGCTGGATCCCACAGTGGAGCCAAACAGGCTATTTATACGTGACCGAGAAATGTAAGCATAAGCCACTCAAAGATGCGGTGCATTTGTTTGAGACTTATGAGCGTATGTCCTTTGTTTGCTGAAAGTTTAAAATAAAGTTTATTTTATAACAAAAAAAAGTTTATGGAGTTTGATTGAGTTATAGGAGCTATTCTAAGTAACGTATGACTAGTTTATACATTTAATCGGTTTGTGTTATACTGAACAATCCCTTATAGAGAAAAATGTTATTTCCATGCAAAGACACACAAAGAAAGGAGTATGCCACTGAGAATCTGTTTATGAAGCCGGCAAGAATACAGAAAAGATATGAAGTTTCTCACAATTGGTGTTTTTTGAAGTCTGCTATGGATTAGTCACGGCCAATAGTAGCCCACACTCTGCTCGGACCCCCAAACACAGCTGTTGGTATGCCAGAGGGATAAATCACTGCCATGGGCCCAACGGATAGGGGAGAGATGGGGTGAGAGGTCAGAGGTCATGACAGGAAATAGAAGTAAAAGCCTGTTTGTTGTTTGGTGCAATGGATGCAAAAACAGTGAGACTGCTGTATCATCTGTATGTTTATGATCTTTTTGGTAAAACTTCAGTTTGTCTGACAATGTTAGCTAAGAAGCTACATTCACAGTACTGTGCAAAAGTTTTGGGCCAACACTTGCTTTGCTGTTCAATTATCTTTTTTTGCAGCAGGCATTTGACTTAGTAAAATAAAGTATATAGGAGGACAGATACAATTTACACAACTGTGCAAAAATATGTCTGATTTGTAGGGAGGGCGTGCATGAGTTGCGGAAAATGTAATTCAAATTTGGTGCAGATACAGTGAAGAGTTCATTTTCATTGTTTGAGCTTCAATGGAACTGCTTCTCTGACCATAAATCAACAAGTAGCCTTCTAACTAACAGATGAGGACAAACAGACACATTGAGCACTGTATTTCATTTTTTCACTTGAAGAATTTGGCCTTGGTAGAGGTCTACATTCATTGCTATAACAAATCTAATGTTGATACGTTTTTGCTGCTCCCATTTCATTCTTTTATTTTTCATTGTTGCAACACCTGACCAGCTGGGATAGGCTCCAGCATACTGAGGACAAGCGGTATAGATGGATGTTTCAGCACCTGTTCCTTAGTTCATCGTAACATAATCTATTGTTAAACATTCTTTATTATTTTCTCTCCCTATTAGAAAACGATGACACCTGAACACAGGAAGTAAACATTTTAATGACAAAATATAAACACATGAATTTTTGAAAGTGTGACCATGTTAAACACATGGTGTGAATGGATTATCAGTAATGGACAGGGAGAGGGTTTGGATTAAATGAGCTCTGCTACCGTCCTGCTTCTTTTCAGACATGTTATATTGTGCAAGTGTAAACGTGATGTTCCATAATGTCATTTGTGAAACATTTATGTATATCATGAATCCTGCTAAGAAGAAAGGCACCCCCCTGGCCCAGACCCCCAAAAAACCCAACATATACACGGCAGTTGCAGCTCCAGCACACAAGCAAATGGAAGTTTGGCATCAGTTAAATCAGACCACAAATTTGGCCCGCAAAATGGCAGAGGAAGGATCCCTGGTGTCACAAGAGGCTCAGAGGAAAGTGAATTTTTGTAGCATGCTGGGGGTCTAAGCACTGAACTAAGCCCTCCCTCTTCTGCCCAGTCAGGCTAAATGGAATTTGCGGTGCTAAGTTGTTCATGTTCAGGGCTTGGGCCCCCTCAAATGGCTCCCTGAGGCTCCCCCCACCCGACAGGAAGATGTCACAGAGGCACAGGAAGGGAAAACAACGTGCAGCCGACCTCGCTGAGTAACCCTCTGTGGGGCGGTCTTTGGGTCAGCGCCAGTCTTGACATCATCCTGTGCTGGGACCCAGATGTACAGCTCTCTGGTGGGTCCATTCAGGGCCAGCACCAAACAGTCAGCCGCAGCAAAGTCGGACGGATGCTCTTTTACAGGATGACAGGTAACAAACGATCAGAGGAGATGGAGGATAGGATGTGTTTAACATGTCTGACAGGTGAGGATGTAGATCCACATGGGGACCCCTGTAAAGCTTCATACTTTACTGCCTCACTTCCCTTTTCTACACATTCTTAGACAGACACTAAGACCCCTTAGATCCAAAAGGAAACTATGTGTAAGTGACCATAGTGATTTGATGGTAGGTAAGTGACCGCAGGCAGATGGGTCAAAGACCACTGGTGGTGTAGTAGTTCTTGTGGCTGACTTCCACGCTGCTGGTCAAAGCCCCATTTAGTCACCCTAAGAATGACTGTTGACCAGTCAAGTGTTTTTAAGGGATGAGGGGTGAGCTCCCTTCAGAGCTCATCCAATAATCTGTTTACTTACTTACATATAAACTAAAAATGCACTTGGACATAACTGAAATTAGCTAAGAAGCTTTGAAAAATATGTTTGTCTTTATATTTTTAAGATGCTGTGCCTAACTTTGAAGAAGCTAGAGAGGCTCATTTCACCCTAAACCCCTGGTAGTCCCCCTTTTAGCTTTTAGCAGGGCCTAGCGTTAACATACCAGCAAATACTATACAGTCGTCCTGACGTCATCGCAATTTTTTGAAAATGTGAGGATAAGCGGCATAGAAAATGGATGGATGGATGGGTAATTGATAAATCATGCAATTTTGTAGCTGAAAATGGACTATTATTAGTAAGAAATATGCATATTTAAGCAAATGTTACATATTTTTGGTCTAAATTAAGCATTTTCAACCATAAAAACAAATGTATTAAAATACAAATATAAGGCATTCAGAAGAAACTTGCAAAGACGTGGTGCTATGTACTATTCTACACTGGTGTATTCTACACCAGTGTGTACACCAGCGTATTCTGGTGTAGAATACACCAGAAGAAGTGTCAGTAATGTTACTTTAATTTCAATCTGGCACGCGAGCTTCAGAAATGAAACAACAGACTTTTATTGTAGCTATAATTGACACAATAATAATAACATAATAACTATTATAATAATTACATAATAAGAACATGAGCTACTGTTGCAGGCACAATTCCACTCCAAGCTAAAACCCAACTCTGAACCCATGACCTGCTCCCCTCCACACATCCAGAACACATTGCAACACGCATGAGCATGAGTCTCATTTATGTCTTAAGTTGCTTATTTTACTATATTGGGTAAGACAAGTGTAATGGCGTCTATAGGGGTGTTATTTATGGCTAGAGGGCTCTTATAATGTTAAAACTCATGTTTAGACGGTCGTAAACCGGTTTTCTATCCTCTGTTAAAATATTGCATTTGGTTCATCACAACTAGGTCTGGAAAACTATAACTGCAACAAACGAAGGAATACTGTACGTAGTAATAGTAATTGTACAAAACAAATGTACATCTAAATCTTGTAAAGCCTACACATTGCAATTTTTGTTATTTCCAACTTTTAAGTCAACTACATGAATTGAAAAATAACAGAATCATTTGGAATATTTTTTAAACAATAAGAAAAACAAGAAACACAAGACATTCATGAACCGTGGAGAAGGAGACTTTAGGACAACACAATTCACGGCCCTGTCAGTATGCACTGCTCAAGTTGAAAATAAAATAGATTGTCCAGAAACAGGAAGGATGTAATCCATCCCCCCAACATCATCTGAGAGCAGTTTTGATTCCCAGATGGGTGCTCACCTTCAACATGTTGTGATCTTGCCAGACAGCCTGTTAAAGACAAACCTGTACATGATCATAACCACAGTTGCTTTAAAGGTTTCACTGCACATGAGGACATTTCTCCAGAGTACAAGGAAGTCTGTCTAACATTCCGCGGTGCTGCTGGCGTGGGCTTTGTGGGGGGTGGGTGGTTTGACTGGGGAGACGATTGTGTCTCTTCAAACATTCAGGAGCAATTGTTTTCAAGCAGTAGAGAATTTGGCTGGGCCTTCTGACAGAAGGGGGATGATGGACGGCGAGCCAATCGGATGGGTGGGGGTGACTGTACAGAGCCTCTGTTGGTGAGAGGAAATCCCAGAGATGAAATTGCAGTACAATACAGATGATCGTAAGCATTTTGTTCTACTGTAGACTCCGACAGTCAAGCCCCGGTCTGCAGCAGTCTGTCAGCTCCCGCTGGCTGAGAAGACAATCAAATAATAGAGGTTTGCGTGCGTGTGTGTGTGTGTGTGAGAGAGAGAGAGAGAGAGAGAAAGACATTGTTGCAATTTGTAGACAATTTGGACATGCTTGCGCCTCATGTTTCTTACACATGCAAACTGAGGACAAACCACGTCCAAAAAAATGACGTAGCGACAGAAGTTTCAGATGTAGGAATGCAATGGTGACCACTACTGCCTCTTGCGGAACAAAGAGTTATTGCAAGCAAAAACAAGTTTCTTTAGACAACATAGGTCCACTTTTATTGAGGAAATTATTACAAAGGCCATTGTTTGTGTTGCTGTTGAATGTTTTGTGTTCATCAAAATGTATATGTATAATCACCTTTTTTATGTTAGTTTATGCAATTTTATGCGACTGGTTACCCTTGAAAGGCCTAAACAATTTAAAACAAGATTCTATTCATTGTAGTTTTAATCTGGACTCAGATCAAATTAACTCAATAGATTAATTTAAAAATACAGTTTTTGGGTTCTTCAATACCTTCACTTTGGTACTTGTATGGTCCATCAAAGAGCCATAAATCTGTCAAACCCCCGTAAACATTCACAGCCATCATGGGAAAGTCTCAGTGCACAGGACCTGTGGGAGAGGCGGCGGAACCATTGGGATGTTTCGTGTCAGCATACAGAGCAAACAGTCAGAGGATTTCCTCAATCAGAGGCTGGAGAGTGTGCAGTGAACAACCTCACTGACAGAAAAATGGAGACCAGCGCTCGCAGCTGGGCGTGCTAACAACCTCTGGGATTTACTTTGCTCTGCAACACCCTTCAACTACAGCAGAAAGGGCCCAATTATGCAAACTCACTTACATTTCCCCAAAAAACTAAAGCTTAAGAGAACCCCAACTTTAATGAGTCTTGCCAGTTTTCAGCTTTACTGTCACTGACCATTCTCACAGCGGTCTCTTCAGCTTTTACTCCAGATGTTTTATCAAATGTGGTGCAAAAATAGCAGAACATCTGTCAGTTTCCACAACAACTAAGACATATTTACAAGTTAACATGTAGAATGTCTCACTTTAGTACTTGAACTTTAGACCTCCACTTGAGATTTTAACTGACATTGTCTCACAGCTGGGCGTGCAGTAGGAAGTAGCCAATAAGTCCTCATTTCCACCGATGCTTTGTAGAAACGTCAGTACATTTCTCGGTCTCTGTAGTCACTGTGCCAGCTGTTGCAGAATGAGGTATTGTTTAATGCAGATGGTGAAACCCAAAAACCTCATTCTTCCCTTTTCCATTAAGCTTGTCAACTATTAATAACAATATATCGACCTCTTTTGTCAACAAGAGCGACACCTACAAATAATATGCTTGAGGAGGGACAATGGGGAGTTCCCTGGGACTGAAAACAACAGGATGAAGCTGCCTTGTAGGTGTGTGTATGTGTGTCTGCATGCGTGTGTGTGTGTGTGTGTGGGGGGGGGGGGGGGGGGGGGGGGGGTATGGGGTGAGTGTGTGCAAGAGGGTACATGGATGTTTTCAAGTGTCCTACTTAAGGGAAAATGGCACTTCTTTTGGAATTTTGCCCATCATCCACAATACTTAAGTGAAACATGACCGCACATGTTTTTCCCTTTTGTGTCTTCTAAAGAGAGAAAAAGAGTAAGACTGCGGGAGCTAACAATGCAAGTAACGGGATACACCTATTTTGACTATAAAACCCTAAAAAAAAAACTAAAAAATGCCAACTATGTGCCATTTACACAACTGACCTGTATATTAACCAAGATACAGCAATATTGTTATTGTGGCAGCTAACGCAAACAACAATATTTTTATGGTGTAGTAACAACGGCTCGCTAGTCTCAACATCAATCACAACGCCTTAAGCCACTACCGTGTGATTACACTACCTACTAGAGCTGCTGCTCTTATTGTTTGTGAGTTTGGAAAAAAGTAATGCTACGTTATAAATCATGCCTCACAAGTGTATTGCTGTATGTTTGTCAACACACGCTACCAACTAAACCTTTTGATGGTTTAAGTAGCTTTTCCCATGCAGCGAGCCATACAACTACCTCTACCCACGGTGCCAAAATAACACAAGTCAACCCATATGTGACACACAACAACAGAACAACAACAAACATACCCAATGCACTGTCTAAGAAGTAAAAAAGGAGGGATGTTGACATACTCCTAAACACTCAATGTTTTATCATTCTTAGTTCATATTGTATATCACACATCCTTTATTCATGTACATTTCGTGTGTCTTATTAAGTTAACAAAAATGTCTATTTGTTATTTGATGTGGTCTAATGTTTAAAGTGCTCCTGAAAAAAGGGACACAAAAACATACGGTATAGCAGATTTTTTGATACTTTTATAAATAAAATAAGAAAACTAATGCGTGTGTGTAATATATAGTCTGGCCCCCTGGCCAATTTTGTTAACTCAACGCTGCCCCGAGTCAAAAAGTTTGCCTTCCCATGTCCTAGGGTCTATGTGAAATCAGTGCAACCAGGAATTAAGTTCTGATAATGTTAAAAATGATCAAAATACAGCAAAATACTGTAAGTATTACATGTTATCCTGAATGTACCTGTTAATGTATGATTGTATTGCATAATGCATGTTTACCTGCATTCTTAGCTCCCTCGTGCCAACTCATTCTCTCTTGTTGCAGAAGGCACAGGAAAGAGAAAGAAGTGCTTGTTCATGTAGTGCAGCTTTCCTTTAAGGCACTATGTCTGCTCTAGAGTACATTTTGACAGATCAACTTTGTTCACATTTTTGATAATTCATTCATTCATTCATTCATTTTCTGTACCGCTTATCCTCATTAGGGTCACGGGGATGCTGCAGCCTATCCCAGCTGGCTTTGGGCGAGAGGCGGGGTACACCTTGGACCTGGTACACCTGGTCGCCAGTCAATCGCAGGGCACATATAGACAAACAACCATTCACACTCACATTCATACCGATGGACAATTTTTTAGAATCGCCAATTAACCTAACATGCATGTTTTTGGAATGTGGGAGGAAACCGTAGTACCCGGAGAAAACCCACGCACGCACGGGGAGAACATGCAAACTCCACACAGCGATGCCCAACGGAGATTTGAACCCAGGTCTTCCAGATTTCCTGACTGTGTGGCCAATGTGCTAACCACTCAGCCACCGTGCGGCATTTTTGATCTTTCCTTCCTGATAACAAGAACAGTCAAAATAGTTAGTGTTAGCATGTACTGCAACGACTGAGTGCAACGTACACTGCAAAAATTGATCCCTAAGGAAGTTTGAATGTCTTTAAAAAGGTGAAAAATACTTCTTGATAAAATAATTAATACTATGTTAGACCAACTTGTTTGAAATAGTACTAAAATATTTAAGTGAGTGGACAGTTTTCTTTGTTCTGTTGGCAGATTACTCAAGCAATTCAAGGCTCCAAATTTTGAAACAAATATATTTTAAAAAAAAAACTAAAACATGCATGTTAGGTTAATCATAGACTTTACATTGTCCATTGATGTGAATGTGATTGGGTATTTGTCTATATTTGTCACAGTCAAGATGTGGGGGCAAGATGCGGTGGACCCGAGTGCAGGGGAGCCATGAAGCCAACAGTGGAATTCTGCTAAAAAAGATTCCAGTCCAAACATTGTGCAACTTAGCTTCCCATTTGTGAAGTCCAAAACATACAATAAGATAGGAACTTACAGGGAGCAAGAAAATAATACATGCTAGAAAACTGGGAACTAAATACACAGAGTAATTACACAACAAGACCCACTTGAACTAGACGGGAGAGGGAGCTGATTGGAGGAAACACAAGAGTCAATCACGACTCACACAAGCCAACACCAAGCATACCACAAACAGAACACAAACAAAAGAATGCAACATGTACTGTATGTGCCCGCTGATTAACTGCTGACCAGTACAGGGTGTCACTCCACCTCCAACTCACCTGAGATCCTGAAGAGGATGTCCTGCTGAAAATGACTGGATGAATGAAAAACAGAAAAAGTTGCCCACTGCTAAATCTGCTACAGCAATGTGAACCCTTTGACTTAAACTTGGCTTAAAGAATTTGCCTATTGTCTCAAAGGTTGGGGTGGGCTTTTGGTAACTCTATTTTAAACATCTGTTGCAATGTTTGAATGTATGTTGACCATTCAGTGAAAGTACACTTTCTGTTTGCTACTGAAGCTCTGATTGAAGCAGCGTGCGTCCAAGAAGGAACTTGAACTCTATGTAAATGAAGGCATCAAATTAAAGAAGAGCCTTGTTGCGACGGTGGGGTACTCGTCAGCACCACCTGGTGGCGCACACTTACCACCAGCCTGTTGGTTTCACTCCAAAAAAGAGAAAGGTACAGGAAACTTGCCTCTTATCTAGTCAAGTGAGCAAAAGGTATCCTCACAGGACTGCAGCCATGAGAGGGCTCCCACTGTTTGTTAAGGTGAGGTTGATTATGATTTTTCATATTAAAGCCTCAATTGTTGCCATACTTACGGTTCAATGTAAAGCGTCCCATGCCAGTGTATCTGTACATTGTCTACTCAACTGATATTGCATGTTAATTACAGGTCATCATTGTGTATTACGCCGCCCAGAGTCAGGCAAAAGTTCAGGTAAACTGTGGTGAAGATGTTTTCCTAAGCTGCTCATGCCATGACAGTAGGGATTTCCTAGCGCTGACCTGGTACAAGGTGGGTCCCTTTTTAGTCTCTCGGCAAGCATGCATTTTAGTCTGTGCATCTCAAAGTCGCTTTCATTTGGGCAGATGCGTGACAAAGGAAGACTTGTCATTATCAGAATCAGTGGCCATGGTAATATTACAATATCACATGGTAATTTTCCTCGTCCGGCCATGTTTGGAAAGAGGAACAGTCTGCATTTGCCAAAAGCAACCGCGGAGGACTCGGGCAACTATAAGTGTATCATCACTGCAGGCCTAGGACATCAAAATAAAGAATGCATGGTCGACCTTCTGGTTCACGGTAAGAAATGATCTTTAACAATTTTGAGCAACCAAACATTCCAAGCAATACACAAATGTCCTTTATGGGAGCATGTTTGGGCTGAATTACTTTTATCTTCTGCAGGACAGCGTAATTACTGGTGTGATGTCACCCCAGTTTAGAGTCAGCATGACTTACGGTTCAGAAATACCCTTAAACACAGTGCTTGCTGCTCAGTTCTCACCTGCATGAGACAGGAAGTGGTTGGTGTTGGGCAACAGTAAAACAGTATAAAACGGTTCTTTGTTATTGCTTCCACTGTGCATACATAGTGTCTTTCAATACAGCCTTTCCCCTTACTATCCTACGCTACTTTATATAAGACTGCATCAAGCATGTATAGGATTTTTGGGTTCCTTCTTGTTATACCAAATTCATGTCTGTTTTGTGTCACTTGATGTGTATGGTGATGTTTATCATTTTTAAATAAGATTATATATTTTTGTCATTTGAGGTTCCGTGGCAAAATCTAAGCTTAAAAGGTTTTTGCTAAAATTGATATATATATATATATACTGTATTTCGGCAACCACGAATCGTGATACGAATAGATACGTTGTTAAAACGAATCGTTACACCCCTAATGTGTGTGTGTCGGTGGATTAAAAATGTCCGAAATATGCACATTTTTACTGTATTTTATTGAAAGAAATATAAAACACAATACAACATTATACACAGTAGTGCTCAAAATAATAGCAGTGCAATGTGACTTAACCAGATTAATCACTGTTATTAGTATATTTTTATTGCAACATGGCAAACAAGTTACCAGTAGGTGCAGTACATTCACAGAAAACAAACAAGACCCAGCATTCATGATATGCATTCTCTTAAGGTTGTGCAATTGTGGACAATTGGTTGAAAGGGGTGTGTTAAAAAAAGTAGCTGCGTGGCATTCAACCTGTAATCAGTGATCAATTTTGTGAAAAAACAGGTGTGAATCAGATATCAGATAACCCCTATTTAATGGAACCAGTACTTGTTGAACATGAATTTTTCTTTGCCTGGGGGAAATGGGTTGTTCAAGACATTGACCAGAAGAACAGCGCACTTTGATTAAAAAGTTGATTGGAGGGGGGAAAACTCATAAAGGGCTGCAAAAAATGTTTGGCTGTTCAGTTAAAATGAACTCCAGTGCCTTAAAATGGCGAGCAAAACCAGAGACACGTGGCGGAAAACTGAGGACAACTATCAAAATGGATCGAAAAATAACCAGAATGTCAAAGGTTCAGCCATTGATCAGCTCTAGGTTCATCAAAGACCGTCTGGAGTTACCTCAAAGTACTGTGACTGTTAGAAGACGTCTGTCTGTGTGAAGCTAATCTATTTACAAGAATCCCCTGCAAAGTCCGTTTGTTAAAAAAGCCATGTGCAAAAGAGATTACAATTTGCCAAAGAACACATCAACTAACCTAAAGAGAAATTGAGGTACATTTTTGTGGTCTAAGCTTTCTGACGGCTCTGTGTGCAACTGGGCAATTTTTGACAGCCCTAATTATTTATTTATTTATTTATAACTGTATTGTATTGATACTCTGTATCTTGTTTACATAATGCAATTTATGTTTTCTAATCTGTCTTTTTGTCTCACTAAAGCGTGTGTGATGCCAAAGCCAGATGTTTTGAACACAACTGTTAACTCCAGCAAACACGTAGAGGACCTGCCAATCATGTGGAGCATTCTGGGTTACTTGGCGGTGGGCTTCACCAAAGTGTTTTTATCATGTATCACCATTTTGGTAAATATCTTAATGTTGCACAGGTTTATGAAACAACATTCTTTTGCTTTGCCTCTTTAGAAACAGTGTGGGCAGTTGGAAATGTCCCTTTCTCATGCTGATCTTCTCTCTTTTAAAATTCAGGTTATTCGAGCTTGCCCTATCAGATCTTCAAGACGAGTGCGACAACACTAGCTGTTTGTGAACTGTGTGGGCTGACACAATGCAACTGGAACAGAAATGATGGGTTTTGAAAGTTTGTATTTGTGGCTAACAGTGTCAGTTTCAAGTTCCTGTAACAGGGGAACAGGTGCACAGAGTATACCACCCTGATCGTTTTTGGCCATTCTTCCTGAAGCCCATCTAGCTTCAGTTTGAAAAAGTAAAGAGAAACTGCTGCAGCCTTTTGATTGTCCACTCTAGCAGTAAGGTGTAGTTGCTCATGGCTACCAAGATCACAGCTAGTGGAATAACATGATGGTGGACACTCATATGCATAGAACACCACCTACTGGCAAGTTCTTAAACACCACAGCAGACATGCAACATTAGTAAAGTAGTAATTCATTCAACTTGCAGTTATGCTCCAATGTTAAAATGTAATAGAACATCTCATGAATATTGTTTGGAAATTTAAAAGCACACATTCATTTGAATTTTGGGACCCACTCCATTGCCTCTTTATATATAAACAAATATGTACAATTGTAGACAATCACAATGTATGAAGTACTACAGTATAGCGCAGCACAATTTCAGTGTATTTGCCAGAGCTAGCAAGGAAGTATGTATGTTCACCTATCTCTTCTACACTCCTAGAAATAAAAGTGCCCTGGAATCATATTAGGTTCTTTGACTTGTTCTCTTAGCACACATTAAGCTTGTCTTCTTCTCCACTCCTCTTCGAGCCAAATTGTTCCTGTGTATAGGTGTATGTTCATTATGTTCCGTCCTGTGTATTTTGTGTGGCTCGAAATAAACAAACAAACAAACACATGTGTCAAACTCATGCCATGAAGGGCCGAGACGCTGCAGATTTTCTCTCCGACCATTTCCTCCAGCAGGTGATGTTAATTGATGAGCTCCTTCCCTCAAATTGAAGGTGGTGTTGAACATTAAAATCACCTGCTTTAGTGACCGGCTAGAAAGAAAATCTGCAGGGTCTCGGCCCTCCTTGGCACGAGTTTGACACCCCTGTCTTAGAAGACCCCTTTATGGGGCCTGGTAGAACATTTTATCAAGGTTACATTTGGAACTCTTTAAGGGTTCGACCTAGAACCTGACATAAAGGGTTACAAATAGAACCGTTTGTGAAATGTTCCACCCAGAAGCCCCCATGAAATATTTGACAGACAAGCCTTACTGGGGATTTCATCCAGAACCTGTCCACCTTCTTAGATTTTCATCCAGAGAGTTTCATCAATAACTCTTTCATATTTGAGGGGTTTCACCAATAACCATTCTCTAAGGGTTTTGTGAAGTACTGTACTGCATTCTACCTATTGTATTCAGGCAAAACAATCATTGCATTATATATATTATACTGTGGTTGTTCATAATGTTGAGAGGTAGGATACAGTTTTAATGACAGTTTTGTTTTATTTACAATTTTGGCATGGTAAGGGATAAGGATGGGAGACTTTCAAAGGACAGACCAAAAGCAGAGAAGCAGCTCTGTGGGTCCCAGGCCAGACACATCGTGCTGTAACGTCATCCCCAACAACATGGCAGGGATAGAAGACAAAATCATCAATCCAAGGTAGACAAATAGGGCAGTTAACCATCTACAGTCAGTAAAATAATGCACGGCCCAATGAGGCACATAACAGTGACTGTGGAATACAATCATAGAAAAGTGAGGAAACACCACAAAGTTTTAACATCAAGTTCCATTTGGTCAAAATCGTGCATTTAGTAATCATATAATTGAAGGAAACTTGCACTTCTGAATCCTTTATTCAAATGACTCACCTATCATGAAATACTGTAGAGACACAATTTTAAATCATCCACGCACAAGATACCAACAACTCCAGTGCTAAGATGTTTTTTCAATTCTTTACATGACTGCAAAAGACACTTGATGAATGTGTGGCAGTGTGCAGATCCACAATTGCTTTTTAATAGATTTGAACTTAATTGTATGTTTTTATCAAGTATTCTCTCAGCCCAATATACTGTATATATCAGCCTTGTGCAGGGTCCTAGGCCTACACTAGGGGGCGTTGTTGACACTAAACTACACTATGGCTGCAACAGGCAAAGGTGGGAGTAAGTCACTCATGTACAAGTCACAAGTGACCACCAGGTCCTTACCTTCGAGTTACAAGCAAGTGCGAGTCAATCTTTATGAGAACCAAGAAAGTCAAGTTGAGTCACTGCTTTTCGTCAGCAAGTCATACACGTGTTAATTAGGCCAGTTTTACAGATTTTTTTTTTTTTACAAACAAGAGTTATTCATTCATTCATCCATTTTCCATGGTGCTCATTAGGGTTGCGGGTATGCTGGAGCCTATCCCAGCTGACTTTGGGCGAGAGGCGGGGTACACCCTGGACTGGTCGCCAGTCAATCGCAGGGCACATATAGACAAACAATCATTCACACTCACATTCATACCGATGGACAATTTAGAGTCGCCAATTAACCTAACATGCATGTTTTTGGAATGTGGGAGGAAACCGGAGTACCCGGAGAAAACCCACACACGCACGGGGAGAACATGCAAACGCCACACAGAGATGCCCAACGGAAATACAAAACCTGATCCTCCTGACTGTGAGGCCAATGTGCTACCCAGTCAGCCACCGTGCGGCCCGTAATTAATATTGTCATTATATAAATAATTCTAAAGTACATTTCCCTTCATATTAAAATGAAAAAGCAAAACAAGAGTTATAAACTTTTTTAATTTTTATTACATAATTGACAACAAACAACTTATTGGGCCAAACAGAGCAATATAAATAAATATATGAAATAATAAACAATATAATTAGTTGTCCTTAAGATTTTGAGATTAAAAGTCATAATATTACGAGATTTAAAGTGGTAATTTTACGTGTCATTGTGTCATACTTGTCCAAGGGAAACTACAGTATAGTCGTTAAGTGGGGAGGGGAGCTTCCCTCTGGCTTCAGACAAGCTTTTATTTATAACGGGACAGCAAAACAGAGCATTTAGGTACAACCAGGTTAGCTTGAGCAAGCATCATCTCACTGCTACACTCTAATACCTCGCCCCTCCACATACGGCTCCCTGTTTCATAGCGGTCTCAGACAATGCCTATAAAATAAAGTTACGACTTTTATTTCCCTTGAAGTTACATTTTTAGTCTCGTAGTATGACAATCATTTGTCCTAAATATACGACATTATTGTTGTCAATTTACGACTTAATTCCCCAAAATCATGATCATTTTAATGCTTCATTTAACAGGCATTGCCCGAGACATCTATAAACACAGCGGACTTGTGTGACCCTTGAACTGGGTCAAAGGTTAAAGTACGGCTTTTTCCCCCAACTGATTTCAAAAGGCTGGAAAATCGTTGTGTGTCTTCTTTTCCATCTGGCTTATCCATGTTGTGTTCTGCCAGTGAGCGCATGCGTAAAATAAAGTAGCCGAAAGCCGACTGGTTAAAACACAGTCATACAGGTATATTTTGGATATTTGAAAAATACAACAAAGCGTTGAACCAAAAACAAGCAATTTTAAGTCAATTAGCTAAGGTCAAAGTCAAGTCCAGTCTTTTTGGAACATTTGTCAAGCAAGTCACAAGTCCTAAAAACTGCGACGCGAGTCTGACTCGCGTCAGGTCAGGTGACTCGAGTCTCCCATTTCTGGGCAACAGGTGTTTCGGTAAGGATCTTTTTGTGCTTCTAAACAATCGAGACAGTAGGATCATTGAATAACGTGTGAAATTTACATCTGAAACACTAGTAGTGGGTTTATTTGAAGCATTTCCACTATATGTGCCTTGTGATTGACAGGTGACCAATCCAGGGTGTTGTCACCCGAGTCATCCTGAACAAGATAAACTGCACAAAATGGTTGTAAAAGGGTATCAGTGTCATATCATTTAACATTTCTTTTTTTATGGATGTAAATTAGGGATGTCTTATAAAAACAGCCTCAATATCATTTTTTCTTCTGATAATGATATTGTGTGCAGTTTAAATATGCAATTTGCAAGTGTAAAGCGCTGTGTGGGGTAACCTTAAGTACCTTCCCTGAATACTGGAACACTCTGTGTGCAGCACAGACTGGATGGCAAAACAACCGCCTTTTTATTTAGGTCACACAATCACCACGGCCATAACCCACGCTTAACTAAACCTCACAGTGATAATATACTTTATGTGTCCTTCTCTCTCCTCACTTCCTGTCCGTCTTCATCTTTTCTCCCCCCCCTTGACCCCAGAACACATCTTTCATGGCAACACAAACACAACACATAAATCTAAGGGTCGTTACAATACTTTTAATATCTCACCTCAGGAAGAATGGTTGCCAACAGTGATTAACTGGATTTTTTTCTATATTTAAATCTCACCTGTTTTACTTGTTGATAGTAGAACATGTATTTGTAGTTGACGATAGGTCATGATCTTTCTAATAGCTATTTTGTTGACAGTGTTTAAAATAAATGCTACTTTTTTTTATAACTTACATTGCATATTGGAGTATTTGTCTTATTTTTACAGTGTTTAAAATAAACAGTGTTTGCTTATGAAAAGCATTCAGTGGCATCACAGTAAGAGATGCATATGTTCAATACACAAGTTGTGACCTTACTGTCATGCCATGGAGTAAGCTAAGATCCCAAAACAAACAAGCAGTGTGGTGTAACAAAAATTGTCTTTAATAGCAGTTCCAAGGAACACAGATGCCAAAAGGAAAAAAGAACAACACAAATCTATAGTGCAGGAAAAAACTGGAGCCACCACAGAAAAGGTAAAAAATGAATACAAAAATAATCCAAACTAAAGACTACTGACTGGGTGAAGCCACCAGACTGATAGGAAGACAATGAATAACTGAACATGAATACATACTGTATGTCTTACAAACCTGATATGACATAATTTGCATATTATTGAATTTCTGCCTCCTACTGCTCTTTGTTTTGTTTTTCTTTTGCAGACATTGGCTATCCTTGAGTTAGGTGGCGATACCAGGCGAGCAAAGCTGTTTCCTATGAGCCATCCTATTTTATTAACCTCAGCTGCCGCAAGAAGGTGCTGAATTATTCCCCTAGTTGGATGCCATTCCACTACCTCGTCTTCTCCCAAGACTTCATATTGCCTTCCTGCTAGCCCTGTCGCCCACCTGACTGGCAGGTTGTTTTCAGTTACTCTTTATTTCTCAGTTTTACATTTTGTTGCAGTGTGTTACGGGGCTTGCAGGAGAGAACCCTCGGACGTGGATAGAAGAGGCAGGTTAGAGGCGGTGTACTTTGTATTTAATGTTTGTAACAGGAAAAACAGAAAGCGATGGTGCTGTCGCGTAGGACTGGGGGATGAGCACCATGAGCAGTAGAACATACACGAGCCTTGGGATTGCCAACCTGGTGGACCGGGCCACGGGACGGACCGTCTGGGAGACGCTGGAGCGAAGCCGGAGTGGAGTCCAAACTGCAGGAACAAGATAGGTGGTTTGGAAAGAAAGACAATGTGCAAGTCCATACGTGAGCCTTCCCGAGTGGAAGAGAATAATCCAGCGTCTCCCAGGTGCGAGCCCTCTGCTTATCAAGGGTGTCCGCAGATTACGTGCAGGTGCGTCCCGTGGCCCCGTCTCCAGTTGCCGTGGCAGCTCCTGCAACCCAAAGCCCATGCCCAGGAGAAGGCAAGGGAGAAGGGAACGTAACAGTACCCCTTGCCACCCTTAACGGACGCCCCATGGTGGCCTACCCAGCTTCTCCGGAAAGCGGGTGTAAAAATCAGCGAGAAGGCCCGGATCTAAAATAAGAGCGCGCGGTACCCATGAACGGTCCTCAGGACCGTACCCCTCCCAGTCAACCAGGTACTGGTAACCCCTGCCTCTTCTTCTCACATCCAGGATGGCCTTGACCGTAAACGCAGGATGCCCATCAATCAGCCTAGGAGGAGGAGGAAGCACCTCGGAAGGGCAAAGGTCACTGGTGGCCACTGGTTTGAGGAGAGAGACGTGATAAGTAGGGTGTAACCTGAGGGAGTCCGGGAGCCGCAGTTGGACCGCAGATGGACTGATAACCCTCTCGATGGGGTATGGGCCGATAAAGCGCGGTTGGAGCTTTCTCGAACAACAGTGGAGAGAAGGTCGCAGGTCGACAGCAAACCCTCTGCCCCGGCTTGTATTCGGGTGCCGCCGAGCGGTGACGATTAGCCAGTCGCTGGTTCCGTTCAGACGTACGAGACAGCCCTGCCCGTGTGCTGCGCCAGGCCAGGCGGGCACGTCGTAAATGGGCGGAAACTGAGGGGACGGCCGACTCCGACTCAAGAGATGGAAAAGCTGGAGGTTGACACCCATAGGCGGCATGGCATGGATAAATTCCCGTTGCGGAGCTGGTGAGAGTATTATGGGAATACTCTATCCAGGGGAGATTTACGGATCACGATGCCGGCTGCTGATGGCACAAACAGCGGATGGCGGCCTCCGGGTCCTGATTAGCACAGTCCGTCTGGCCGTTGGTCTGCGGATGGTACCCCGAGGACAGGCTGGGAGAGGCGCCCAAGGCCCTGCAGAACGCCTTCCAAACCACAGAGGTGAACTCCGGCCCCCAGGGGATGTCCAGGGGAATACCATGTAGCCGGAACACGTGCGTCGCCAGTAGCTTTGCTGTCTCGAGGGTTGAGGGCAGCTTGGGAAGAGCGATGAAGTGGACCATTTTGGAGAACCTGTCAACGATCGTGAGCACCACCGTGTTTCCGTTTGAGGGAGGAAGTCCTGATACAAAATCCAGCGCTACATGGGACCATGGGCGGGAAGGGATGGGAAGCGGACGTAACAATCCCGCGGGCGCCTTGTGGGAGGACTTATTTCGGGCGCAAACCGTACAGGCGGCCACAAACTTTCTCACGTCTGCCCGGAATGATGGCCACCAGAACCGTTGAGAGAGTAAGAATATTGTGCGGGCTACGCCAGGGTGGCAAGCCATCCTGGACCTGTGCGCCCAGAAAAGGACCTCCGAGCGAAGCCTGGGAACCACAAACAGTCGACCCGTCGAGTCTCCCTCTGGCGGGGTGTAGTCCACAAGGGCCTCCGTAACCTGCTTCTCCACGTCCCACTGAAAGGCTCCCAGGATCCGGGATTGGGGGATGATTGTGTCCAGGCGGGTGTCCTCTACAGGTGGCGAATACATTCTGGAGAGAGAGTCCGGTTTGCCATTCCGGGAGCCTGGCCGAAACGTTATAGTGAAGTTGAAGCGTGTGAAGAATAGCGCCCATCGTGCCTGCCTTGGGTTGAGTCTCTGAGCCGTGCGAAGATATGCCAAGTTTTTGTGGTCTGTGAACACGACAAAAGGAAGTTTGGCGCCCTCCAGCCAGTGCCTCCACTCCTGCAGCGCAAGTATAACCGCCAGAAGTTCCCTGTTGCCAATGTCGTGAAAGCGCTCAGCTGAGGTCAGGCGACGCGAGAAGAAGGCACAGGGGTGCAGCTCCCCGTCCTCGGTGGAGCGCTGGGAAAGGACGGCCCCTACGCCGGTGTCGGAGGCATCCACCTCTACAAAAAAACTGAGAAGACGAATCAGGGTGATGAAGAACAGGGGCGCTGGTAAATAAAGTTTTAATTCTGGTGAAGTCGGTATTGGCCTCCGGAGTTCATGCAAAACATGGATGTGAGCCTCGTCAGCGGTTTCACCACCTTACTGAAGTCACGGATAAACAGTCGGTAGAAGTTCGCAAACCCAAGGAACCGCTGGAGCAGCTTCCTTGATGTAGGAGTGGGCCACTCGGCCACAGCCTGCACCTTGGCTGGGTCGGTAGTAAGTTGACTCTTTCCAACGATAAAACCCAAGAAAGGGACCGAGGTGGAGTGAAAAGCGCACTTCTCAGCCTTAACGAATAGTTTATTCTCAAGCAGCCTACAGAGAAATAATCAGACATGCTGAGTGTGCTCCTCAAGTGTCCGGGAAAAAATCAGGATGTCAGGACGCAAATCGGCCGATCATATCCCGCAAAATATCGTTTAAAAAACTCTGGAATACCGCCAGTGCGTTCGTAAGACCAAACGGCCTAACGAGGTACTCTTTGTGTCCCAGCGGAGTGTTAAAAGCTGTCTTCCACTCGTCGCCGTCGTGAATTCGCACCAGGTGGTAGGCTTTGCGGAGGTCGAGCTTCGAGAACCAATGAGCCGAGTGTAGCGACGTGAACGCCGAGTCTAGCAAGGGCAGCGGATACCTGTTCTTAATGGTGATCTCGTTTAGAGCACGGTAGTCAATACAGGGACGCAGAGAACCGACGACGAGCGGCCTCGAAGGGACGAGTCCTCCGGGGAACTCGCACCTGACAGCTGCGGCGCTCGTGGGATTCGGCTGTCCGGACGGGATGGGCAGTCGGCAATGGAATGGTCCGCCTGGCCACAGTAAATGCAGAGACGCAATCGACAACGCCGGTTCCTCTCGGCCGCGGTGAGTTGGCCTTCTCCCAGCTGCATGGGTTCATCCCCGGTCGACGTCCACGGGAAGTCCGTGACGGGTGGTAAGCACTCCGGGGATTGCCCGTTGCCGTGCTTGCCCGGAATGAAGCTTGCCCGACCGCGCCCGCGGTGTTGACTTTGGTCCTATTCCGGGTCATGGAGGCGTCCCTCAATGCGCACGGCCAGAGCGATGAGTCCGTTGAGGGTCTCCGGAGTAGCCAAGGAAATCATGTGGTCCCGGATGCGGTTTGCCAGACCTGAGCGAAACACGTCCAACTCCGCCGCGGCATTCCACTCGCTCTCGGCTGCGAGGGCACGGAACTTGATTGCGTACTCCGAAACGCTACGCGGCCCCTGTCGCAGTCTGAGAAGTGCACGTGCTGCCTCTCGACCCGGAGGGGTGCGCTGGAAGATCTGTTCCAACGCTGAAGCAAACGCGGCGTAGGAGGAGCACAAGGCCGAACGACGGTGCCACTCCGCAGTGGCCCACGCTCCCGCTCGTCCGGACAGGTGAGAAACCACAAACGCCACCTTCGCTTGCTCCGAGTGGAAGGCGGTCGGCAGTAGTTCAAAGTGCAACTCACATTGGGTTAGGAACGCGCGTACGTCACTCGAGAACCTCTCTGGTAGGACAGCTGCTGGCTGGGGACAGAACCACTGTCCCCGGGAAGTGGAGGAACGGCTTGGTACAGGGGGGTGACCTCAGTGGCGGTAGATGCAGTCGGAGGAGTGCGCAGTTGCTACGCCGACTGCAAGGTCTGGATCTGACCCTTGAGAGTCTCCAAACGGGAGTCCTGGTGTTCCGCCATGTTTCTTATACCTTGTCCCAAGGCGTCAAACTGCTCCTCTTGTTTGTTGAGGCGTTGCGCCAAATGGCGGAGCGCGAGCCTGCTGGTGTCCACATCCGCAGGGTCCATAATTTTGGCTGGATTATTCTGTTACAGGGCTTGCAGGAGTGAACCCTCGGACATGGACAGAAGAGGCAGGTTAGAGGCAATGTACTTTGTATTTAATGTTCGTAACAGGAAAAACAGAAAGCGATGGTGCTGTCGCGTAGGACTGGGGAATGAGCACCATGAGCAGTAGAACATACACGAGCCTTTGGGTTGCCAACTTGGTGGACCAGGCCACGGGACGGACCGTCTGGGAGACGCTGGAGCGAAGCTGGAGTGGAGTCCAAACTGCAGGAACAAGATAGGTGATTTGGAAAGAAAGACAACGTGCAAGTCCATACGTGAGCCTTCCCGAGTGGAAGAGAATAATCCAGCGTCTCCCAGGTGTGAGCCCTCTGTTTATCAAGGGTGTCCGCAGATTACGTGCAGGTGCGTCCTGTGGCCCCGTCTCCAGTTGCCGTGGCAGCTCCTGCAACCTAAAGCCCACGCCCAGGAGAAGGCAAAGGGAGAAAAAACAAAGAGCAACACAAGTGAACGTAACACAGTGCTTCTTTTCCTTTTTCATTGAAAGAGACTTTTCTTACGTGAGCTGGCCTTGCCTTTGCATCCTGGGATTCGTCTTCATTGGTCCAACCCCAATTGTGAGAACAATACTATTATTAATGAAGCAAGACACCCACTTAACCCTTTATCTTCCAATACATGACTTTCATTTCTGTTCACAACTTTGAGCATCAATAACTTCCTTTCCACCAGTGATTTCCGGTATTTGTACATTTGGCGCTCAACCAAATGTAAGAGTGCAAGTAGAAGGGGTTGATAATAAAGTTAAGTTAAAGTTAAGACAACTCCAAATTGCAGCACTACAATACCATATGGTACAGGCCACAATTAACTCACCAGTTGGTTTTTCCTCTTCAACCAGCCATTAACTTGGTTTGTTTAACAAGTTTCCTCTGACAAACAAATTAGGACTAAAGAGTGAAATGGCCATGAGAGGTGAATCTGAAGTCTGGTTGGCTGGTTGACAAAAAAAAAACAGTTCAATTACTAAAAGGGTGCATATGACAGGGACCAGAACTCCCGGTTCTGAAGGCCCTGGGCAGATTACATTGATATGACAAAACATAGAAACTGAAATCTGATTGGACAAAAAATATATACGCATGTACTAGTACAGGAATCAGTGTGACAATGAAACACACTATTAAATGCCCATAACAAATTATTACAAGTACAAAAATGCAAGTAAGTAGAAATTAAGTAGTAAATGTGTGTCAGTGGCTCTGGTAGGCCAGCCGACGAGGCCTTGCTGTCACTGACTTCACACCAATGGCCTTATGTACAATGGTCCATAAAGTCCTAGAAGAAAAGCAGAAAATCCACATAGAAGTGCAGAAATGGTGAGAGTGGTTAAAAAAAAGCCTTTCAGGGTCAAATGATCAAACGCTGATGCAACAAAATAAGTGTGTAACAAACTACACTTGAGTGTGTGGAGAGTAAGTCACATAATATTTCTTTAGGTGCCCATTCTTAAGAAGGAAAAATAATTCTATACATTTCTAACAACCATTAAAGACTTAATCATCTACTAAGACAATTGAATAACACAGCTTGTCTCTCTGCATGTGCTTGCAGCCTTTTGCACGCCTGTTGCTCAAAAGATGTGGCACTCCTCCAGTTGATGTGGGAGACGCCTCCTCAAGGAAACCTGACCGTCCCGCTCAACTATTTGACACCACCGTATGAGGAGTTAACCTGTAGCCAAGCATGTGGTTAATCTCTGCGTAGTCCCAAAGCATTCAAAGTTCTGCCTACCAGCCTTCTCTCAGCTAGTCTGGAGCTCCTTCCTCTCATGAGTGCCAAACAACGTCTGGAGATGAAAATATCGGTTGTCTCCAAGAAGCTGTGGTGTGTCCACAAACCGCTGGTGCTCCTAATCACGCCGCTGCTTTTGTCACCATTACTTGTGACAATGCCAGAAAAGGTGAGTCATTATTACACCTACATGATGCCACATGAGTGTCCAACAGCACTTTCCATATACAGAGATACAACTCAAGGTACTTTGAGTAGAGCTGTGCATACATACCATTGTAAGTCTAAATGTTAATAGTATTTGCTTAAAAAAACAGTGCATGACCAAACACAAAATTGAGTATTGACTGTTAAGCGTGTTGGTAATTTGTGGTTACACACCATCCTGACTACTGCTGAGGTTCCTTTGAGCAATGTGTAGTCCTTGTTTGTGTACGACTACTACTACTTGCATGCTTGCATGTCTGTCAGGGATTGCCACAGCGATTCAATCGCATGAATGTTTTTGGCTTGGTGTTAAAGCAGGATGCCCTTCCTGACCCAAAGAGTAGAGCAGAGTAAATTTTCCTTAGGGGATTATTGTTAGTATAATACTGTACATAACACCAGTGGTGGGTGGTGCATTTGGTACTGACTTCGTCACTTCGTCACTTAATACCACAATTATCACGTTGCAGTTGCAGTACACAAACCATCAATAATACACAAAAATGCAATATAAAAAGTAAAAAGTATAGGGAATTAATACCATTACTAAAGCACAAAACTCAGTTAACCATTTATCTTTGAATAAATTGTGGCCAATATGCCAGTTACATTTCTCTCAGAAATGACAAAGCATTTACATCAAATACATTATACTCACAAAAGATAATGATTATAGACTAAATCCATTATCTTTTACAGATTGCAACTGATTATTTGTCCAACAGTTTTGCTCTGATCAATCACAGGACAGAAAAACCTGAAGTTATTGGGCTAGCGCAATGGCTCTGTGAGGTCAATCTGAAATCTGATTGGTTAAAGAAAAGCCCCATTGTTAATATAGTTAAAATTACATCGGTGAGCATTACAGATTCTGAAGGCCCTGGGTAGATTAGATTGATATGGCAAACACAAAGAAGCAGAAATCCGATTGGAGAAAAACATCTAACACGCTACTGGAAGCAGTGCAGCCATGAGACACGCACAAAATGAAGAGAATAAATTAATATTTTAGGGTCAGTGCTTTATGGTCAGTGCTGAGGGCCAGCAGGGAAGGCTGTTATTGATGGCATGCCACTACACAATGGCTATGGTAATGGTTTATTTATTTCAAACATGCTTCAAAACATCAAAACAAGAACATTACATTTTTACACTTTGCACGGTATCAACAGTATCAACTAGGAGGCGGAAGAAAAAGACCTTATTTAACCCTATCCTTTTTCCATGTCTCAACAATTACTGACCGTCCTGTAAAATGTTCAGATGTTACTATTATCTAGTAGGGAACAAAAACAATACATTGCTTATTATAATCATATGTAATATAGCTATCATTTTGTGAAATATGTTCTTTCCACCACTAAACTCTAATGTTTGCCTTTTAGGAGGGAAAATGTCTTTATGTGGTGGTGCTCATGGCCTTGTTTTGGTGCTCTGAGGCCCTTCCACTGGCTGTCACTGCAATGCTACCCATCTGCCTCTTTCCAACGCTGGGAATCATTCCATCCAAAAAACTCTGTCCTCAGTATTTTCTCGAAACCAACTTTCTCTTCTTTAGCGGCCTGGTGTTGGCGTCGTCCATTGAGGAGTGGGGCCTTCATCGCAGAATAGCACTGAAGGTTCTCACCATTGTAGGTGTGAAACCCGCCTGGTGAGAAAGTTAAAAAGAACACTTAGAGTACAACGCACTGTGTAGCACTCAATTGTCATTCCCATCTCTATTTCTCCATATACTTTTCTCCAGGTTGATACTGGGTATGATGGCGACCTCGTCCTTCCTGTCCATGTGGCTCAGCAACACGGCCACGACAGCCATGATGCTTCCCATTGCCAACGCCATCCTGGAAAGTTTGTTTGGTGATCTGGAGAGCCTCAAGCAGAAATGCAAGTCTACAGAGGATTGTGGCAGTGACATTATTAATGGTATGTTCACTATTTGTGTTATGATAAATATAAAAAATAGATGGCATTGGAGCGGTTGCTGTCAGTTGGCCTACATACTGTATTTATAGCTTTATATCTACTATTTTGGGTGATACGCACCCTTAATCACCAAGCGATTCTATTGATACTCATTACATTGGACTTAGCTCCAACTTTCAATAGTCCATCCTGCCTCTCATGCAACCCCAGAGAGCCTGTTCCACTATTTGAGAAGCAATGCTTCATATTATTGGATTTGTGGTTCCTGATTAATTGTGATATGCTTTACAGCTTGTCCCAGTGAACAAATAAACAAATACATTGCAGTTGTAGTTTAGAGTGTTGTAAAAGACACAACCTCACAGAAATGTATACAAGGCTGCCAAGATGTTGGTTTCCGGATTTAGACCTGCGTGTCGTTTTAATATGTAATCCCAGACATAACCTTTGTGCTTGGACAAAGTTAGTCAATAGTCAAGTAGTAATTGATTAATAACTTCTTTGAAACACATCATATATTCTGTTTCAGACCTAAACATTTTCCTATGGCTTGTTGTGAACATGGCATCATCTCTGCTTTATTTCAGGCCAGTCTACCAAGATGCATTCATTGCCTTCAGTGGCCTCTGAGAAACAGATCTTATCACTAGATGGGTAAGGAGTGTTTTGCAAGATGTATTACAATATAAATATTAGCATTAGCACGCTATCTTAGTTCTCCTTTGCATGGTCACCTATCAAAACACACATGAGAAGGAGTCAGCTTAATTGCTGGTAAGCATATAAAGGATCCACACATACACACACAGGCATTCACCAACACACATATTCAATTACAAAACAAGAAATACACTCGGAGAGCGCAGACCTCCACCACGTGCCATAGTTCTCCCAATATTGTGATTCACACCAAAATAATAATCCTACATTTTTTGAATTGGTCTTTGATGTTTTGTAGAACCTGTTGGAAACTTGTACTGTATTTTTTTCCCAAGTGCTCTGACCATTTTTTGCGGAGTTATAGGCACGAATGCCGAAAACTGGCCTATATCACAATGTTAAAGAATCCTTTAAAAAATTCCTGGATCCAGATGGTGATCCGGATCACCCCCAAAATGTAATCAGTTTTTCCATATCCTATTTCCAACAATTGCTAAAAATGTAATCCAAATCAATTCAGAACTTTTTAAGGAATTTTGAACACAAACAAAAACAGGCAAACCATAACCTCCACACTTTAGCTTGGTGGAGGTAATAAAACAAAATAAAACACACTACACAAGCATACTGCAGTGAAAAGAATATATGCTTCATTTATCTATTATTTAAAATTGGATATAATATAATATAAAGATGGGCCGCACTGTGGTCGAGTGGGTAGCACATTGGCCTCACAGTCAGGAGGTTCAGGGTTTGAATTTCCGTTGGGCATCTCTGTGTGGAGTTTGCATGTTCTCCCCGTACGTGCGTGGGTTTTCTCCGGGTATTCCGGTTTCCTCCCACATTCCAAAAACATGCATGTTAGGTTAAATGGCGACTCTAAATTGTCCATTACAGTATGAATGTGAGTGTGAATGGTTGTTTGTCTATTAGTTCCCTGTGATTGACTGGCGACCAGTCCAGGGTGTACCCCGCCTCTCACCCAAAGCCAGCTGGGATAGGCTCCAGCATACCCGCGACCCTAATGAGGATAAGCGGCAAAGAAATTGAATGAATGAATATAAAGATAGGATAGAAATATTTTCCAACCATTGGGGCGCCACAGAGCCTCGGCAAACTCATGCAGCAAGCTCAAAGAATGCTGCTCCCAAAATCACACTTAACATAATATAACGAGGTGCATCCGAGCTGCCATGAAGCTCAGGAGAGTATAGAGAGGGGATATCAACTCGCCGTGGTCAACAAAGGTCGCGCTTTAGTCAGACACAAACATTTGAGTAACGCAGATTCTCCTCGCTGGCAAGCACTTTTAAAATAAAACACACAATAAGCAGGCTAATATGGGCGCTGCCTAATCATCATTTAATCGTTCACGAAATGCAGTAGATTGTGGTGAAGTTAGATATCAGCTAGTTAGCCGGCTTGTTATATTGAGCGAAAACCAACAATTGAAAACATGGCGAATATTCACTTGGAGAAGAAAATGGTTGAATATATAAAAAACATGAGTGAAGTTATTGTGAAACTCAATAATGATGTGTAATTGCTTACATGTTATGCTTCTCTCGATCTCTGCGCTTCTCTACTTGTTCTCTTACTTCTCTAAAGCTTCTTAGCGCATCGTTGTAGCTCCACCTTTGCCTTGGTTTTAAGTGTGGTAGCCTACCACACACGTTTTCTAAAACAGTACACTACTTAGCACTAAACCCTCGATTTAAGAAGAATTGTATGAAAAAAAAACCAACAAGATTAGGCGGCGATCTGGATCACCCTGAAAATGTGATCAGTTCCTCCAAATATCAATTCCTTAAAAATGTCATCCAAATTTCACCCATTCAGAAATGTTTCAAGTTATTTTGAACACAAACAGACAAACAAACAGATAAACATTGTCAAAAACAAAACATCAGCTCCGCGCCTTCGCTTTACACTGTGCTTGGCGAAGGTAATTAGTTGTATGTTTATTAGGGTGAACATACTTTGCTGAGCAAAAACCAGGACACTCAGTCTGGCGATGAGATACTCAAATGATACTGGAGGTTTACTCAAAACTGTTGTATAATTTCAACACATTTAAAGTAAGGATATTCAATATATCATTTTCGAAACAATACCAGTAACTTCTCAACACCGATACCGATACAATAACCAATTGATTTTTTAGTTATTATTTGTAGTTTATTTATAGTTATTACATTAAGTTTATATTTAACTTTAATTTGTGCACACAATTAAGTGTGGCGACTGCTGGTCATTCAAGTAGAGGAATTTATTTCGGTCTACATCAAAAATGTGTTTATTTATTTATATGTAAATGGTACCCTCCGTTCCTAGTCATTTTTAACAAAGACAAAGTCGCCAGGGATCGGTAAAGTCTCCAGATAAGTTCAGAAAAACAGAATATATAACTCGAGTAAATGCTGATTCGCTCATTTCACTGTCAATCAAAAAGGGATTCTGCCTGAGACAGATCATCGTCACCATACAGAAGCCGAGCGTCCCGGGGAGGTGTGCAGCACGTCACAGAAAAGGAGTGCTTAATTTGCTCACCTTAGCCTAGTAAAACACACCAAATCGCAGGTATTCTTGCCTCACTGGAGAGTTATTTTAAATCAGCGGTTATATGAGCTATTTATGTTATCAGATTTATTGATATGATGTCATAATTTCTTTCTCCTGATAATTATCATGCACCCCTAATTTAAATTAGGGGTAATATAGCATAACAGTACATTACCCCCTATGGTGTGCTAATGCAAATCTCAGCTAAACTAACCCTGAAAGTACCTTCATATTCACACATGCAGTTCATCTTATCTATTGGTTATCTTATACTGTATAGTGACAATAAACAAATGTTTTTATAATGTGGTGTACAGAGATATTCTAGATTTAGGACTTTTGTTCTGCTACTTAAACTTGAATTTACGCATTGCAGGACTAATAAAGGCTTCTTCTATGCCACTCTGTTCTTCTATTTAAAGGCTGGACGGGACCGAACAAACTGACACAAAGACAGCTGAGGACATCCGGTCCGAGTCAGAGTATCAGGTGAAAGTTTGGAAAGGATTCCTTATCTGTATTCCCTATGCCGCCAGTATTGGAGGAACTGCCACACTGACTGGAACTCCCCCCAACCTCATCCTGATTGGACAGCTCAAAAGGTAATTTTACATTTTGGGCAGCATCACATACCAACAATTCACACTAAAAAATGACCACTTTTCCTTTTCAGCTATTTTCCAGACTGTGATGTTATTAATTTTGGTTCTTGGTTTGCTTTCGCCTTCCCGCTCATGTTCGTCTTCCTGGTTTTGGGATGGATATGGATTGCGTTCCTCTCCGGAGGATTGAACACACGGTAAATTTAGTACTCTGCACCTTGTTATATATTCATATTACATACATGATAGACAACAGACACCCTGCAAACACTCATCGTAATACAGTATAATCTCATCAGTCATTATGTACTAATTACGCGAGGAACCAAGTCATTATTAAAATAAGTCATATGGAAATTTAATGACGTACTTTTCCAGCTAACCTGTGCTTCTTTTGGGAGGCAATACGAGTCACAATTCAATTCATTCAACTCACCGTCAAATCATTCAAAAGTGTCATGTGATCAAGATTGTATCATTCTGATTATATTGGGGGTGGCCACAGCTGCAGAGCCTTTACAAAGAACATTTTTACATTACATTTTCTACACAAATGTCTTTGTTTTTTGTTGTGAATAGCCTATTTTGATAGAAAAACCGCTTAGTTTGTGTTACTGAAGAATTGAAAATGACGTGTGTTTAACAGAAGACCTACACCTAATTAACAGTACATGAATAAAATGCAGTGCTTCATTGGCACAATCCAAGGGAGCTGGCGTGAGCGCTGGTTTGAAAGCGAGGAAAGCCATCAACATTGATGGACCTATTGACTCACAATGGCTACTAAAAGTCCTCCTGAGTATTTTGATTTTGGAAGTATTTCGAAAAGGTTAAAGATGGCTCCCGAAAGTGAAGTGTAACTTGTGTCCGCACCTTCTTACAGCAACCAACAGCGTATCATTTACAGTATTAAATGTGTGGCTGTTACGCCAGCTTCATTTTCCGTGTTGACAGTGACATTTAATGCAAGAAATTAGGCTGCAAACTGATAGTTTTGGCAAGTTCTTGTTTTTCAAGCCACTTTGTTCCTATTTTATGTCAAATTTTCAGATATGTGCTGATAGTGTTTTGGTGTTTGGGTTTTGCTCATCTTGATTTCTGTGTGTCTACCTACCAAGTCCTTGGTTGAAGACAGCCTTACTAATTAACCCAAATACCCTTCAAAACCCGTCAAACCTGCCCGTTAGCCTGCCAGGATTAATACATTAACACCTAAATTGAGCCTTTTGAATTAAATGGGAGCTGGCAGTCCTTTGCTCTTTTGTGACTCAGTAGTAATGCCACTAACTGGTCCAGCTTGTTGGAGTGCTTGCAATAATGTATTTTGGAATGCTTTTATTTTCCGCAGGTTGTGCTTTAAGAAACACGACCAAAGAGCGGAGGCAGAGGCCAGAGCCAAGGCTCTCATTGAAGATGATTACAGAAAACTAGGGCCCATAAAGTGAGGAAGCATGTATGTTTTCTAATTAAATCCACAGAGGGTGAATTTGTATTTCGAAGGCAAATAATTTCACTGACTTTGCTCTGTTTCAGTTTTGCAGAGGGAGCCATCTCCTTTTTCTTTATCTTGTTCGCTGTTCTCTTGTTCACAAGGGACCCTAAATTTGTCAACGGCTGGTCTGTGTATTTTAAAAAGGGGTAAGAGAGTGACACGTAACTGTCACACCACCTTCTTCATCTTGACCTCATCTTTTGCTTTTCTCTCTGCAGCTACGTGTCAGACGCAGTCACTGGTGTGATCATTGTGTCCATCTTGTTTTTCTTCCCCTCACAAAAACCTTCTCTCAGCTGGTGGTTCGACCCAAAAGGTCAGTGAGCTCCTCAAAATCTTAACAGATTATGTTAAATAGAAGGGACAGTAGACCTTACAAAGTAACGCCTGGAAAAATATACCGCTAAAGTCACACAAGACAAAAGACGTTGAACCGATTCAATGTATTGCATGATGTCACGCAAGACCTCACCAGATCTTGTGTGTCTTCAGCTCAGTGAGCATCTAAGGCAGGGCTACGCAACCAAATACCTTCACAAAGCTAACGATCAGGTCATATATAAAATTTGTACCTCACCAAATGTCTAGCCTACAGTCACAGAAGCAATATGTAATCACATATCATAAGGGCACTTTTTAGGGCTATTTTTTAGGAATCTTTTTGCAAAAAACACAATTTACAGATCGTCGGTATAGAATTAACTCTGCTGTTTTTAGGGATGTACTGCAAAAACGCAAGACAAAGATCTGTTACCTGACAGGAGGGCTCTGCAGTTTTTAAAAATGTTAGTCACAGCTAAGTTTTGAGGTAAACTTGTGGGCCGGTCTGCTTTTTTATTTACAGGCTGGATTTGGCTGACGGGCCTCCAGTTGAATAACCCGAGCAACGGAATTAATTCTACATGTGTGCTTTGCTTTTTCGTAGTTTTTTGTGGAGTTATTTTGTAATGCCAAATACCTGAAATATGATATTGAACAAAAGGTTATGGCAGTGTAGTGAAGTGGTACGTGTGTCACTGACCTGGCTGCTTGGTACAATTTTTAAAAATCAGCTGCTTTATTGTTTTATCGTTTCATCTCAATGCGTGTTAACATCTTCTGCGCTTGCTCTGCAACGTTGCAACTGTTGCAAAGTAGCAGTAGAATGTTAATCATGTAGATTACTGACTGTGCGTTTCACGTCTGGAGGTACGACTATACTTTCTCTGTTGGAGCGATCAGGATAATCTCCCTAAGCTCTGTTGCCACATGTTGGCTTTTTGTTTGTGTGTGTGTGTAGTCACATTTACGTACACAGCGTGTGTGAGTGTTTAAGACACGTGCATGAGCAAGACTGTTTATTATGCTCAGCTGCACAAACAAACTGCTGGATATAAATGGTGGGGGGAAGCCAAGAACTCTGGGTACTTGATCATTGTTTTCTCAATGAAAATGTTGTAAATGAGGTAAATAGTGGTCCTGATTAAAGAGCGCCTGAGCTGTCCTTTACATAGCATATCACAAATATAGTTATGTCTCATCAGCTTCAAATGCTCCATATGTGCCTCTCCTATCATGGAAGAAAGCCCAGGATTCTGTTCCTTGGAATATAATCTTGTTGCTCGGAGGCGGTTTTGCAATGGCCCAAGCATGTGAGGTAAAGATTTTTATCTAATTCAAGCAAAAACTTGTACTGTGTCAAATATACATTGCTGCTCATCTATGAAAAGCAATTTGCTTTTTTGTGTGTGTCTTTCCTGTCAACTCACTTCTGCATCACACTGTTTTGCTCCAGTCTCGTTTGTTTTATTTTGTTGTGATTTGATCTTTGGCCTTTTCATCTTGTGGTCTTCCGCAGGAATCTGGACTTGCCTCCTGGATCGGAGGCCACCTCCAGCCTTTGGCCAAGGTCCCACCTGCTGTAGCCATGATGTTGATCACAGCCTTTGTGGCCTGTTTCACTGAGTTTGCCAGCAACACTGCCACCATTATTATACTTTTACCTGTTATTGTAGAGCTGGTAAGACTGTCCATCTGTGTCCATTAACAATACTGTGTCTGACTTGACGTTGGTGAGACTATTCAGCGTCGGAATTATGGGGAAATACTGTGCAGTAGCACTTGAAGTCAATATAGTGTAAAGTATCGTGTTTACAATACGGCACAGAGGAAACTATTGAACTGAACAGGATTTAGTGTTTTAGTTGACTCTTCTCCATGTTTAAAAACAAGAAAAAAAAACACCCCAAATTGTGTTGCAACAGACACATTGATGTTTGCAGTCTGTTAGATATTAACTGCTATAGTCACTAATGATTATCTGCGTCCTTTGTACTTCATAAACCGTACATAGGCTGCAAACGACCCACTCAGGGATTGATTACGGGATGCAAAGGGCCGCCAGCTCGTAACATCGTCATCAACATAGGTAGAGTCAGGTAAAAGAACTGTGGAACTTTGGTTGGTGTCATTATTCCGTTCCAGAAGGTCAGATTCTAACGTGAACCTAGTTTTGCAATTACTCTCATTCTTCATTTACAGTGGTATGAAAAAGTGTTTTTAAAAGTTATTATTAAGGGAGAAAAAAATCCATACATGCATGGCTCTGTGTGAAAAAGTGATTGCCTCCTTGTGAAAACATAAATTAACTGAGATTATCTGTCTGGAAAGGATTATAAATTTCCAAAGCTTTGGGACTCCAGCGAACCACACCAAGAACCATTCTCCACAAATAGTAAAAACGTGGAACAGCGGTGAAAATTCCCAGGAGTGGGCGGCCAACCAAAATTATTCCCAGAGTACAGCGGCACCTCATTCAAGAGGTCACAAAAGACCACACAAAAATATCCAAACAACTACGGGCCTCACTTGCCTCAGTTAAGGTCAGTATTGAGGACGCCATCGTAAGAAAGACACCGTGCAAAAATGGCTTGCATGGGAGAGTTTCAAGACAAAAACACTGCTGAACAAAAAATAACATTAAGGCTCTTCTCAGTTTTGACAGAAAACATTTTGATGATTCCTGAGAACTTTGGGAAAATACTCTGTGATCTGACGAGACAACTATTAACCGTTTTAGACGGTGTGTGTCCCATTTCATCTGGCATAAAAGTAATGCCACATTTCAGCAAAAGTACATCCTACCAACAGTAAAATATGGTGGTGGTAGTGTGGTGGTCTGGGGCTGTTTTGCTGCTTCAGGACCTAGAAGACTTGCTGTAAAGAATGGAACCATCTCTTCATGACCTTAAACTGAAACAAACTTGGGTTCTGTAGCAGGAAAATTATCCAAAACACACCAGCAAGTCCATCTCTGAATGGCTGACGAAAAAATAAATGAAGATGTGCCTAAATCAAAATGTGGACTGGCTTAGAATCCTGACCTGAATCCTATTTACATGCTGTGGCATGACCTTAAAAAGTTGGTTCATGCTGAAAAGCCTCCAATGTGGCTGAATTACAACAATTGTGTAAAGATGAGCGGACCAAAATTCCTCCACATCTTCGTAGGAGACTCATTGCAAGGTATCACAATCGCCTGATTGCAGTTGTTGCTGCTAAGGGTGGCCCAGCCAGTTATTGGTTTTGCGGGGCAATCACTTTTTCACACCAGGCCATGTAGTTTGGATTTCTTTCTCCCTTAATAATAAAAAGTTCCATTTCAAAATTGCATTTTGTGTCTAGTAGTGTTGTAATCAACTAATATTTAAAATTGTTTTTAGTTATCTGAAACATTTAAGTGTGACAAACATGCAAAAAACAAAGAAATCAGGAAGGGGTCAAACACTGTTACCGTATGTGTATTTATATGCATTTCGTACTTTTCTGCATGTGAAACTATAATTGTAGAACTATAAAAACATGTCTTAAGTTAACATTTTTGAGACTTGTGGTGTAACTATATTAGTTAGGGAAGAACTGGAATCATACAGGGATGACGGCGCTGACTTTCGGTTCCTGTTTCCATGTAGGCTACAGGTTACAAGTAACAGTACGTTTTCTGATGTAAAAAAAAATACATTACAGGTGGTAAGAGTAGTCATCTCCCAACATGAAGGTTGCCAGTTTGATCCTCGGTCCTCACGTGATCATGTCGAAGTATCCTTGGGCAATATACTGAACCTCCGGTAGCTCCTGATGCTGCGTCATTAGTAGGTAAATGTGGAAACAGTGTCAAAGTGCTTTGAGTGCCTTGAAGGTGGAAAAGTGAGAGACCATTTACCGATTTACGATGGGTGTCCAAAGTGTGGCACAGGGGCCATCTGTGGAACGTGGCTCATTGCAGAGATAAAATAAACTAAAAAAACTGAACAAAAATAGTAGTAATAGAAATAATAGTAATAGAATAGTAATATAATTGATAGTAATAACTAATATGACAGGCAGTACTAATTGTCAATGAGAATATATATGTGAGAAACGCCAATTCCCCAACTTCACAGCGTCCTTGACGACTTATTAAAATAAATATTGCATTATTATGATGTATTATTTATTATTATTATGGGCATGCCTGCAAAGCAGCAGTCAAAGGGAGCTCTGCTTGCAAAGCCTCCCATCTAATTATTATATATTATCATGACAGTGGTTTATTTGGTCTCAAAAAATGTAAAAAAAAAAAGCATCAATTTGTGGAACAATAACCATTGCAAAACAAACCGGCATTGTTTTGTGACTCAGGTTATACAAAGTGAAAGGAAGGTAAAAACAACTTTGTTCAGTCATGTTTTTTCATTGTACTTTGCTTAACATTAACATGTCTCTTGAGTTTGGTGTCTCGTGACACCCCTATGTACTGTATATACACAGTTATTTCCGGTGTTTAAGCTGCTACTTCTTTCGTAAACATTGAACGCTGCGGCTAATTTATGGCCATGTTCTAAGCTCGTGACATCTTCTTTATTTCAAAACTACTACTAATCATTTAAATACTGTGCTGCTCACAAGTCAGTGAGGAAACCGGAGTACCCGGAGAAAACCCACGCACACACGGGGAGAACATGCGAACTCCACACAGAGATGCGCAAAGGAGATTCGAACCCTGAACCTCCTGACTGTGTGGCCAACGTGCTAACCACTGTTTGGTGTATGTTTTTACAGGCGTTTCATGTCTCTGTGAACCCTCTGTACTTTATGATCCCAGCAACAATTGGATGTTCATATGCTTTTATGCTGCCTGTGTCTACACCACCCAACTCTATTGCCTTTGCATCCGGACACCTCATGGTCAAAGACATGGTGAGTATTTAAGGCGCAGCTAAATCTTTCTAATAAGCTCTTATTCATTTTGTATCCTTATCTGTTTTTGTTTTGCGTCTTGTCAGGTCAAAACTGGTTTTGTCATGAACATCCTGGGTCTCCTGTCTATCACCCTAGCCGTGAACACATGGGGCCTCGCCATGTTTGACTTGAATACCTATCCCGATTGGGCTCGCCCTCTCAACAAGTCTGCTTCTAATGCAGATGTGCACTTACCTTCAGTCCATACAACAAATATGACCCTATGATCACTCAAAACACTAAATAATGAAAGAAAATCTGCTGTTAGTTCTTATAGTTCATTTTCATAATTTCTCAAAGGTCAACATTTTTGCTAAACACCATTACTTTTGCAGCAGTCTAAGATGAGAGGATACAAAGTGTTGCCAATTTGAGCTAGCCGTTTTCATTTTTGATATCCAGATCAGGGTCAGCACTGAGGGTAAAAGCTCAGTCGAGAGTAATTACATCTTGGAGTTCTGCTTGGCGGTGGTGCAACAATGAAACTCAATGGTTGCAAAGTTTGTATTGCTGCTGATGTGACTTGATACCATACCAAGGAGACCCTTGATACCATCTTAAATATGTTTTTTTAAATTGTCTGAAATCCTGTTACTTATTTATGAATCCTTCCCTTTCAGTGTATACCATGTTACTGCTGTTACCATAAAACCACATGAAATGGGCTGTCGTAACATATCGTTGTCCTCCAAAGGCATGTTGAGACAAAGTGAGGACACCCGTGTTAAGTCTTTAAAAGGTTTGTCTGGTGTGTTATAAATTGACCGACAACAATGGTTAACCTATACAAGGCTGCTCTGGTTACTCAGTGTTAGTCGAGTTGTTGCAAACGTTCCTGCAGTGTTTGAATGCAAAACCTTGAGCCAAAGAAGTCAGCTAAAGAACAGCAAAGGAGGTTGAAATGAAGGCTGATTTCCATTTGTGAAAAGAACTGCACAAAACTGTTTGAATATTCAGTGATTGCTTTAATCAAAACTGAAATTATGACTCACTCAATTCATATGTGTGTATTTCATTTTATTGCATAATGAGAATTATTACATGTGTGCAATGACAGACAAATACTCAATTGTTTAAATACAACCTCAAAGAGAGAAACGTTTAAGGATCATTGTGTGCAGTTAAATAAACTATACTTCATCACACTAATATCTTGTGTTACTGTTTCCTTGCAGTGCAAAAAAATCCTTTACACTATTACACCAAATGTCTGAATAGAACTGTCAAATTGAGTTTGAGAGTATGTCTCATGATTTTACGTCATTTGTGGTTTCAAGTTGTCTTTTCCACGTGGGATTGTGTAAAAACATGACAGTGACTGTATTCCTTCCAGTTCCCCTTTCAAAACTTCCCAATTTTTCCCCTTCATATTCAAAATGACAAAGCAAGAATGAAGTTTAACGAGCTTCTCAGGTAAGAACTGTAATTATCTCCGCACTATGTTCTTTGGTTTGGGATCAAACATGATTTTAAGTTGTATCAACATGTCAGCTAGACGTCACAAGTTGCATATATATCTTGGTATACACACTGCATACTTTTTTGGCATCTTCATTTTTGTTCACATTAAAGGTAGGGACCACTATCAAATAGTTTTGAAATTCCCTGTATTTTGCCGTCAGATTAGAAAATTCTTTTTTCCTACATTTTGCCTGTTCTGTATTAACCTGGAAACAGGTGATGATTAATGGAAACAACTCCAAAGGGAAAAAAATGTAAGTGTAATAAGTATTGATGTGTATTTGGATAACATTAGCATTTTTTTAACCAAGGTACACTTGGCAAAAAGACATATAACTTGCTGTTTAATAATGCTGCTTGACTAACATTGACATTTGTAAACTTTTAAGTCTACTATTTCACTGCTAATTGTCAATTTAGAACGGTAACTTGCAAGATGCACTGCACTCCCAACGTCATGCAGTACAAAGTCTATATAATGTAACTCCAGTAACGATTTACGATTTGGAATGTCCGATAATATTGGCCCATTGATATTATCAGCTCAATATTGGCATAAAAATGTAATATTGTAAATGTAATATTGGTCATTGACAGTATCTATTTTTTCCCTTTGATGAAAACCACTAATCTGCACTAAAATGCTGTATATAGGCCTTATGGGCTCCTGTATTTTCCTTTCTGCAAATTATGACCACGTCAAACCGCTTCTGAAGCGTGTAAACAACAGTGTGTGTCTAGTAACAAGCTTGCTCTGTCCTTCCATCCATCCATTTTCTATGCCGCTTATCCTCTCTAGGGTCGTGGATGCTTGCTCGCTCCTGACTAGGATTATGTTTGTGGGGTCTCCTTCGAAAATTAAACTTGCGATTTGCAATGACTGCAAAGCGTTGGTTATGCAGGGCGGAACCAAGACTTCTTCCTTCAATACTTTTCATTCCCAGAGCGAAACGCATCAATCTGAAAACAATGGAGTGTATTGCACTTAATAGATGGGAGACACTGGATTCACCAGACTTGTGGAGTTCCTTGAGCCAAGCTTTGCAGTGCCGAATCGCAAATATTTCTCACATGTTTGCTTACTCGAGCTGTACAATGTTGTTTACAGCCATGTTGAGAAGCTAATTGCTGATGCTGTGTTCATTAGCTTCACAACAGATATCGGGTATCAGTATTGGATGACACCGGAAATGGAAATTGAGAGTTGGACAATATCGGCATATTGGACATCGGGACATCCCTCCCTGACAGTATACATACAATGAACTATTTTGTGTTCACCTCGCTACAAATTTTGAGGCTGATACAATTATGATCCATTCAAGGACCATTTAAAGTAAGAAATCTCAACGCTTGACGAAAAAACATAATTAGTGAAGCATCAAACATAAACATGTGGTATGCTGTACTTTATACCTGTTTTATTATTCTGTATTATTATTGATCTATAAGATCAATAACATTGTCTTTGGTGACAGGATGGAATGCTGCATACAATCAGTGAAGTCCTTCCTGTCCTACCTGTGGGATGTTTATTCTTCACCCAAACCAGTGGGGAGACACATCTGGACCTTGATGTCTATTTGTTTCGCTCTGGTTGCTGTTACAGGCAGTCTGCTTCACCACTGGCTGTCCAAAACGCTGCGGTATGGCCACAACACATCCACTCAGACAGCACTGGTCTACAGTGTGGCCATGTTCTTGGTCTCGTTCCTGTGTCACCCACTGCGTTGTGTGCTAACCATGACCCTGCCGACCGTCTGCACCAAGCAGGGCCGCAAACTCCTCATCTCAGCCTCTGTCATGATTCTGGTGTTGAACGTCATCCCGAACATTAGCGTGAATGTAGGGGCAGTCGTGCGCACCCTGAAGTGCACCGCTGAGGGCTTTTCAAAGACTTTGTTGAACTCATCGGAGCTTTTAAACACAGCGAGGAAAGACATTGTTGAGGAAGCGATCAAAGTGAGGAAGGAGGACCTGAGCATTGTAACCAACTTGAGGAAGTTAGATCAGTTCACACATTTAGATGTGTCAGAAGTCAAGGGCAGGTTTGCTAAGATGATCAAGCAAATAGAAATCAACTTTTCACATATTAAGAACCTGCTAACAGACTTCAAACTGCTGTCTAACCGAATTCTGGCAGCCATCTTTGTTGCCCTGCTGACCTTTGAATCTGCTCGCTACCTAAAATCTTATCTGACCTCAGTTAAGTTTGATAACGGCTCCTGCACCTTCCAACAGCTCCTTCAAAATGAAGCTCACAGCACCACTACAACGTACCCTGCTTTGGTAGCAGGATGCAAAATATTCAGTCGGGGATGTACCTCGAGTGTCGTATCACTGCTGGTGGTGACTTTATATTTCACTGCAATAGCTTTAGTAGCAGCTTTGGACTACATTGTGTATCATGCAGTTCACTTGGTTCTGCCATGGCTGCTGGACTTTCCACCCATGTCTGCCAGCATCACCATCAGTTACAAGGTAAGAAACCACCGTGATGCTCTCGCTCCTCATTCACTAAGATTTGAGCATCCTTGATCTGCTGTAACTACAAATACAGGTAAGTACTTGGCAGTGACGTTTTGTCAGGGAGCGTGATGAGGCAGAGCAAGGCAGAGAAATAATGAAAATACTAATAACATAAAATAGACATTAATATTTGTCCATTGAACTGTATTGTAAATGTACAGGGCAGGCCAAATGTTTGGACACACCTTCTCATTGAAACAAACTTTATTCTGACCTGAACACATCAACAGCAGTGCAATTCCAACAACATATATGCTCTCCAACATCACATCTGGGTCTAACAAGTATCTGAAAACATTTTGAAAACATTTTTTTTAACCAAAGTGAATATGTCCCCTTTTTTTGTAGGTTATCCCTTTAATGAGCAACCTGTATAAATTATTTTTAAAAACTCCAAAGGAGTCAGTGCCTTACCAGCCATGAACCTCATAGCACATCACTGGTACTTGGATGCCTGAACAAAAATACCTTTGCATACTGTTTTCATTAAATCTGGAAGCAGACAAACTTCAAAAAATATTTATATTGATGAGCAATGCCTGGTTGATTACTTAATTGAGAAGAGTGTCATAACCCTGGTGGTCCTCGGTTACGTACGTATTTGTTCCTAGACTTTGATGTAAGTTTTGGTGTAAGTCAAATCTTATACATGAATTTCATTAGTATACCTAAATTAACTAGTAATAAAAACAATAAACATAAGAATTAAATTAAGCATTCCTAAAAGGATGCCTTGCAGACTGGGAGGCATTGCAAGGAGTGAGAAACAGGCTTTTTGGGAGGAAAAAGTGTCAATAAAAGATACCGGTGTTGTCATAAACCGAGGGCCACCTGAACTTCTGTCCATACTTTTAGTCTTTCTAAATGTATTGCTTTCCCTGCTCTATTTGAAACACCTGACAGGTACAGTGGTTCCCCCCAGCATTTTGCATCATCCCACAATCCTGCATCACACGGCAGCTGACTGACTTTCGAAAAGTGTACAAGTGGAACTTCAGCCCCGAACATTCGCTGTGTGACGCCACAACTTCGGCACCAAACGCAGGCATGACCACACTGCTGGGATATTTGTGGCTGATGAGCTACTTGCTGGTGTGCATTGAGGCGTATGCCACACGATTACGCAAGAAAATTGCTGCATCTTTTTTCAAAAAGCAAGAAGAGAGGAGAGTGGCTTATTGGATTGCAAAAGTACACAAAAAAGAGTTTAGAAAGAAGCACAAGGAGGCTGTTTCTGTTGAGGTTGTCTGCAGATGAAACTCACAGGGCTGCCTTTTATCCAAATGTAGCTTGCTCCTTAATTTTGGTTCCTAATGAAATACAGAAGCAATGATTTTATGAATATCTACAATATAGCAGAGCAGACAGTAGTACAGTGATTTTGGTCTCAGACGAATTTGCACCTTTGATGGCTTCACAGCTTTGTCCATACGCTTCGCTTACCATGTGAGTTTCTGTTTGTCAGCATGTTGCCACCAATATAATGTTGCAGAAATGATTATACACCATGGCTTTCTGCAGCATGTAAAATGTATTTAATGTAAGTGTGACATCATTATTTTTGCTAATCGGACAATAAAATAAGGAAACGCCTTACCGGAGGAACTTTCAATATGCAGCATGAAGAGGTACTGTCCTTACACAGAGGAGGAACCAGCTTTTTGTTTTTTCCTTTATTGAAATTTGTAAACAGCAGTGCTGGCCAGAGATAGATTTAAAAACAAGTCAAATGCAAGATATTTTTATGCTCTGCTGAATGAATGAATGAATTTGGCTGCCAAGATGGGGAAATATATACCTAACCTCACCAGGAGTTGATCAGACTTTTACAACAAAGTATGAGAAGTTTTCGTGCAGAAGGAGGGTGTGTGTACTTCAAATACAGATAAACTGTAAAGACACAAGTACTGTATTTTTAGTTAGTTAAATAAAGAAATAAATTGGACTGAGAAGTACTATTTTTTATTTTTAGTATTAGTGAATTATTGTCTTATTTTCTTGGTTAATGAGCAACCTGTCTTAACGTTTGAAAACGTTAAGTTGTTAGTGCCTCACCAGCCATGGACATCACCGCACATCATTGCAGTACTAGTAGTAAGTAGTTTCTTCTTCATTTGTGTTCTAATTGTCAAATTATGATGATGTGCCAAGACGAAGCTATTTGTGTTGTGCTGGACTTGGGTAGTATTTTCCCTGCCTTTCCTTCCTGCTAGCCAGTTTTCACACTGTAAATTAGTGCCATGACCCGTTTGCTGGTCACATCACTTCCATTCCATTCAATTTTTCTCCGCTTATCCGGGTCCGGATTGTGGGGGCAGCAGTTTCAGTAGGGATGTCCAGACTTCCCGGTCTCCGGCGATCTCTTCCAGCTCCACCAGGGGGACACCAAGGGGTTCCCAGGCCAGCTGTGAGAC